>VXBI01005056.1:190028-359017 GCA_013397375.1 Toxostoma redivivum | reverse complement strand
AAAAAAAAAAAAAAGAGAGAGAAAAAAAATCCCATAACAGTTAAAGGTAAATGCCCATTTCCTCTTTCATTCAGCACAGTTACAGGCAATATTTTGTGGGTACTATCTAGCCTGGCCCCCTTCATCCCTTTGCCTTGCTTACCTCTAACTACCAAGCCCCAGTTTTGACTGCAATTGCTTTTTCTATCCCTCTAGCTAGGGTTGCACCACATTCCCCTCCTTTCTCTGGATGTTTTAATGAGCTTGCATTTTCATGAAAGGCCAGATCTAATCGTGACTTGAATGGCAGCTGCCAAACAGAGCACTTAGTTTCAAACTCAGCAAGAAAATGGCTTTGCCTCCCCTCAGAGCAGCTTATGTACTTGAGAGGCTCAGTCATTATGAGCAATTTCTATTAAGAGCTGAGTACCTTTTGTATTCCTTGGGGTCTGCTCAGCACCACTGAGGATTGTGCCTTCTCTGTGTTTTGAAGTAACATCAGCAGAGCATAGACAAGCATGCTGGGAAGAACATGACTATAGTTGTCGTCCTGGAAGTCTTGTTTTTTTTCTGCTGGTTCGCTAGAGTATTCCCCCTCCATTATTAATATATATATTAAAAAGAAAAAAAAGAAAAAAAAAAAAAGTTGAGTTTTTTACTTCTCCTGAAAAGTATCTTCCATTTTCTGTATGCCTGGCAGACCTTCTCTGCATGCTGTGCTTTTCACTGGACTGGAAGCATTCAAAGGGTGCACACCATGAAGGACATGAAGTTTTTTTGGGGAGGCGGGGCAGCTGGTTCCAGGCTTTGTAATTTGAAGATGTGAGGTGTCACTACCTCACATCACTAAAGAAGATGTACTAAGGTGCCCTGATGATAAGATTGGCTCAAGTCCTGGCAGCGGAGCAGGTCTCCAAGAAGAGGGAGAGAGGTCTGTTTTCACAACAGCTGAAGTCAGTAGCTATGATGAGATGTGACAGGAGAACACACAGTGAATGGGTGGGACTTTTTCTCTCTCAGAGGATAGGAAAACACAGTCTAGTTCTTCTGCAACTTCCTCAGCCACAGCGCCTGGGCAATCACAGAAGTGAATTTGGGCACACTGTGCACTCGAGCAAACAGCCTTAGGAGAAGGCACTACCAGGAAATGCTCCCAAGTACCACTATTGTCCTGGCAAGATCCAGTGACACCTCTGACTTCTGAAGAGCAGAGAATGACTAGGATGTGCTGCAGCCCAGAAGGAGAGACTGTATTTTCCCCTTCACCCCATGCCTCAAGCCCCACAACTGAACCTGTGGCTTATGGCTGCCACAGCTTTCCAAGTGATAGGAAATAAAGCAGCTGAGGGGAGGAGGGAAACAAAGCCTACCAAGTTTATCCTCTGCCTTTTTTGGATGGCAGTCCTTTCAGAGAATTCACAGGCAGGCACATGAGTTCTGGGTAAAGGTAAGGTGCATGTACAAAGGCATTTCTTGTCTAAGGTGTTTTGCAGTCCTGTGTATTGGAAAAGTGAAGTCAGGTAAGCTACAAGAGACATCTTCAGTAAAGAAGATGGTACTAAAAACATGAGAGAAGCACTGTGGGGAATACTCAAGGAAAGTATCATTTATGCTTCTTTTGTTCTAGGTATCCCTTGGCATGAGCTTTTGGTCACTGTGGGAGGCAAGACACAAAGCTATGTAGAGTATTTGTTTAACCTCTACAACAGCTTTTCTTTCTGTGCTGTGTCAGGGTTTGTCTTCATGGCCCCCTGGGAAGCAAATGAATCTTTGATCTCTATTCACATCAATGGGGAAGTCATCAATGCCTTTTTTTTTTTCCAAGTTTAAAGTAATATCCAATCACATTTGACACTTCAAATTCACAGCCTGAGTTTTGGCTCTCTTACAACCTGCTCTATGCCTGACATGTTTCTCCACTCCAGTGTCCCATTCTACGCACAATCATTTATTCACATTAAGGCAGTAAAATATAGATGAGAAAATCTTAAAAATGAGAAATTCTTACATCCTCTTTTGGTGGCTTTTTCATTTGGCCAGAGTAAATGATGATGCAAACTGAAAGACTTCAGATTTTGGTTCCTGACCTTTGATTTTTGCACCTAATCTCTGCAGCTTCACCTCATCAGGCAGTGTAGGAAATCTCCCCTCTAGGCCATTTCTCACCTTGTATGAAGTATTTATACCACTCTCTGATCGATTTTATCAGCATGCCAGATAAGTTTAGGCCCTTGTTCTTACCATGTCCCAAGAATAGCATGGTCATCGTCCTATCACTCCTGAACTTTTGCAAGGAAGCAGCCAGAGCACAGGACCCTAGGTAACTTCCCAAGCTGGTCAAGTCAGCAGGACAGCTGAGCTCTGATCATGCATCCCCAAAGCCTGTATTTGTGTTTCTCTCTTGTGCAAAATCCATGAGCCCTACAGCCTTTCCCAGCATTCCCTAAAGTATGCCTGCTCCCAGCAGTTCCTCCAGCATTTGAACCCCGTGCATCAGGAGAGTTGCCCCATTTATTACCACTAACATGCAGACACACACTGTTTGTCTCCCTCTGGGAACACGATGGGAAGAGTTTTAGTGTCATGAAAAATAGTAATGATAATAATAATAACAACAGCAGCAATAATAATAAGAAAACCTTCTAGGTGTCAACTCCATATTTTCTGGGACCTGGTTAAGTTCTCTGGAGCGTAGCACTCCACCACTTTTCTCAGCAGAGTATAGTTGCTCATAACTTGAAGGTTTTGTCTCTGGGTTTCCTGTACTAAATGAGAAAATGAGAAAGGAGGCAAATCTTGCATTCCATGGAAGTATTGATGTTTAATTAGCTATCACAGTTAGTTGTTCCAGACTCTTGTTTGACAGTCACTGCATTTCAAAAATTGTCTCCTTATTTTTTGGTATTGAAAAGATATAAAGCATCTGACTTAAATGTGTGTCCCTCTGCACCTTTGAGTGACCTATGCTCCAGGACCGATGCACAGGTCCTGCTGGCACGTATTTGCATAACTCTGGTGCATGCTGCATTTCACAGCAGTATTAGGGGAACAAGTGACTCCTCTGTTCTGCTTCCAGTGGCCCTTATTGTCATCTTAAGTCCAATCTGCCTTCTGCCTGCTCTGTGGCATAGAGTCATGTGAGACTCTTTGGGTCTCTCCTCTTTCTTTTTTCTTATTCCTTTAGGACTGGGGGAAAAAAAAGAAAACTGCACTTTGGAAAAATTAGTTTTCTGGGCTTTCTTACACTGCCTTTCTTGCAAAGATCTCAGATCATCTGCATCGTATAAGAATTAATAATATAAATCTGGCTTCCCCTCTGTGAGACTGAGCAGTTTTATAACCATTGTATGAAATTAGCAGTCTCTTTGAAGTCTACTTAATCTACTTTGGGACTGGGACACCTTGCATACAGATCCTAATCAAGACACTCCAGGAACTAGAAAACCAGAGAGACTGGTCCAAGTGCAGTAGCCTCAGCACAGAATGACAGCCAATCCACCTGTCATTCCCTCCTGTGGTCCTGGAGTCACACATCCCACACCATCAGAGAGACAGATGTGTGGTTAAAAGTGGTTCACCCAGAGGCCTGCTGTTGACAGAACTTAAAGTGCCTGCCTTCTGTGTGCTAACCACTCTTGCCTTTGCCAGTACCCACTACAGGAGCTCCTCTGGATAGGGAAGAGCTGGGGTTGCCCATGGGACTTATTGCAGCATGTCCACCCCAGCCACCACAAGCCACACATCACATCCCCACTCAGTCGCTCAACAGTCACCACTCTTCAGATCATAGGTCTGTGGCCTTGGGGCCTCACAGGAAAATTTTGCTGGTTTTGACTGCTTACAATACAATACAATACAATACAATACAATACATTGTATTCCTACTTCTGGTAAGAAGCTGTGTTTTGGAATTTTGCTGAACACAGGGTTGTTCATATAAACATATTTTTCTTTCTCTAGATTTCTCTCATATAGAGATATTTTTTACTAACAGGGCTTACACAGAGCTAAGGCTTTTTCTGCTTCTTGTACGTCCATGCTGGCAAGGAAGTTGGGTGTGCCTGGGAAACTGGGAGGAGACACAGCCAGGACAGGTGACCCAGACTGACCAGAAGGCTAGTCCATTCCCTGTGACATCATGCTCAGTATATAAAGCTGAATGAAGAAGGGAAGGATATTTGGAATGTTGGTGTTTGTCTTCCCAAGTAACTGTTACATATGATGGGGCCCTGCTCTCCTGGGAATGGCTGAAACCTTCCTGCCCATGGAAATGGTGATTTAATTATTTGCTTTGCTTGGCTTGTGTGCTCAGTGTTTGCTTTCCCTGTTAACTGTCTTTATCTCAACTCATGAGTTTTACAGCTTTTACCCTTCCACTTCTCTCCCTGATCCCACTGGTGGGGCAGTGAACAAATGATTGCCTGGGGCTTGGTTCATGCCTAAGGTTAAACCATGATAAATGTTTCTGGGGATAGGGGTCGAGTATGTCTCAGGCTGGAAGAGAGTAACATTTAGACTCTGTCTTGTGATTTTGATGGGCCAGTCTCTGCAAGTGCGAGAGAAGATAATTCCCCTTCAAGTCTGCTTGCCAGTAGTGAGGTGTCATGGCTTGGTCTCTGGTGGGGTGTGACACCTGGTCTGGATACCAGCAGAGCCAGAGGTTTTGTGCTGATGTGTGAGGCTGTGCAACCTCTGCTGGGAGAGAGCCACGAGGAGGCATGAAGGCTGCTAGGGGAAACGGTCTGTGTAAAATTCTCCTGCTTGACCAAGCCCAGGAGGCTTCAAAGGAGGCAGGCCTGGCATTTACATCCATGTGTAGAAAGATCACAGGCAATAAGCTCTGTGTGTGTGTGTGTGTGTGTGTGTCTGAGAGAGACAATGAGGACTGAGTCACTCCTGCTGAATCTCATCATAAATGGTACCCAACAGAAGCTTTTCCACTGGAGTTGTTTTCTGGGGATGTCAAAACTATGACTGAAAGTGAAGAATGTGGTGATTCTGTTTTCTTGTCCTTCTGCTCTTCTATCAAGGATAAAAGGCATTTCTGGGTTGCTTTCCCCCTACCTACCTACTTACCTACCTACCTCCCTACTGCAACTTCTACATACAGCACAGCAGCTTTTTTGATGCATATATCCCACGTCTGTGCCAAAATCCACTGCAGACCAGGCTCCCACTGGCTGTGATTGATTGCCATGCATTGTTTATAGTTCCAAAAGACTTGAGAGGAACCAGGATCCCAGCCTGACCAGAATAAGGTGCATTTTAGTCTCTTTGAAGGGTCTCAGTGGCAGGTACCACCATGGCCCATTGAAGTACAGATTCTGCTATCCTTAGCAGAGGGAGACTTTATAATTCTGTGGCCACAGCAGCCCTACAGTTCAAATATAAAGTGGGACCTATGGCAGGAGACCACAAGAGGAGAGGCAGGGTAGGAATGCAAGGGATGGGGAAAGAAAGAGACAACAGTTAAAACAAAAGGAAAGATAAAGAGTGACATGGAGACTTTACTTTTCATTTATAAAAGGCTTCAACTATCAGCTGAATTGCCTTAATGTGTCTCCTAACAAGGCTCCCCCAACACACATACCCCCTTTCCTTTGGTTTCACTCTTTGATACTGTCACATGCTCTTCATTTTACAGCACGTTGCACTCATTCTTTGCCTTTAAACTCCAAGGATTAAAGCAACTGGATAAAATAAATAAATAAATGAAATTAAAAGAGCTGACATATCATGCTGTTGTTGGCAGCCTTTGATTTTCTTCCAGAACAAGATCATTACATTTTTTCTCCAGCTTTGAAAAAAAGCAATGGACATATGACAGACTCCTCATCTTATAAATTCTTTTATCACTTGTGAGCTCTGGTAGGTGTGGAGAGAGAGGTTGAAGAAGGAGAGGCTTGTGTCTATAGTATAGGGAACTGTGAATGACTGTGAGCTTAGAGTCAGGTAGCACCAAGTCTAGTTCTGGACACGAAATGTCTTTTTGCTGGAATTTTATACCCAGGACAGCAACTTCATGGTCCTCACTGAAGCTTAGAGGCTTCTCTCACATAGAAACAATGAAGATTAGGGCCATCCTGATGAAGAGCAACCTCAGCTGTAAAGCATTGAGTCCCAGACAAGTATTTCACAAGTTTACAGGAGGAGACACATGGCCACTGTGGTTTTTTGGTGCAACCCCCTTTTATAAGCATGAAACTTGTAACATGAAGCATGAAGAGCTGATCTACAAAATTTGGCACTGGATCTGAGTCTATGCCAGTTTGTAGGTCTCCAGACCCAGGAGTTTTGTTGACAAAAGGTTAGGTCCATGCAGGAGCTTTTCCTAGGCTTGAAGCTGAGCTCAAGTTTGTTGAGTCTCTGCTACTTTGGAGCAGACTGAGTTGCCCCTCCCCATGTACAGCTGCACTGAGGATCAGTGAATCTGACATGAGCTACTTGGGAGCCCGCTAGAGGCACGTTTCCCACCATGAAATTTGGAGGATATGTGGCTGTTCAGATCCAGTCTTATTTGGGCTTTGAACGTATCATAAATCTCTGGCACTGGGTGATGCTTTGCTGTGCAAATGAAGTCCAAGGAGAGCCAGGAGCAAAGAAAACCTGTTTGCACTCTCAGTTCCAGCCTGACTGAATCATAGAGTGACTATAAATAAGGAGAAGGAAACTGCTGCAAGGAAGCTGATTACTTGAAATTGCCTGTTCCTTTCCTTTGCTTTCCCCAGGATGGTTCAATGCATCATCTGTAGGTTTTGGACAGGAAAATTTTGCTACATCCTAATGCAGAATCGTTTTCTGGCTGTGGTCATGTCATTGTTTTCTCAGCATTACTCTGCAATGTTGCTGAGGTTTTCTAAAGCTACCTCCTAACCTAAACCCCTGTGTTATAGTATTGGTAGTTATGTGTTTGTCCTGGGCAGAAGGCAGCAACAGATAACACAAGAGGGATTCAAGATCTTCTCCAAACTAACTTGAGCAAATAAGACATGCGGATATGCTGATGGGACAGTTGTACTCTGTGCAGAAGGCTCTGTGTGTGTCCTACAAGTGCTAACCATGTCACACAATGCTTTACAGTCAACTCTGATTGTGTGCTCTCAGTCCTCCTCTTTCCAGGATGAGGTAATTCCTTGTCAGGACCTCTTATCTCATCAAGTGTGTTGACACAGAAGGGGCTCCAAGCCTGTGGAAATCAAAGACAATGCTTTCAAGATCACCTCATGAAGGGCCAGAACTGAATGATGCAGTGAGGCTGTCTGTGGCTCTCTACCACGTGTTGCTCTTTCCACACAGCAGGCCTAGAGTTCCATTTGGCAGACTGGGAGTTAACAGCAAACATTGTGTTCCCAGCCACACTGGCTGCACAGCTGTACCAAAACACAAATCTGTTTTTCCAGCAATTGTCCAAACTGAGTCTCCCCATGGGCAGCTCAGCCAAAACTAGAGAAGCAAATGTAGAACATGTCTCTTGCTTTCAGCTGCCCTTGAATTCATGCATACTGTGCAGCTGTTGATTTAACCAGAGATTTAATTAGGTTAGGGTGACCTCTAGAAGTGTAGCATTTAAGAGCAAAGTAGCAGAAAGTATTCTGGGTACCACTCTGCAAATAAGAGTTTAGTTCAGGTGTTCTGTACTGCTCCCAGAATTTGCACATTTTGGAGCTCTGTAACTCTCCATCCTCTTTTCTCTTCCGCCCCACATAGGCTAAAATATCAGCTTTTATGTGCTGGAAGAATTCAAGGGAAATGATGTACTTAAGCCTCCAAGCAAACAGGTTAACCTGTGCTTCTCTGTGTCCTTTTATAAGGAAAGGTTCAGAAATAAATTCTTCTGCATGCTCATAGTTTCCCCTCTCACACCACCACAAGCACTTGCCCTGCCTCACTCTGTGCAACTTGTCCCACACAACCACCACCCTCCACATTACCCTCACCTGCTCTCACTCCTGCTGCCAGTCATGGGAATGCCCTTCCCTGAATTTAGTGATCCTATGGATGTGTTCATGTGCAGCACACCCTGCTGCACCCACTCAGCATGCTCATATTGCTGCCATTCCCCCATTCCCCCACCTGCACTGGCTTACAAGTGCTCTGCCATACAAAGTCACGAACACTGTCCTCTCCCCTTCACTGGTATTTATTTCTGTGCACACAAGATGGCCATCCCTGGGGATTTCCTTCTGTATTTGCCTTTGCAGTCATCACAGGCAAAATTGAAGAGGATATGACAAATATTAACCTGAAACTAATAATATGAGCTATTCCTACAAGGTTCTGCATGGCAGCAGTTGCAGAGAGAGGTGGTTCTGATGTAATTTTGTCACCTTTCTGAAAAGCCTCCTAAGGAGACACACAGAACCGTAAGGCATTTGCAGAGAATATGGTGTGGGAAACAGGAGGGGGCTGCTGCCCAGGTGGAGCTTTTGTTAACGTGTGAGAACTTGCTGGTCCACTCCAATGCTGGGGATTGCTAGGTAAGGGATTAGATTGGGAGCCTCAGAGATTAAACCCAGCCAGCTCCCATCCTGACTTACTCAGGCAGTGGGGATGACCATCCAGCTGGCTGGGAACGTGGGACACAAGAAGGAAGGTTCTAGAAGAAGAACACCAATTGTTTTTGTGTTTGACACCAATTGCAATGGACCCACAGCAAGTGGACCATATCTGATTTTCTTGCTACCCCAGGATTATCACCTTGAATGGCATTTTATTCTCCTTTTAGACCTAAGTGCAGTCTTCTCTCTCTCCCACACTGTTTTTCTGTTCACAAAACTGGTCCATCAAAGCTTTGGAGTTCAGTCACTAGCTGTGAAAGTGCAGAGATGTGCTGCTTGCTCATTTGTTGACCAGAGCAGGTGATAACCTCCAATGCAGGAGAAGAAGCAGTTAAACACCAGGAAAGCAGTAGAAGAATAAAAAGTAAGACAGATGTGCTGACAGAGCACTGTAAATCACCAACTCAAGGAGGAACCACAGAAAAACATAAGAATAAGATTCTCCTCATGAATTCTTCTGGCTCTGGAAGCACAATGAACTGTTGTCTTCCTGCAGCTTCTGCACTGAGGATTATGGTTCTTCTCATTTCCCCTGCTGTTGGAGGTCGGCTCCTGAGCATGTATCATTTGTTACTCAAACCCCTGCATGAATAGGAGATGAAGCAGCAGTCTGAAGCAGCAGTGGCACATATAACTCCAAGTGGCTTGCTCAGCAATCCCCACATCACATTTAAATGTGTTTCACGCTGACCAGAAATAGATCAGCAGTGCCAAAGATGGAGCTCATTTCATTTTCTTCAGCAGACAGCAAGCATTGTTCCTATGCTACTCTCAACCTAAGCTATTCTGCTTCGACCTGAGAACAGAGTCAAGACTCTACAGCCTGTCTTCCTACTGATTTTCCCACTGCAACCACCTGTCTAGCAGACTTCTGGGTCTCCAAGATGGGCACTTACCCATCTAGGAACTGGCTCATCCTCAGAGGATATTTCCTCTGAGTCAGTAGGCAGGTCTCACACAATCACTGGAGTCTCGGCCATCCAGGATTTAGACCACTGTAATTTTTATCTGGAGAATCAATACTTGTATACTTGCTGCCTTAGGAGTGATTCAGCCTCTTGGTAGAAGGCAATTGCCCAGCTCAAGCTGTGTGGAGAAGACTGAGCTTCCACTGCAGTTTTTGAAGTTAGAAAGCAGGTGATGTGTCCCCAAACCTGTTTTGTGCCTTGCAGTAGAGATGGAGCATTCTTGAGAAGATGTACTCAAGGGTGGTGATTATTCTCGTAGCCTGAGGTCTGGGACATCTGCATTAATTACCTTACTCTTATAAGCATCCTGCATGAGCTGGGGTCTTGCTCAGATGTCCACCTGCCCAGACATCTGAGGCATGCTTAGCCAAGGAAGGATTTATACCAGACTCTGACTTTCTACACAGTCATCACAGAGAATTAGGTGTTTCACTCAGGCCTTCTCCTGGTGCTCTGGGGATAACCTCATCTTTCCTCTGACTCAGTAAAGAATCAAGCTGTGCTAGCCATAGATAACAAGTGACCTCTGTCCTTTCAGCTGGGATGAAGCAGCAAACAGTGAAGCCTGGTGCTTGCAGACAGTAGGGGACTGAGCACAGCCTCTTTGCTTCAGCACCCTGGAGCAGTGAGGGCATTTCATGTCTTTCCAATGTGTTTCACAAGCATTAATTATCCACTGTTACGTTTTACTTTGTACAATTGGCATTTAATGGGCAGAGTAGTGTCTGACTTGGGGTGAGTTGCGGTATGAGGTGTGATCTTTTAGTAAATGCTCTGAGAGACCTCCCAAGTTCACAAGCAGGGCCTGGGGTAATAGTCTTTTCTCAGCAGCATGACAAAATCCTATTGCCCATGCTCACACGCTGGCTGGCAGCTCCACTTTAGCATGCACCACTTTGTTTCTTTCTCTTCAAAGACCGGGGGCATTTGTTGTGCCAGACTAACGGGAGTGATGTTACTTGATTGCTGGAGTCAGGGTAACGCATTAACTGATTCAGTAGTGTCACTGTGTCCCTACAAGCTACTGCTGACCCTCTAGCCCACTGTTAGAGAAGCCTGAAATATTAGTTACAAATCTGACTTGTCAGGGCCATGTTCTGCTGTTGTTACAGTGTGCAGCACCCAATACAGGGGAAGTTCTCACTTGGAGGTGGTGGTGGGAAGAATATGAGAAAAACAGAGAACTGTTAAAGCATTGTCACCATGTCATAAACAATTTGTTTGTAATCAGCTTCAGATTTTCTTCCAGTGCTTTAGGGCTTGATAAGTACTCACTAAAAAGGAGTAATTTTTAGGCCTCCAGCTGTTCTTTACAACCTGTTTTCTTCAGTGCATCATTACTTGCTTAGTATTTGCACTCTTTTATTGGTTAACTGAATGTCATGCTAATTGTTGTCTTTCTCAACAGCAATTAACTAAAATACTGGTCAATTTTTTTTTTCAGGTAATGTGTTGGAATTTTTTTTCCATCTAAAATACTGATATGTCAAAATGGAAACATTCCTCAGAAACATGTGAGGTTTATACGCAGTGATCTTCAGTTTTTCAGGTCCTATATTTAAATTTCTGGTGAAAAGGTGAGACATAGCCAGGGTCAAAATGTCCAGCAGCTTTATGAGTGAGGATCTTGTGTGAGATGTAGAAAACTCCAGCTAAGCATTTGTATAGAAATCAGGCAGAGATTTGTACCTGTATCTTGCATGTACCTAACAACTTAATGACAAGACTGTTATCTGCTCAGGAGTGGCTCTTTCTTGCAGAAAAAAAGAAGAAAAGAAAAAAAATTAAAAGGCTGTAATAAAACATGGGAACAGATTACAGAACTTCAAAATTTATCGTGCACTCTTTAATTTATTTTAATTATTTTGGCCAGTCCTATGAATAATAAATAGCTTGCAGTCTAGTAAGAATCAGCCTTAGCAGTTAACAAATTTTCTTGTGACATCCAGCAAGATGACAAATGCTCACAACTAACAAGTGTCATGAGAACATGAACCACAGCTATTCAAACTCAGCTCTTTTGTTTCTATAGATGTTAACCAATTCCTTTTACTCTTCTGTTCACCTAAGACTAGCAAATACAGTATTATCCACCAATACAGAAGTAAAATAGAAGCCCTTGCCAACTGCAGCTGTTACCAGACCTCAGGAACCTCACAAAAAGGATGACAATGTCAGAGTAATGGGTTTCTTGCTTTTATGTGTCTTCTCTTTGGTGCTTTTGGTTCTTAACCTGAATCACCATTGGTTCTTTTGTTGAAAATTACATGTTGTTTATCATAGATGGAGTGGATATGTTTGGAAGCAATTTTGAATGCTTCTTAACAGAAAAAAAAGGAATAGTTTTTATTTTTTTAATGGCTAATTGTGGAGAATCTACACTTGATGTCAATTGTAGTTACAAAGTGCAGTCTCGGATACTAAGAGATAATCTTTTGGGCCTTAAAAAAAAAAAGTGTTCAGACAGCTGTCCAACTCTGGAAAATAAATGGGAACAATTTGATTTTAACCATGACAATGCACAATCTGGCATTTTTTGAATCAGAAAAACTTGGAGCCTGGAAATTAAACTGTCAGTACTAAAAAGTATGAGACTCTGAAGACCAAGAAGTGTTTAATCAGTGTTTTAGGCTCTCAAAATGCGCAGGAAACATTGTCCTGGAGGGACAAAACTCTACAAACCATAATTGCAGTATAAGGAGAGAGGAAAGTGTGTATGTGAGGGACAAGAGCTGGAAAGACAGATGGAGGCCAATGGAAGAAAAAAATTGTTTACTTTTTCCATCTAGTAATGCAGGAGAGAAAAGTCTCACTTTCCCTAGATCCTTTCCACACTACTCTCCTTAAACTGTACACGTATGTTCAGGGACAGAGCAGAATCTGCCACTTCAGGCAATGCTGACCATGTAGCACTGGTGCTGTAAGTGCACAGTCACAGATTCTCTTGTATAGACAAGGAAAGGCAAGCACCAATCTGGACTGCAGGGGCAGCAATGGCATCTCACTGTTAAACATCATCACACAGACAACCATAGCTCTGAGAGACACCCTGACTCTGCATTTTTATGGAACACAGAATCCTGGGCCTTTGCTTGGCTGTTGTTGTTGTTGTTGTTGTTGTCCCTGACATCACTACACATTCTACAGACACACTGAGGTGATGGAATGTGCCCAGGAAAGGGCAACAAAGCTGGTGAAGGGTCTGGAACACAAGTCCTATGAGGACAGCCTGAGAGAGTTGAAGTCCTTTAGCCTGGAGAAGAAGAGGCTCAGGGGTCACCTTATCACTCTCTTCAACTGCCTGAAAGGAGGATGTAGCCAGGTGGGGGTTGGCCTCCCAGGTAACAAGCCAAGAGGAAGTGGTCTGAAGTTGTGCCAGAGGAGGTTTAGAAATGATATTAGGAAACATATTTTACCGGAAAGGTTTTCAAGCATTGGAACAGCTGTCCAGGGGAAGTGGTGGATTCATCATCCCTGGAGGCATTTAAAAGACATGTAGATGGGGCACTTGGGAACATGGCCTAGTGGGGGTTTGGCAGTGTTAATGGTTGGACTCAATGATCTTGGAAGTCTTTTCCAACCTAGACTGCTTTGTGAACCCAGCAGTACCCCTGCGCAGGCTGCAGCTGTATCATTCATCCAAGCTTTACTGTTGCAGCATATTGGACAGCAATGTTTGCTCCAGCTCCAGGGACAGTGATTGCATCTGCTGTCTAGTAGGATGCCCAGTATTTTCAGTGGACTGAAATCAAACAGTATCTCTGTAGTGATGAGCTATGTTTTACCATTATGAACTCTACATGCATATAAGGTTTTTACATCTCTATTCCCTCTGGTCATAACCTTGTTTCCTTCAGTCTTTCCCTCGAACAATAGAGTAGAGTGGATTAACATACCTGTGCCCAGGATATTGTGGTGTTACAGAGTCCAAATATTGATGTAGTTTTGTATCATTCTGCCACATTTTATCGAAAAGTCTTTAAAGTCTGGTGAATTTGAGGATACCAGGGTGGATTGAAGGGGCAAGGGCTGAACCTGAGATGCTGTGCCCATGGTTTAGACACAGCTAAACCTAAGTGATGCCCATGTTTCTTTCTTGCACACTCAGTTATGTGCTGCCTCCCCACAGCTTGTTGGCTGTCACTTATGATCTGAGGGGAGTGTCCCAAACTGGTCACTCCCAAATAGTGCAAACTGCACATTTGTGTATGAATGTAGTTCCTCACATGTGTGTCTGATCAGCATCTGCAATTGATGTCTGGGAGATTGTTATGGTGCTGGGATGAGGAATCCTGGTTTCTGGTTAGAATGTGTGACTCTGATGTGACTTTGTTTTTTGCTCT
Organism: Toxostoma redivivum; assembly: GCA_013397375.1. Taxonomy (NCBI): domain Eukaryota; kingdom Metazoa; phylum Chordata; class Aves; order Passeriformes; family Mimidae; genus Toxostoma; species Toxostoma redivivum. The sequence continues at coordinate 345,169 of VXBI01005056.1, read as the reverse complement.
CCTATTGTTTGTTTTATTGGTAAAGCCCTTTCCCCTCATCCGCTCCATCCCTGTCTCTCTGTTTGTAGAGAAAATAGGCGGAAGTGACACATAAAGGTGCCCTCAGAGCCAGTTTGCAGCAACTGGTAAAGATCACACTGTATTCATCTAAAAATGCTTATCCATAGGGAGCTGTCTCTGAAGCTGAATGTAAGATAGTGTTTTAAAGAGGTAGCTAAAGCAGGAAAATACACTATTTTAAAGTAGAGAGGGGAAGATCAATTCAGAAACAGCAAGATTGTCCTTAGCCCCTCACCTAAGCCTTCTCTGAGAGCTGAGAGTTTATTTTTCTTTTAATTTCCATACACTTTTGCACTGCTTGGTTTAAATTCAAAGAGCAGAAGCGCTGAAGTATTGCTAGACATGCTGTATTAGCAACTCTTTTGTAACCACAAAGTAGAGAGACATGAACTGATAGCTCTAGACCATGCTTCCCTAGATCCAAATCCCTTGGCATTTGATCTTCTGTTTGAGGTTAATAGGTTTGCCCTTTTTATGGTTTCCTTGGATTTTGTGGGGAGTTTTGTGCTTTGTCTCTTTGTAAAGCTAAGACCCAGCTGTAAAGTTTGGTTCTAGATTTTGGCCACAAATATTATTTCTTTTGCCCTATATACCTAGCCAAACTAATTTAGAGTTTTGTTGGTTATGCCAGCTGGAAAAAGAAATTGGCAATGAAGTCAGTTTTCTCTGGCAAGGTCTGTTTGTTCACAAGAATGTATCAAGTCTTGCCTTCTGTTGTGCAGCAGGGTACACACAGTCAGTCTTCATCCACCACTCCAACTGGTTTGCAGAGAGCATCCTGATGTGAGAAACCTTCTCCCTGGATTCCATCTGCTGGGTCATCTCTGTTGCTCTTCAGTGCTCCCCTCTCTGCTAGCTCCAGAGTGCTGTAGCATTTTCTACCCTCACTATTCTGCTGTCATTTGCATTTCCAGCGAGGTTTCCGAGCAATTCCAGGCTCATGTGCACTTTAACTACTATGGTGACAACCTCAAGTAGCTTTTGCAAAGCAATTAAGCCTATGAGTTTCAGAAGGGTTTAACTTGTGTCCTTGGGGCAGTTTGGATTATACTCTAGATCACACCTGATGAGCACCAATGGGGCAAAGCATCTGAAGTTTTGTGGTTTTAGGCTGGCAGGTGATGCAGGGTTATATTAGTTGTTTAGGAAGCAGCATGCGCCTTCAAGTCACCTGTAAGACTTTTATTCCTAAGAAAAATTGTCTGATTCTCTATTCCTTCTGTGGGCTTCTGTCTCCATCTCTCCCTTGCCCCTTATGTGTAAGTGTTGTAGAGCCATCTGTAGCTGAGCTACTGATTAATCCAGCATTAATCAACCTCCCTAATTGTACTTTGCTGTTTTCTCTCCCTTTATCCTTAAATTGGTCTACTGGGCAGGGGGTCTAGAGGGCAAACACATTCATTATGTTACCAGCAAACAAGATATGATTCGCACTGCAGGGGACAAAATTAAATTTACAGTTTCCTCTTGTAGATGTCATAAACTATTGATTTAAGCCAAGAGGGGACGCAGCAGTAGAGCCAGCATATTGGCTATGTCGCATTGTTCTCCTTGTGTTCTGCCAGGGGTGTTTGCTGCCAGTCCCTGTGTGGCTTTCTGGAAAAGAGTGGCTGGGGACAATCAGGGCAATGGAAAGAGAGAGGGAGATTAGGTGGAGTTTGTTTGGTAGGTCCATGGGGGGATTATTACAGGCTGTTTTCTTGTTTCTGGATTTAAATATCTTCCTTTGGTGCCACTTTATTCCATGGAAGGGACCCCTTTCAGAACCTACCTTTGCTTATCCCACACATTGTCTGCACTAAACTTTCCCTGCCCATTTTAGGGGGTCTAGGAGGGGCCTCTTCGGGTGCTTTGCATACCACTCCACCTCTGCCTAAGCTTCCTTCACCATGCTGGACATGGCATTTTGCCCCTGATAAGCCTCCTACTTCTTCACCACATCACGATTTCCTTGTGGGAAGGATTGTTCTTTCTTCCCATACATGGAGCAAGGGAAGAAGGGAAGGAAAGGACTCTAGGCACCATTTAGGCCATTTAGCTTGGTAGCAGTACTTACCTTGTATGCAGTGCTGAAGAGACAAGCTAATGGCTGGAAACTTCACCAAACCACAGTGCCTTTATAGTGCACAGCTAGAGTGAGCCCTAGCAACTGGCAAATTGCTAAAGCACAGCATTTGGCTCTGTGCCCTCTTCCCTTTTCATATCACCTCGACTAGGCTGGAAACACTCATATGGTAGGAAGCTATGAAGGGACATGTAATGGGTTCACTCAGGAGAAATGTCCTACCTGGGTAATGGTTGGCACCAGCAGACCCCACACTGTGCCGCTCCGCTGCTGCCGGGAATGGTTTGAATGGCAGGAGCAGGCTTGGGGCCAAATGTCAACTCAGTGCTTGGTGACTCGTCATCTATTCCACGTTTAATGATGTTAGAGAAGAATTTAGTCCCTCCTGTGCTGTAAGCCAGTTCTCATTATCGGTTAATTGCTCTAGAGATGCAGTCACTGTTGAAATCTATTGTCAGGAGCAACTTGTTATATTAGTGTAGATGTGCTGCTTATATCCCCCTGATATGAGAGGGTCAAAGGCTGTAACTAAATATACCCTTTGCTTCTTCCTATCCTTTTCTGGGGACCACTCTGGTTAAGGTGTATCCTGGCAAGTCTTATCTGGTTGCTGACCAGGGATAAAACCTGTACATTGTCAAGACAGCATGTGAATTTTGTCACTTATCAACATGAGAAACTTTATCACTGCTCTCTGACAGCTGCCAGTAAGGTGGAAAGATCTGGGTGGAGGAGTCTTTCCTTACCAATCTCTGCCTTCTTGGAGCAGTAGGGAATCTGACTGGGTCTGCATGGAGAATTAGATGCAAGATTCTGCATGCTACCTGCAATGGGACCTAATCTAACAAGTGGGCACAGATAAGCACTAGCTGCTGAGATCTGATGTGAAAAGCCAGACAGAGAAAGCTGTGTGAAGTAACAAACTTTTATGAGCTCTGGGATATTGACTACATAGACTCAAGCACTGTCTTCTCTCATCTTATCTCTTGCTTATCTATGTGTCTACCCACTGACCTCTCTCTTCCAGCTCATTCCTTTAATCAGCTTGAGGACGTAGGAGAATATTTTGTCAGAGTGTATTTCTAACTGCCAAACTCAGTTTATTTGTATCTCACTTGAAAAATAGACCCCAAGAGGTGAAATGCCATAATCAGTTGCATTTCTGATTCCCCAGACCACTTGTCTCTAAATAACTATGATGTGCTTTGAGGATTCGATATGAATTTAATTATGTTATCACAATTAACCTGCCATCTTTGTATTTTACGTTTTTTCGTTTTTCTACAGCTACAGAATTAACTTTAATTTTGAGCCGAAGGCTTTGTTGTCAATAACTTTATCTGCTAGTTGCCAGCTCACCACAGAATTCTTTCAAGCACATAAAATGAGAAGGCACAAAACATTTTAAAAATTGAGGACAGCTTTATTTGCACAGTCTTTCCTGTTCATTTTCAGAATGGTCTCCTAGACTTTGTAACAAAAGTCGTTGACTTTGAAACATCTTATTAAAATTACTCACTGCCACAGCAGCCTCACCTACCCCAGACCTCATGAAGTGTGCACATCAGCTCTTCACACACTAGGTCACAAAGTGGGAGTGTGGTACACCTGTGGGTGAGGAGTTTCATTTAGTGAGTGTGGAGTTTCCTTTGGTGGTGATGTTTAAGAACAGATAAGGAAAAGCTGTCCCCTGAGATAATTTATGTATAGTTGACTCTGCTCTAGAGTTGGAGAGTGTGTTTAATGGTGGCCTACAGTAATTTCCATTCCTTTTTTATTGATTCTGTGAGAACCTGCCATGTCCATTCTCCCTCCTTCCTTTATACTGTGTTTCCTAGGGCCATCCAAACCTATCTGATCAAGGAAAACCTTCCTAGGTGGGCTCCATACATTTTGATGCCTTGCAGTACCTCTTCTGGAGACAGCCAAGGATCACATTAGGGCTTGCACTCCTATTTCTTCTCCCCATAGAAGATGAGAGTTTTCAATCCTTGATGAAACATTCAAGCTGCAGTGGTGGGCACTTTTCAGCTCTGGGGTCATCAGTCCCCACCCCAGTACATCAGCTGATATGGGGGCTCCCAGCTACCTCTGCCCAGAAGACTCCCACCTTAAAATCATAGAATATGGAATGGTTTGGGTTAAAAGGGACTTCAAGGATTATCTAGTTCCCACCCCTAACTTGATACAGCCAACTGTGAAACAATCTCATTTCCATCACTTCTTCAACAATATTCTGGGCTTTTTTTTCTTTAAACAATAGTTTTATGTGCCATGTTGAGACATTAAAGTGACTTTCCTCCCACTGTGGGCAATTTAAGACTCTAACATGAGACAACTAAGCTATGGTGCCGTTAGTCAGTATCTGCTTTTTTCATACGACACATCTTCCTCTCCTCCCTTGCCTGTTCTTCAGCAAAGGCTTTTTATACCTTTCTCCTTCTTCTGTGCAAGCCCAAGTATGAAGCAGAGCAGCTGTCTTCTTTCTGCCTAGCCCATGGGTCTGAGCATCTGGATGGAAGTGCTGACACTTCTCTTTCGTACAGCACAGAAAATGTACCCTAATACCCTTCACTTCCAAGAAGAACTGGAGCTGATCCAGCCTAGGAAATCTGCTTAGAATCTCTATTTTCCTCTCCTTGCCTGCTGTCACCAGAGAAATCCCAGCTACATCAAGTGCTTATTCTGGTCCTTGCCTTTTTGAATTGCTGGGGAAGGTGATTCAGGAGAAATTTGGGTCCTGCTGTTCATGGGTATTGAGGGGTCACCTGGTTTCCCCTATCTGCCCTTATCCATGGATGTTCCATGGAAGTTGTTTGGTTTTTTTTTTGTTTTGTTGTGTTTTTTGTTTTGTTTTGTTTTTAATTAGACATATAAAGCTGCAGTCTGAGCCAACCAGAGATGATTGTAGCTCACTTCCAGGAGCTGATTTTTGCCTCCCTCCTTCTCTACATCTGTCTCTGAAGGGTAGGTGCCCCTCCATGGGACTGCATTTCTGTCAGTGCCCTCCATCCAGGCTGTTTGTTCTGCAGAGGGCATTGTGTACATAGGAATTAGTACAGCATATGGCCATCATTGCACACTTCATATGTTGTTATCACATTAGAAAGTCCAGCTACATGTCCCTGCTGCAGCTAGGGGAAACTGCTGTTCTTGCCTCTGTCAAGCAGTCCCCCTATCTCTCTGCAAGCAACTTTGTGGTCGTTTGCAGGTGTTTCTGAGATGTGGAGGTAGAACCAAAAAGTTTGCAAGGGATTAAGCAATGAGGAAGCAACCTGTGGAAATCAGCTGCAAGAAGGGATAGTACAGAGGAAATTGAGGAGAGAGGAGGAGTTCAGGTTTGTGAATGGAGTAAAAAGGCAATAAAAGGAGATAATGACTTGAAGGAAGAAATAACATACAGCTGTGTTTTGAAGGAGACATAAAATCAACAATCTTGCCTCTCTCAGCTATTAAACATCTCTCTGACTTTGTTTAAAATCTCAGATTGTTGTCCCAGGAGTCAGGATTACATTCAGAGTGGCTAATTGTAGGCTGACCTACTTTTCAATCCTGTTCTTGTGGCTTTAGGTTCTCACTTTTTGAACTGTAATGTGTTATGTGACTGCTGTGATCTAACCCAGAAGTGACTCCTTCTCTGTGCTAAGTGAAATAACCATGACATAAACCTGTCTGCACTTGGATATTGGTACACAGTTTCTATATGCCCATCCCAGTTCCTTCCCAGGAAAATTCCCTGACTTTTAGAGGGGCATCCTTCCACATTTTGGGAACAACCTGTACCTTCAGAGGTGCACAGAAATCCTCTGGTTGCATAAGCAGATGTGTGCCTGGGAGTTTCCAGCCCATTCACAACAGGTTCCTTGATGAGAGTGTGTCACAGAGGGGAAGGTAAGCATCGGTGAACAGACCAGCTCTTCTTGTGCTATGCATTGGCCCTGCACATGCAGAGCTCTGCCAAGAGGCTTTAAGGGAATGATGTGGGACAAATCTCCCATCAGACCCTTCCAAATTTAGCTTTCAAGCCACAGCTGTCGCACACAGAAGAGAGAACCACAGCATCCTCCTTGAAATCAGAAAAAAAGTTTCAGGAGGAAAGGAGATTTGGAGGTCTTTTATCCAAGTCCCTGCTCAAAACAGGGCTAACTTCAACATTAGATCAGCTTACTCAGTCAAAATTTGGAAATCTCCCAAGACAATGATACTTCAACCTGTCTTGGCACCTGTTCCAGTGCTGATCTACCCTCATTATGAAAATATTTTTCTTTTATGTCCAACCAAATATTCTGGGAGCCCAAAATTACTCCACATACAGCCTCAGAAGTGCTGAGTAGAGGGGAATAATAATTTTTGGCCTGCTATCTAGACTCTCATCCTTGCAGCCAGGTACACATTTAGCCCTCCTTGCTGCAAGGGCATGCTGCCATAATCATTTTCAACTTTTGCTCACTGGAAACCTTTGGTCTTCTTCAGAGTTACTCCCCAGCCAGCAAGTCCTCATCCTTCGGTGTTGCACAGAGATAATTTCAACAGGTGGAAGACTTTGCACTGTTCTTTGTTGAATTTTGTGAAGTTCTGTCATCCCATTTCTCCATGTCCTCAGGGTTGAATGGCAGTTCTGCTCTCCAGTGAGTCAGCCACTCCCCTGAATTTGGTTTCTTTCCCAAAGCTGTTGATATCTTCTGTACTGTCATGCAGGTTACTGATGATCAGGTGTATCCTTCTTTCTGATTGTGCAGAAGAAACAGAGAACTTTAGGGTGCTTCTGTTACTGTGATTTGCAGTGTGGAAAGCGAGATGTCCTATCCAGCCTGTGAGGTACCAAATGTATGATAATCCTTCTGTCTTGAAGAGGATGCAAATTAAATAGACATAGCTGAGAAAAGGCAGGGGAAAAAATGAGACATGGGGATGTTTTGACCTGCTTGAGTTGATATTTCATGCAGTTCCAGTGCTGAGAGTAGAACTGTGTTTGCTGGGTATTCGGAAAACATGGTGAATATGCCATGGGCTGCCCAATTCACCATGCTATGATATTATCTAGTATGCAGATCAGCTGGGGAGCTTGTTTTTCTCTCCCTCCCTTCACATGGCTTTTTGTACCCAGGAAGTGCTTATCCTGAATACTTGTGTCAGGGAAATGTCTCGGATGGAAGTTTGTCAGGCACTGTCAACCCTCTCTTTGGAGGGGTTGTGTGAGTCAGTGCATGGCATGTCCCAAGGCTGAGAGCTGCCCAGGAGGCAGGACCCCAACCCACTTCATTTCCTCCTTGGTGAGCACAGGGTTTCAGCTGTTGGAGAGATTAGGGAAGTAGTAAAATCTGCTAATGCGATAATAGTAATTAATAACAATAATGGGTTATTTTAATATATTTTGGCATGATTTATTAGGCAGAGAGTACGGTAGGAGAGCAGAGACTTTGCAGGCGAGCATAAAAAAGCAAGGTGACTGGGCCCTAAAGTGCACATCTGGGCATGATTTGGAGAGGCGATTTATTGACACCATAAATGACGGCTTTTTCGAGCAGCTTGTCTTGGTGCCTATGTGGGAAGACATAACTCCTGATTTAGGGCTGTGTTCAGTAGTACTTACTCTCCAGGTGGGACTCCTGGGGTGTCCCTCCTGGCAGAGAACAGGCAGCTGGGCTGCTGTGAGCACATGCGTGTACAAAACACAGGGCACACGCCCAGTTCTGCATAGCATCCCCTGGCTTTCCAGTCCCTGCGTGGTCTCTTACAGCCCCTGCCATCGCTGGTGTGTGGTGTCCACACCCTGGGCAGCACCAGGAGAAGCCTCCCCTCTGCTTCAGTGCCACGTGCTGAGGCTGGTGCATCTCAAAGGCAGCCAAGCAGCTCTGCAGTCCTCTCTCTCCTACCCCGGCAGCAGGAGGGAATGTGGCCTCAGCTCAGATCAGGCCAAAGCTGTCAAACCATCAGGATGGTTTACCTCCACTCCTAGAAAAAACTGTTTTTGCAGAGGTGAAATGTGAAAGGCAAGGGAGAAGACTGTCCTTCACAGCACTTAGTTGATATTTTAATTGATCTTAGTGATTTTTGTGTCAGCACAGTGGTAGAAATTGGCCTCTACTCTAGAGCCTTGTCTGGGCAAGCGGACATCTCTCAGTGAGTTTCATTACTATTATTATTATTAATTAATATTTATTACTATTATTGTAGGGCCTGCAGCATATTAAGAGCCTGCCAGGACACAGCACTCCCTTTCTTGAGGCTTCAGCCATGTCAGGGGAAATACCAGGGAGTGGATGGAGTGCGTGGGCAGTAGCAGCACGTCTCAGAGGTGTGAGTGCCGAGGACATGACAGCATCACACCAGCAAGGCCAGGGGGGTTGGCTCCTCATTAAGTGTGCCCCCCACATGGCAAGTGCAGGATAGGTGAGCCTCAAGCAGGGTAGCAGGAAAGCTTGAGGAGAAGGATGACAGCAAATGTAAGGCTGAAAGGCAAAATAAATTAAAGCAAACAAACAAAAAAAAAACAATCCTTAAAAGCACTGTATTTGGCTTGGAGTTCATCACTGCCTTGATGTGCAAGGACAAAGGAGGACGGTGTGGAAAAGGAACAGAAAGGATCCACAGCTGCACGGCAGAGAGTGGGCTTTTATTAGGGGTCATCAAGCCCCTTTTAATGAACAGCCAAATAGCCAGGAGTCAAATGAAACAGTAGGCAAGGTGTAAATGAGAAGGAAGCTGAGGGGAGTGAGAGGAATGGCCAGGGCACTGTGGCTATGCAATGCCAGGAGCAGGATGAGGGGAGCCACAGGTGGGGAATGCAATTAAAGAGCTGAGCCAAAGCCAAGAAGCTGAATCTCTGGCTTGTGCCGAGCTGTTTGCTGGTGCTGAGCATCCCTCTGGGATTTTTAATTCACCAAGGCAGAGGGTCCCCATCTGTGGGCTGGGACAGGCTCACGAGCTTCCTCTGTCTGGATAGGTCTGTCCTTGCCAGGAGATGTTGTTCAGGGATTGCTGAACTTTCCCTGGAAAGGGGGAAATGCCCTGGATATGGACTTTGACTTGTAAGGGTTCACATGTACTGGACTTGTGACAAAGTATACTAAAACTGGGGTGTGGAAGTCTCGTCTCTGTGAGGAGGGAGCTGTACCTCCAAATGGCTGACTCCAGTACCTCGGAGCAGCAGCAATTCTGGCACTGCATGCTCATCACTGTGTGGGTTTTTGCTGATGAGTGTGATACATGTATACAAAGTATTTTGCCATTGTTATTATTACCCAAAGTTATGGATCAGCTTGAGAAACTCAAATGCAGTAAATCACTGGGACTGAGGTAGCATTAGTCTCAGGGCTCTGAAGTAAATAATGCATGAAATATACTGACAGCAGTGTCTGGCAGATCCTTATAAACAGCATCTCTAACGAATTCAGAGCTGCTAATATTGCAGGGTTGGATTTGGGGGAAAAATGCTGAAATCTCTCTGTGCTCAGGCAAGATGATGCAGATGGGCAAACATCACCTCCTCCTTACCCTTGAGAATCAAGCAAGTGATTTTAATGACAGTTGACAGGGTGGCAGCTCCACATCCAGCTGTGAGGTGGACTTCATGGGCAAGTTGCTCTCTCTTCTCCTTCCCTCTTGCAAGGTGAAGGTGCTGAAGGACTGTCTTCAGCCTCCTCTGCCTTCACCCTGGTGTGGAGTGCTGTAGGATGCTCAGAGAGAGAGTGCTCCAAGCATGCTAAGTACTATTATTATTTTTTTAATAATCGAAAGACATCCAGGGAATTACAGATCTATGAGCTTTCTTTCAGTTCCAGCCAAACTGATTGTGAAGCTAATTAAAGACAGACTAGTACAATGTTCGGCTAAGTATAACATGTCAGGGTCAATCCAGTATGGCTTATGGAAAAGAAAATTGTACCTTTTTGAGCTGCAAGTGGCTTTTGTTGTTTTGGGGGTTTTTTAAGTTTAATAAAATAAGATAAAGGTGATCCCCAGCAGACATAATGTACTTTGATTTTCATAAAGCATTTGATAAGGCCTTTCACACAAAATTATGAAGGGAAATAAATAGCCATGGGCAAAGGGGCAAGGTCTTGTCACAGTTTAAAACCCAGTGGATTGTTAATTAGCAAAGAATAGTTTCTCTTTTGTGTGGAGACAAGTTAATAGTGGGAGTCTGTTCACAGTGTGGAGGTGTTTAGTCTGCTCCATGTGCCATGGCTGGCAGGTTGGTGCTTTGATGACAATTCCTTGTTTGGCTGGTGAGAAATGCAGCAGAGTTGCCAAAAGCCATAGGAGATGTTAAGAGCAGGCCCACCCCATTGCATCCTCTGCAGGCTTGATGCCTGGCCTCTGGAGATCCAATGGGACCCTCTCCCGGAACTTGGCCTGGCTGCTCTGGGGTGTCCTTCCAGGAGCTGGTCCTCCTCCAGTGCCCCTCTCCATCTTCCCAACCAAAAGCAAGCAGGGGTTGCCATCTCCATGAGTCAGCAGGATTTAAAGGTGCCATGGGGACAGAGCAGCAGGATGATGGATGAGCTATAACAGGGATGAGCGTATGGTAATGCAGACTGCAAGAATAGTCTCCATTTCAGCTTTACAGTGATGAGCTCCCAGGCTCCTTGGAGGGAAGAGATTGGGAGTCATGGTGAGTAACTTGATAAAAGCTTCTTCAGTGGGTTGCTTCAATTCCCAAAACATGGAAGATGCTTGGTTGCCTTTAAGGGACAGGGAAACAATAGGGAATATGTTATAAAAAATGACATTATCTTGAACACTTGCTACACCCTCATTTATGGAAGTGTGTAGAATTACCAGAGGACCATGAAGTATGGTTAGTAATCTTGTGAGATTTACCTACAAGGAGGCTGTTAGTTGGACTCAGTAGGGTTTTCTTTTTCAGTTTAGCAAGCTTGCAAAAATGCCATTTCTCCCTTCCAGTAGCTCTCCTGTCTTTCTTCTTGCCAATGTGCCCTCTACCATCCCTGAGCTCAGGCTGGCTCCACTCAATCCCGGCCCACTCCAATGGGAGATGGCAAGCAGCGGCCATCCACAGCCTCCCTGAAGAGTCACACTAAAGGCTTATAATTGAGTTATTTACACTAATGAAGAGTGTGGTGAAAACTGATCAGTCTCTCCTTTTTCTGTCCTCCTGTAATACTAGAACAAGAGGTCATTCAGAGATGCTAATGGTAGCTTAATTTAGATCACATGAAAGGAGACACTTTTTCACACAGCAGGTAGTTAGTCTGTGAAATCCACACTGCCTCCTGAGGTCAGAGAGTCAAACACTGCAGAAGGACTTGTCAAGTTCCTAGGTAATTTTTTGGAACAATAATAACTGTTGTTACTGAGGATGCAGCAGCACCCCAGGAACCCCCATTAGGATTGACTCACTCTGCATAGCACAAGGCCTGCCCAAAGCAGGAGCCAGTCTGACTTGGGTTGCTTTGGTCTCCATAGCCAAATAAAGGTTTGTTTGATCAGATGCTGGGGGCTTGATGGTGAAAGAGCTGCACCCAAATGTGACACTTTTTGTTTTCCTGCACCACTTGTGTAGGCCCAAAGACAAGATACTTTGCTTCCTTCCCGTGGTGTAATGTGAGTTCTGTTTTTCAGCTATAAATCAGTGCCCTTCACTCTGATTTTAAATGGGTGAGGGAGGGACAGAAAGCCTACATCTGCCTTTATCCTGGAGGAACCCTCCCATGGTCTGGGTGGAGCTTGGGTGAATTGCCTCAGGATAGAGCCTCATCTGCACTTCTGACCTTTTTTGTGGATCTCTTCAACACAATGTCTTTGGTCTGGTGACTTTGCCACTTCTACAGTCAGTTCTTGGAATGCTCCTGTCTTCCCATGCATTGCCTGTGGCATTGTAAGCTATTTAGCAAGTCTGACTGGAGGTAGGTATTGATGAATTTTGCCTGTGGGCAGCATAGGCCTGTGGATAACATTGAAGAGCCTTAATCTTGCAAAGGTGTTTAAATTTACCAGCAAAAACAAAGTGTAACAGAACAGGGAAAAATAATTTCAAATCCATCCCTGTATTCATGCTGTGTACTCATGTTTATCTGACCTGCAGTTCAAGAAAGGCCTTAGCCTCAGGAGTTTTGGGACTGAATCTGTGGTTACTGTTCTTCCTCTTTCATAAATTCAGTTCAAGTCCCTCCATTCCAATTTTGACAAGAGGTGTCCAGGCTCAGTGTAGAAATCATTGCAGGGGATTGAGACAGAACACCAGCACTCCTTGCATTGTCTTGTCACTCTTTATTGCAAAATGGTTGTAAGCAACAGGCTTTTGAGTGTGTTTTCTTGTAGCTGGCTGCAGAATCAACACAGTATGTGTACAGTAAAATTGATCATAATCCACTTGAGGGATGGTGTTAAGAAACTCTCACAGGCATCTCTCATTTCAGCATCATTGCAACAGCTCTTCAACTATCTCACCTGCTTTTCTCCTTGCTGTTTGTTACTGCCTCAGTAGCTGGCTGTGTTTAAATATATCAGCCTGGGCTTTTTTTTCCCCATCTTCTTGTTTTCTGTGTTCCTCTAACAAGCAGCTTGCAACAGAACAAACAAGCAAGGCAGGAGCGCTCCAGGCAAAAGGGGTGTTTTGTGTTTGATTTGAATACATACATATTTTTCTTGGTTAAAACTTGTGATACTCATCAAACACATGCAGGAAGGCTGTGAATTAAGACCTTTTTCTTCCTTTCTGACACACACACCGTCTAATACGAGCACCTTCTCATTTTCACTCGATGTCTGATTCTGTGTGAAGCACGCTTTCTCTCATATCCTCGCACACACGTTTGATAGTCTCATCCTCACTCCTGCTCTGTCGTGTACACAAAACCACCTTCTCATCTCATCAGACCCTGACACATGCGCACTCCCACAGGCAACATAAGCACACACGCACGGCCACCCACACACTTGCAAAGGCTTTATTATTGCAGGGAAAATTGCTCTCAGATATATGAGACTGGATGTTACTATGGCAGAGATGGGAAGAGAGGGAAGCAAGGCTGGGAAATTGTGCAGTCCCTTCACTCTTCAGAGACTCACAGAGAAGCACTGCTCAGGTGGAAGGGAGAACATGTCCCCAGAGTCCTCATCCTATCTGCCATGCACAGACAAGCACCAAGCGTCACTTACTCGCCTCCTCTCATGCACAGACTCTGACTGCTCTCCCTGAAAGTTTCTCAGTTGCCCTTTCTCATGCATCCTTCCCTCTCTTTTATGACTGTCTGTCAGGTCCTGATCACATCACTGTCACAGTTGCTATGATATCAGCATTTTCTGACAGGTGTATATGCTTCTGTCACTCCCAGCGAAGCTCTTTAGCATCCAGCCTGCTGCCAGATCTGAGCCAGGGCAGCACTACTAGAAAGCACGGTCAGCGGTATCTCATATTGCTGCATGCAGAAGATACAATCCTGATAGAAAACAGCGCGTTTTCGGGGGATTCCACTTTTAAATAAGGCCTGAAAACAAGTGTTTTCTCTTTATGAGGAGAAAAAGAGATTCACTGCTATTCAGAAAAAGGAGAAACACTCTGGGCATTGCTCTTGTGAATTCCCAGAGATCTTCTCCCTCATCCTCTGAGGCAGGCTCTGCATTTGGCATCCTGGAGTGGGCTGCTATATGGAGGGCACTAATTTCAAAAACTGCTTTAATTTTCTGGAACTCCCAAGCTTCCAGTGCAACCTGAGGCACTGAGTACTTTGCTCCCAGCTGCATGGCAGGGTTGGCCCCTCCTGACAAGGGAGTAACAAAATCATATCATCTGTGATGGTGGGGGCCACGGATGTGCTTCAGAGCGAGTCAGTGTAGGCTCTTTGTTCGGGAAATGGCCACACGCCTCTTCCGGGGCTGTGAGAATTTCAGATTGTGCACAATTTGGAAGAAATTTCAGGTTTTCCAATTACTGTAGCAGTGGCTGGTAACCTTCCAGCAAAGAGGCGCTGGAGCACAGTGTTCCCATGGCTCCTGCTGGGCTCAGCCGGTATTTGTGTTTGAACTGGCACCAGGAAAGCTAGGAAGCGAAGAGATTATTAATAGGGAGCGCAAGGAAGAGGAAAGGTGTTTAAACAGTTCCTACTTTGCATGTCTAATTTGGGAGCTACCCTTCTGTAGTTCCTCAAACAAGCGCCCAAATCCAATGTTAGACTTCTCAGAAGCATAACTTGTTAAGCTTTAGCACACTGTAAGATAAGGACCTTGCTTGCATAAGGCCATCAACCACTGATATTGACTCTCCAGGATGCTTTAAGGCTATTTATATCACAATAAAGCCATTTTATTAGCGTCATCAATCAAGAGAGACCGCATTTTGGCCTGGAAATGATTCTGCTTGAGTTTCTAGAAAGGAGAAGGGTGAGTAATTGTGGGATGCATTATCTTCGATCTCATTTGAAATCTCCTAATTGAAACCACACATGAGTGTAGTTTAATGCTTATAAAATAGATTGTAGGGTTGTTGCTAATGTACCTATGGTAAGTACAACCTTCCAGTAACCAGAGAGGTACAGACTGTTTTTTTCAGAAGGTAACAGCTATGGCAGGAGATGTCCCAGTCCACATCTGGGTGAGAAACTGTTTCCTGGCACATGCTTCAAACTGAAGCTTATGCCCCACGCTGGCCTGAGCTCGTGGTACTCAGCATTCAGCTTAGCTGGCAGCATCTGCTGTTGGGTATTTGCCGATCTCACTGGCAGCATCAGGGGTCTTGGCAGGGCGAATCTGCTCCTGGGTAGGGCTGGGGTCTGTGTATGGGTGGCTGAGAGCTGGAAACCAAGTTGTGGTCAAGGGGCATGGTAAAGCTCCCTGGCTCCCGGCACGTGCATGGCTGGAATTGCTGCTAAAGTGGAGAATGGGATGTTTACAGCTCTTCTCCAGGGTTTTACCAGCCCCTGTGCTGCTTTTCTGCTATCAGCTCAAGGAGAGGGAGCAGACTTGGAGGAGCAGTGATTACTCAGGTAAGGAGAGTGTAGCTTAGCACCGCCTGTGGGGGCCTCTGAGACTGAGTAATGGCAGGGTTTGAAAGATGTTACAGATATTTGATAATTAATTGACTGGGAAATGAGTTTATTTTAACGACTCTAGTTAAATAAAGAAGAGAGCTAAAAGGGCTGCACTTTCCTGCGGTGCTAAACCACTTTCAGGGACAGAGAAAGCCCATTACATGTCTACTTTTATGCCAACAGGGACTTTCTTGTGAAGGCTCTTCTGAAAGGTAGTTGAAATCTTTATCTCCCCTGAATCCCAGCAGCTTTGGTTTAAGACAGGAAAGCCTGAAGGGTGGTTTATTACCAAGGATCCATCAGGCAGAGGGGACAGGGGAGTGGAGCTGCTGCTCTAACCTCATGCTTCACCTCTGGCCAGATACTTACTGCAGAGTGGTTCCAGTTGTGGTTTATCTCTGTTTTATACTGCTCTAGTGGGAGCAATGCATGTAGCTCGGTTAACCTCACTTGTCTTTCCGAGTACTGTCTGATCACACACACACACAAGGTAGAGAGAAAGCTGGTAATAGTCTAGCATAAATAAGTAATTTTGGGTGCCCTTCCTGCTTCTCTTTGGCTGTTGAGGACCCACCCTCTTTTCTCAGCCTAAGGAAGAAACTGTAAGTGTGAAGTCAGAGAGGGGTTGGTGTCAGGTCCATTTTTGTTAGGGCCCCCTATTTTCCAGGGTATTGGAATATAATTGCTGTTCAGTGGGCAGAACTATTTCTTTGAGGAAAAACAATGTGCACCCTGGCCCTGGCCAAAGAAAGAGAACTTGACTGGGATCTCAGACAAAGGTTTTTGATTTGACCTTTATATCTATCTGTAGGAAGATATTTTGTGTGTGACTGTGCATATTAGAGACCTCAGCAGCAATGTTGAAAGAGACTTGGATCTGTTCTTTGCTCCAGATTGTGCTTTGGATGTGAACTTAGGTCTCAAGCCAGTGTTTCTTGTCCTGAGGGTTGTAAGTGTGGCAAGTGTGCATATATGAACAGTGTTCCAAATGCAGTCCTGTTTATCAGAGTCTGCAAAGAGCCTGCAACACCATCTGTTTTAGTAAGTGGATAAGAGATTAAACTGCAGGAATCATGGGATCTATACAATACATGAGAGCAGGCCAGACCATCACAGCACATCTTGTTTTTTTGGAAGCTGAGAATAACTTTAATATCCCTTCCTTTAGGGTTTGATGTTGGATTTAACTACCATTTTACTCTTGTCTCAAAAATCCCAAACTGTTTTTCCTGCCCCAGTGCTGTTGTTTGCCCTACTGCAGATTCAAATTCAGCACAGACACAGACCCCACACACCCCAGTAAAAAGTTAAAAAAAATTTAAGACAAAAACAAGCCCTTCAGTGTGGTGGAGGTGGAGGTACTGCAGGACCTCTCTTCTGCTGCCCTGTAGCACTTTGAATTGAGCATCTTTGTGACAGGACTTGAGCCTCAGTTGTCTCCCCAAGGCTGTGAGGTCCTGTGTTAATGTCATGCTGTGCATAGACGTTGGGGATGCACAGATACACATCAGGTGGACATGATGTCATCCCCTCTGCATGGCTGATGAGAGCCTACCTTTAACCAAGCGTAAGCTCAGGGCAGCCTGCAAATCCTTATCTTTAAAACATTCCCTGGATGTGAAACCTCCTGCCAGCTGGAGCTGCTTTTAGCTGAGCAGACTGAAGTGCTGTATTTAATGAATTAATTTAAAGTGTGGTGGAAGGAAGCAGGACTGATCCTCATTTAGTGTAAATCTAGGCTTCCCCATTTACTGCAATGGTGCCTTGTTGGCCCTTGATTTATGCCACCTGAAGCCACAATTTGGCATCTCTCCATTCAGCACAGTACAGGAATTCTGGAAATTATTTAGAGCAAGTGACCTGTCAGAAGAACAGAAACAAGGACCCAGCCTCAGACCAGCCAAAGCCCAAGTGCACAGCCTTAGACCCTGCTGTGTAAGAAACTGTCAGTAAGACAGCTGTACAGAAGGGAGCTCCATGGGTAAATGGTTTATCTGTACTGTGGATAAGCTGTGCATGGGGGAGAGGATTCCTTTCACACCAGGCTCCTGGGAGAAAAGGCAGGGATGTCAGTCGATCCAGATAAAATATCCCTGGGTAAATACTTCCAGTAGGATTAAGCAACATTGTCTCACTAAGGAAATGGAAAGGGTTTATGCTCTGTGTTCCAGCCAGTTTGTGCAGCTTGTTTTGTCAGTGCCAGAAGACTGCAGGTGAGGAGGTGCAGAAGCTGCCAGAGCAGTCCCTGTAGTTATGCCTGTCCTTCAGTCAGTAGCCAGGTTGGAGTTCAGGCTCCAGAGCACAGACCCAAATGACCCAAGCCAGTTGGGGAGGAGCTTGTGCTTCAGCCAGACCTCTCTGCTGTGGTTGCATATCCCTGGGCAGATCTCAATTAGAGAGAAAAGCATGGTCTCTTGCATTAGTGCTAAGATAGGTGTGACTGGAAGTGACATCTTGGTTTGTGAAGTCTATTTCACAGTCATCACTACCCCGCTCTTGCTATCCTTATGCAAGCAGTACACACCAAACCAAGTTTTGTATGAGGCAGGTCAGGTCTGTTATGTTTCGGTTTTGACAATAAAATAGTTTCATTGTATGACTTTGCACAACCTATTTCTTTCCTTCTCCACTGGCTCCATGTATGTATAAAACACACACCTCAACACTTCTCTACAAAGGTAAGAATTTTAGTTAAAAAGTGCTTACTTCCTTTGATAAAAACACTGCATGCTGTTCAGCACATGCTGAATTGCTTTGTAAAACAAAGCCCTGCAAGGGTCTCAGAGGGAAAAGAGCGCCAGATATTGGTATGATTAGTAGGATGGCAAAAAGATCTAGCTGTGGGAATTATTCCTTTCCCTTTCTCAAGGAGTTGTAACTTCCTCCCATTCTGTTTTCTGACCATGAGGTTTTAATCAAGCTTCTGGCTTTCATATCAACAGCAGAAACTCCATCAGATATATCTTGACATTTCTTTTTTTCCACTTTTCCCCCTTTCCTCTATTTATTTATTCATAAACATGTCTTCCTCTGCAAGGCATATTGTGCATGTGAGGATGAAGGTAAGCTGAGATCAAAGCTCTTGGGAGTTCTCCCTCACAGCATCTTCTCTACCTTCCCTGTAAGTCTTTCAAATGCCTTTTTTCACAAGACCTGATGGTGAACAAAAGTGAGACATTAGGGAAAGGCAAAATTTAGCAAAGCTCTAAACAAAGGAAAGAAAGTTGATTGAAGTTTGCAGCCTTTTATTCTATGATTGTAACACACCCATGGGATGTATTTTCAAAAGTATGTCACTTATAGGCAACAAGAAATTTGCATGTACTGGTGAAGAAACTCACAGTACCAAATGCTGTTTTGAAAATTTGGTCCTTGTGTGTTAGTTTGGCAGCTGGTAGGCCCAAAAGTACTTTGACAAATCTGGTTTAAATTTCAATGCTAAGCACTTAAAAAAGTCAAATCTTACTTGTAACTTTTAGGTGCTGGACAACTTTACTCACAGAGTATTTGGGAATACAACCATATGTCAATGTCTTTTGGAAATAACAAGACTGTTAGTGTTTGTATTGGTAGTTTTTAACCTCTCCATGCATGATTTCTAAAAGATCCAGTTTTGGAAACAAATCCAAACCTGTGCCAGGTAACTTTAGTGTGATACACAGAGGTCTAAGGTCTTGACAAGAAATATTTAGCTGTATGTGAAGTGAAAAAACCTAAAAACATTGTTTCATCTGAAAAAAAATTGTAAGAGGATTTGTCTTCTCCTGACATATTGCTGAACTCTGAGGTAGGTGGTAAAAGTAGTAAGATCAGGTCGCTGTAATTTGTTCTCCCTGCAGCCCCTGTGAGGCTGATCCTCTGGTCTTCAGCCCATCTTTTCTTCAAACATCTGAAAGAACAGGCACTTCCTTGCTTTCCTTGGGAGACTTTTTACAAGAGTAGCACTTGTAGATGACAAAAAGTTTCTCTTCAAGATTGAACAGACTTATTTATTTTTTTTTCTGACCTGTTACTCCTTCGTAGACCCCAAGCATCTTGCTAAATAATTCCTCTCTTCCCTCAGTACTTTCAGCTTTCAAAGAGGTGTAGCTTGTCAACATGTTGCTTTTAAGTCCTCTCTTAGTCAAGTTATACATATTAAATATTTTAAGCTTCCCTTAGATGCTGATCCCGTTCCAGCCCTTGATGAATTTTGTTGTTGCTTGCCTCTGAATTCCCTCCAATTCCCCCATACCAATCTCAAAACAAGGTGCCTAATATTGACTGCTCCAGTCCAGGTGCATTCGGTATTTGGTGGCTATTGTTTTTGGATGGAATTAAAAAAAGAAGCAGCAGAGTCTCTCAAAGGGAATCTGCTTTGTGGTCTTCTCTCTGAGAGCATTATTTCATGATGGTATTTCAGGACTGGCTTTAGATATGGAAATGAGAGCGTGTGTCTTGCTCAGAAGCTGTTCTCTGCTTTCAAGTGGGAGAGAGATGGAAAAGGGGAAGAGGGGTTAAGCTCCTCAAAGGCTTTGTCTACATTAGGCTTTTTTCTTCACATTTCCCAGTGTTGCTTGCACGGGTGTAGCTCAATCCACAATGGCACTAATGACAGCTCTGGCACAGGCAGAGAATCTAACATGTTCCACTACACATCGTCTCCACAATCTCTACAAGCCCCGACTCCACCAGCAATGCCACAGCAGCGGGAGCTGGAGAAGGAAAAGGTCAGCTGTAAATAATAACTAGAGCGTTTGCACATCAAGAAGGTGTCCTTCATTGAAATGCAGCAGCTGGAAGTGAGGAGGCAGGATGCACCCAGTTTCTCTTTCATCTTGAAATACCACTCTTCACAGTCTGCTGCTGGCTACCTGAGGGCAGCACCTGGAAGTGGTGATGATAACTTGGTTGGGACACCTCTGATACTCTTACGACCTCAGAAAACTAGGAAAAGTTAAAACTTATTTTCCCTGCTGTCGCTCCCATTCCCTCTCTGATCTGCCTCCAAAGAATTTCAAGACTGATTTCTCCTTGGTGCAGATCCTTGTCCCGCCTGCCCAGGACAAGTGCTAATGCTTCAGATGCAATATTCCCTTTCCCTCGATGAAGAAGAGGCAGTATGAGATGAGATGAACATTAACATCCAGAAAACAGAAAGTGTCTCATGTAGCATGCTTCTCAGGTATTGGAAGAAGCTCTTTCATATAGTACAAAACAAAGGAGACACCTGCCAGTTTTCACACAACATTTAAATATGATATTCTTTCACAGACTTGTACCAATTAATGGTAAACTGGTTAAATTCTTAGCCAGAAAGTATCACCAAGATGAAGATGCTAATGAGTTTAAAAAAAGAAAAAAAGGGGCAGAGGGTTGAGAAATGCCTGGGGATAAGAAAGCCAGCGTACAAACTTACAAGGTGGATTGCAAGCTGTCACTCAGAGTGGAAGCTACTTTACACAGAGGCTAGATTTAGATTAGATATTAAGAAGAAATTCTTTACTTTGAGGGTAGCAGGGAACACTGGAACAGGTTATCTAGAGAAGCAGTGCATGCCCCCTCCCTGACTGGCAGTGCTCAAAATCAGGCTGGATGTGGCTTTGAACAATCTTACAGCAGCTGTCCCTACCCATGGCAGGAGCGTGGAACTAGATGATCTTTAACATCCCTTCCAACCCAAGCCATTCTGTGATTTGCTTGGTGCTGGATTTATAGGTTTTTATGGCTAGAAAAGATCGTGAAATTATGTAGAAGGTGATTTACACTGTCACTTTAGGAGGTATTCTACCTTTCTTTGAAATGTCTGTCACTATGCATGGGTGGGTTGGTCACTGATCTGTGTGGCCCAATGCTCAGACCTTGATACTGTTTCCATTTCCTTCCCCAAATGTTCAGGTGGAGACATATGAGCACTTAGTTCTTCTTGCCTCCTTGGAGACAAGCAGCCA
The DNA here is from genome assembly GCA_013397375.1 of Toxostoma redivivum. Taxonomy (NCBI): domain Eukaryota; kingdom Metazoa; phylum Chordata; class Aves; order Passeriformes; family Mimidae; genus Toxostoma; species Toxostoma redivivum. The sequence goes on along the minus strand of VXBI01005056.1, from coordinate 324,119 downwards.
CTACAGATCTGCTTCAGTCACTTACCCCAGTGGCTGCTGAGACTGGTGGCCCTGACCTGATTGTTTGGCTGTATTGTCTCACATCAGAAATGTTCCTAGAGATGGTGTATGGTTTCTTGCCACCTGGCAGTCAGCACTTCCTGACCCACTGGAGGCTGCTGCCAGTCCTGTGGGCACAGCCCTTGTTTCTGAGAGCCCCAAGAGCTGGTGCTGTCACATTGCTGTGTGGGAGGCACCTATGGTGCCTTGTTTTTGAAACTAGGCCATGGCACCATGGCAGCAATCATGTGTTTACATGTGTCTTGTTGTGTGCAACTGTGGAAAGGAGAGTTGGGGAGAAAACCTCCCTCTTGCTTCTCTACCATACAAAATACATGAGATGATGCTCCAGGTTTAATCATTTGGATCTTAAGCTTTGCAGTTTCCTTCTCTGAGAAAACCACTGGAATCCACAGCTGTACCAAATCCCTCTTCAGCTGTGAGACACTGACTTTAAAATCTCCCCCTTGTTTTGTGACAGCCTGCGGTGATACCTCCTGCATTTTTAGCCTGTGACTAGGGTGGGAGGAAGTGACCCTGGACCACACAAAATGTTTCAAAGCTCCCTCTAGCATCACTCTCCTATTCCCTCTTGTATTTTCACTGTCCCTTTTCTGCACTCACTCTCTCCTGACCTGCCCTTATGCTCTTTCTTTCTCTGTGCCTGTGCATTGCTAATTTGTGGCATTATCTCATTTTCCAGTAGCTATGCCGGCTGCCTTAATGTTTCTTGCCAGCTTTTGCCTCTCCCCATTTTTTCTCTTCCCTCTGCTTGCCAGCCCATGATGAAGCATTGCCTTTCTCCATCTGCCTGATTGTCTCTCTGCTTTTTATCTGGGTGCTGGAGCTCCAGGTGCTGTCATTCTCTGCGACAGCACAGAACATTTCAGTTTCCCTCTGTGGCTGGATAATTACCAGATACAGAGTCACGTGGACTTTCCAGCAAAACCCTCCCTCCCCTCTTGTCAGAGAAGGAGATCACATCGCCTTTTTTGTGTAATTTTCATTATTATTATTATTTTTTACTAGAAGAAATTCAAGGGAAAAATTTGGATTAGCTTTTCTGGAGATACCCAGTGGTGACCACATAGAAGTTACCTACAAGGCACTGGGGGTTCAGGTAGAAGAAATAGGTGATTTCCACAGCTGAAGTTTGTGAAGGCAAATAGAGGAACTTGTAGCCTGTATGGGTGCCTTATTAGTGCTCCTATTCTCATTGTTGGTGTATCCCCAAAACAGAAAAAAGTCATAATGGTGCAGAGGCCTGCTAGAAATTTAGTTTCCAGTTCTTTTACAAATTTGGCATAACAGCCAATACCTAGTTCACATAAGTGGCTAATTATCATTGTCTTTCTGATGAACTTCTGTTCCTGAGTGACCCCAGATACTTTTAAAATATCAGCCTGTGTCTTAGTGATCACAAAAGCACAGTGTAAGTGCAGAACAACAAAAAGGCAAATCATCGGGCAGTGTTCCCCATTGCCATTATGCATCAGCTCTGCTATTCCCTGGCTCCCCCTTTAGATAGTGCAGGAGCCCTGGGATGCTACAGAAGCTATGGACAGCAGAGCAAGGCATACATTCCTACTGGATATTTCACTAAGGCCAAGTGATCAATTGCTGATGGGCATTGCCTAATGATTCTGGATCAAGAGCAGAGCCAGGTTTCTGGCTGGACTGAAAAGAAACAATGATAAGTCCTCAGCTAACCCAAAAGGAAAAGAGGGAGATCAGGGTCTGTTTCTTCAGCAGCCTAGACCTCCTGACTGATTTTAGTGCAAGACCCTGATGCAAGCTGTCAGAGCATTTGGCATTTCTGCAATCATCAGCCAGAGAGCAGTTTGCCCCCTGCACACACATGGGGAGCAAGTCTTCTCTGGCAGGAAGCCTGGGACTGGAGTCAGTCATTCTAGAAACATGCCTTGGAATGGGAAAAGACCTGTCCAAGGATTTCCTGACTAAGCTGTAAAGAAATGGAGGGCATTTCCTGGGCATGATGGGTTATAAGAAAAGATAGTAGTGTGGTGGTAGGTCTTGCTCTGAGGTTTTTCTGTATTTTGAAATTCCAAACTGTGCTGGGGTATGACTGGGATGGAGTTAACATCATAGCTGCTCATATTGATATTTTTAAGGAGGTTCCTCTGCTGGAGTGGATGTGGACTGAAGTTGTTTATGCAGGTATTCTGACCCCCGACACATGGGAAGAGCAATAAATCATGCCAGTATAAGTTCTCTTATTCTGATATAGTTACATCCACCCTTTGAGAGTACTGGCATAAAAATCACTGTAATTTTGGGTTTGATTTCTGTTGTGAATTTGGGTTTTTTCCCTACACAAACAGGAACCTCTACTCTTAAACAGTCATTTTAACAGAAAGAAAGCCCATGTGAGAACAGCTGTGTGTCTGCTAGTGAGAGCCAGTGCAGCTAGCTGTCTTTTTAGGCCAGTGTATTTTTTGTAAATTCCCTTGGGTTTCATTTTCCATGCATACCACATGGACTGAGAGACAAGGATGTTTACAGCACGTGAGCAGTTCTGCACTGATGCTCGTATTTTCCGGTTGTAATTCTTTTTCTTTCATTAGAAAGAATTGATGGGAGAGACAGTGAGACAGAAATATTTCTGTACAAGGCACTAGGGACTCCTCTTCTAGAAAACGGTACAAATGCTGGTCACGAAAGTGGAATTCAGGCTGGAGCAGGTGCTGAGAGGGGCTACTGGGATGTTTAGGGCAATGGAGGGTCTATCATACACGAGGAAACCAGGAGAGTTTGGTTTGTTGAATCCAGCAAAATGAAGGCTAAGAGGGAATATGATTGCTCTCTCTGAACACACTGAAAAATAAACACCCGGGAGACATAAGAGCTCTTTAAGCTAAAAGATGGTGTTGGCATAAGCAGAAATGGATATAAGCCAGGTATGAATAAATCTAGACATAGAAAAAATGGTTTTAATCAGCAGAACAGAAAGACGTTGAGCAGTCTGACCTGTGAAGCAAGGGGAGGGCATCCCCCATCAAACACACTAGGCTAAAGTAGGAATGAGGTACATCTCTGAAAAAGGTGGTAAAGTACAGCTGGCTGTGCTGGCAGAGGTTGGGGCTTCACAACCTAGTAAGCCCATCCTAGCCTCATGCTCCTAAAGTGACAATTTACACAAGAGGATGAACAGAAGTGCAGGCATACTATCAGCCATGCGCCCTCCCAATAGGTGGATGGCCAAAAATTATCACCTGAGTGCTGAAATACTCAGGGAGCTGCAGACAGGTGCAACAAGGTCTCAGCATAATACAACTGAGAGAAAGCATGGGCTGAACAGATGCAGCAGTTTCCCCCTCCTGCCAGTTTTCCAGCACAGGACTGGGTTTAAGCAGTAGTTTTCTAAATCCCTCATAGCGCCTGTGTTATCATGCTGGCAATGGTTACTCAGGAGCTATTTATGCCATTTTGGAAATTCATCCTGCTGTGGCACAGCTTTCCCTCTCAAAGAGTGACCCTGCTGTGTATTGTGGCACATAAGGAGATCAGCAGCAGCTGTACCAGGCTGGGGAAAGAGAGCAGTGGCAGTTGAGAGGAGAATTTTGAGCAACAACTGATGCCCATGTGCATTCAAATTCAGCAAAATGAGGCTTTTGGTGCATGGCTGAAAGGAAGTTTCAGATGTTGACATGATCTCTCATGACAGTGCCATCCCCTTAAGGGGCCCTTGCCTTCACAGAGGTGGAGATGGGTTTAGCTGTGTCTTCTGTAGCATCTCCTGCTGAGGGGAGCCTGATCCAGAGCACTGGGAACCACCCAGGCCCAACAGCTCCTATATTGCTCCTCCAGACTCTGTGCTCCTGTGTGCTCTGCCACTGTACTCCTCTGGTGGGGACTGCAGTGGCAGCGCTGTGTTGGTCTGGAGATGCTGGCAGGATCCAGCACTGCAGTGGCATTGTGGAGCCTGGCTGGACCCTTCCCTGAAAACTCTGCCTAGGAGGTCAGGGCTGGCATGGCTGTCATCTATCCTTAGCCCTTGCTGCCCATATCCCTGCCAGGGCATAGCAGAGAGGCTGGACTCTTACTGCTGCCCTAGCTGACCGTGGCTGTGTCCAAGTCCTTGCTTGCCAGGCAGGGAAGGACTGAAGAGCTTGACGAGACAAGATGAAACAGTATGAGCATGATTTGCTCTTGAACTTTTCTCCCCAGGCTGGGAGCAAGGCTGCATTTAACCACTGCATTAGCTTTCCAGGATCATACTTTGCAACACAATGGAGAATTTGTCTTGCATGTTTGGAGCTGGCAGCCAGGAGCTGATGTTGCTTTGTGCTGAATGAGTCGTGTTTGATCTCTCTCTCTTTTCCCTCTTGCCATTTTGCTGCTGGGGGTAGAGGGCAGTGGGGGAAGTTGTTAGCTGGATCTTGTAAGAGTGTTTGTGAAGTGAGAAGATTAGAGAAGACTCATCACAGAGTTGAGGCAAAGGCAGGAGATCTGATGCAGGGAGGGTTGTGGCATCCTCTGGCAAAAGGGCGACGTGTCCCTCAGTGAGTGCAGTGGGGTGGGGTTTCGGTGCTTAATTGTGTGTGCAGCTGGCTGCTGAGTTTTGGCCTGATGCACAGAGATTCTCTTACAGAAGACATGATCAAAGGGTTAACAGAGAAGAGATGATTAAAGAGGAGTGTAGGAATTGTGGCACAGAGCTTTCACCACAACATGCTTTGGAGAAAGAGGGCAGAAAATGAAGTCCATAAACTCGCTATTTATTTATTTTTCCCCAAAATGAGGTAAGAGCTGTGGCTTGCTGGCAAAGCAGCACAGCATATTTCATTAATCCTAGCAGCTTGCTTCTCTTCACTAGTGGGGTTCTGGCAGAGAATTGTAGATTTGGGTCTGCTGTAAAAAAAATTATTTGGAATTACAACAACAGTTTAAAAACCCAAAATAATTATCCCAACTTCAGTGCAACTCCATACATCATTGATAATGCTGTAAAATCTTCATGTTGAAGTAATAATTTAAACAGCAGCTTCACCAGGTCCTAAAGGGCTTCTTTCTTGCCTTTTCATCACTCTAGGCTCTAAATATCATCCATTCCTTCCCAAAGGGATGAAATACCCCCACTGCATCTCCATAGCCTAAGCTGTAGCTGCTGTGCTGCTTTCTCTGAGGCAGAATGGGAAGCCCGTTATTGAGATCCCTGCATCCTCCTCCTCAGTCCATGCAGCCCCAACCCTGGCAGTGGCTGCAGACAGCCTGGGGAAGCTGTGCTGGGGCTTTCCAGGCATGGAAAAAGAGAGAGAGGCTGCCGCCTCTCAGCAGCAGCGCCCGTCTGTTCGCGGAGGAGAGAGAGGGCGGAAAGCTTAGGGCCGAGAGCTGCCGGAGTGACAGGCACAACATAAACTGTGATGAGTGTTACAGCAACATGCTGGGAAATCAATGCACTGAGTGCCGATGCCTCGACGGGAGGAGGAGCAGGAGTCACACACAGGTGCTGGGAATCAAAGCACCAAGGCCTGAGTGAGGCAGAACAAGCAGTGAAATCTCCAGAGTTGCGTCATCAGGATAGGAGACGTGGATGCCTAAGCCTTTTTTACAAGGAGGCAAGGATGGCTAATGGGGCATGGCAGCAAGATCTTTTGTCCTTATATATCTGTGGTTTGAAATGGTGCAAGATCAACAGTTCCCAAGTTCTTAGAGTGATCATGCAAGGCATGCCCATCACCATTTACTGGTCATCTCGTCAGCCACATTGGAGATGTCAAGAAATTAAACCTGCAACCATAAGGAAAAGAATAATGCATGGATCACAAATCGTTTATTAGCTTTCACTGACACTGATGGTAATGCTTCCAATAAGCCTAATGAAAAGCGTTTGACTGTCTCTGTGAACTTGATTATTGATTATTAGTGAACGATAAGAGTCCATTGATATCTGGCTGATGCCATGCTCCTATTGCTTTGCAGTTAAAATGTCAGTTAACATGCCATTTAATATTCTATTAGTATTGAATTAGCACTTATTACACTGTGAAAATCATCACCATAAATCCTTATTAAAGCGTGATCCATTCAGCTGGGTGGCATCTCTGGCAGACGAAGAAGGTGTGTGTTTGTGTGCAGACAGACATACTGAGATGCATCATGCACGTGTGTGCATGTTCAGAGCATGGGGACTTGGAATTTCCACATTTGTACATTGATTTTCCCTGAGGAACAGTTTGAGAGGAACAGGTATGGTGAACAGAGGACTCAAATCCATTTCACTTACTCCTCCCATTTTCCTCTTTTCTTTGTCCTCTTTATTTTGGTAGCACCTGCTAACTTATTTCAGGGCAGTTGCAAGGTTGTCTGACTATAGCTATTGACCACTATCCTAGGGCTGACCTGGATGCTTGTAAGACAGGTTATGACACATTTGCTCTTCCAGGAAGAGGAGGGAGGGCCCCTCTTTGGGCCTATCCACAGGAGCAAAAAGGACAAGGCTTTGTTCAGACCACACCACTGAACTGTTAATTACTGACAAGACACCACAACGGGGCGTATTTACTACCCCAAACAGAGAGTTATAATGATCCGGGGCAGGGCAGAGCTGCTGAGTGCTCACTGTAGCCTGGTGGGGATGGGAAAGCAGCCTGGTGGGGATGGTGCAGTGCCGTGGATCTGCTGGAGTCCAGCAGCACTGATAACTGTTCAGGGGGATTTTCAGAAGTGACTGAGAAACTTCAGTTGCCACTGACTCCAACTTCCACTGTTAATCTGCTTAGCTTTTCACTGCCAAAATACCTAGTCCCTGATTCTTGGTGCTGTTACAACTCCTGCATTTGCAAGAGGGCTCTTGACCCTAAGGCAGCCAGCTCTGTGGGTGCTCCTACAGGGTCACTGTGCCCAGCCCTGGAGCACACTGCACTCCCTGGGTCCTAGCTTTCACCTCCCATCACTGGTGATCACAGCCTGGGATGGCCAATGGAACTGGAGCAATGCCTCCTCATAGTGGTGCTGGTTTCTATGTGTAAGTGACTGCTCACAGGTTCCCCTTCATCTTTCTTTTTGACAAAGAGTAGGTTTTTGAAAACAACTCAGATCCCACCTGAGAGTTCACCTCAGGAACAAGTGCCTGCCTGACCAGGAGGGTGGGCTCTGGCCTGAAGGCCAAATTCTCACTCCCCTTCCCTTGGCTGACGTCATACTGGTATCAGTAAAGGGCAGGATCTGCTGGGCTGCTCTCTAAAGCAAATGTTTGTCAGAGCAGACAGAGCTGCTTACAGCTTGGCCAGCAGTATGGCATGGCTCCCATGGATGCCCACGCAGCTTGGCTTTCCTCCTGCCCACAAGTAACCCCAGAACAACTTGGACTGCATCCATGGGCATGCCAAAAGGGAGTGGGTGGAAGATGCCGGCCATAATGGTGGGGTCACATCACAAGAGAAGGCAGCTGCAGCACAGCATGAATGAAATGCATTCAAATAGAGGAACTTGGAAAATGTCTGACCCATGCTAAAAGGCTGTATGAAAGCCTACGGTCAAATATTTGTCTTATCTTGAAGCAATAATCTTTATCCTCTCTCTTTCTTCTTTCAAATACTACATATGCATGAATAATGAATAGGACACAATCCTGTGCAATGTGATCTAGGAAGACCCTGCTCAAGCAGGGAAGTTTGACCATATGACCTCACTGTGGTCCCTTCCAAGCTTACCTATTCTGTGATTCTGTAATAGCAGTGGCAAGAGGTGCTGGGTTATTTGGATGCTGGGACACTGTGCACAGAGCTCTCAGAGGTGAAGGAGCAACAGCTCTGGAGAATGAGCTTCCTGTTTATCTGCAGAGCAAATGTGATGTGACCTGCAGCAGGGCAAACCTTCTCTCAGCCTGTCTGAGACCAGCCCTGAGGGGTACAGCTGCCAGGGTGAAAGAGGAGTTATGTCTGCCTGTCTTCTTCAGCACTGGTCCTCTTGAATGAGACACAGCTGAGAGTGAGCAGGACATGTCTCTTCAGTGGCAGCTCTTTGTCTTTTCTGTGCAGATCTCCTTCTGGTGATGGGAAGTAGTACAGACTTTGCCAAAAATGCATTTGTCTTCACAGCAGCTACTCTGCTCTCCCTCAAGAAACAAAATAGTTGTCAAGTTACAGTTGCAACAGGGTTAGATTGTCCACTGACTTGTAAAGTTTGGCACTCATGGCCATAGCAATGGCTGGTTCTCCTGCTGCTCCTCTGCTTGCCGCCCTTAGCCGTCATTCCTCCTCTCCGGTCCACCTGAGATGTTCACAGGACATGCTTCGCGTGTCACAGGGATGGCAGTGACATTCCCACAGCTTCTCATTTTCAGCCTGAAATCTGCACTTGCCTGCACAAACAAGCAGATGTGCATCAGCAAGTGTGTGTGTATGTGTTAAGAGGGTGATGTTTGAACAGTGAATAATTCCACAAAATTATTTGTTGTCAGAAGCCTGTAGATGGAAGATATCCTATACTTTCCTCCCCTTGTGCTGCTGGAACTGAGGGATGGAGGAGCTGTGCTTTGAGCTGACAAAGCTGGAGCCCTGAACATTTGCCCTCTAGGCTGGAACGGGTCTGGGAGTTTAACTGTTGTATACTCGACTTCTTGAAGGTGAGGGAGAAGCATGGGAAGAGCTACTTCCAACCTTTCTCACTGGCACTGTTAGAAGGGATTTGGTGATCAAGATCTCTTGTGGCCTTCCAAATTAATTTTTGGTGCATCTGTAGGCCACAGGCAAAAGGAAGAGAGAACAAGAGACATGTCTGGCCCAAATCTCATGGGGTTATGAACCAAAGGTTCTTGAAACTCTTGAAGAGTTAAATCGCTAAATACTTGTCCATAGGACAGCAATGATGAAAAGATTTTATGGCTCACTGGCAAGGCAGGAATGTGCTGTGAAGTTTCTAAGCAAAGCAGTAAAGAGAAGGGACAAAAGGGAGATGATGGAGAGGGTTGCTAATCTCCCCCTTACCTGTATCCTCCTCTGCAGGTGTTACGTAGAAGACAGAAGCTCCAAGGTCGCTTGGTTAAACCGTTCTGGCATCATTTTTGCTGGAGAGGACAAGTGGTCTCTGGACCCTCGAGTAGAGCTGGAGAAGAGAAACCCCCTGGAATACAGCCTGCGGATCCAGAAAGTGGATGTCTACGATGAGGGGTCCTATACATGTTCAGTGCAGACACAGCATCATCCCAAGACTTCCCAGGTTTACTTGATTGTGCAAGGTAAGCAACATGACTGATAGGAGAGCAAAGACATAGAGACACAGTGAGTGGAGGGAGCTGTTTTTTAATAGGAGAAACTCCAGAGTCAGTAGCCTGTGTGTCCCTTACATTTACACAAGAGCCAGCTGGACTCTTCCACTGTAGCATGGTTTTACTGTGTTGTCAGTTTGTCCTTTTAAAAGTGGTGACAGAGCAGGGGACACCAGTGATGCCAAGCCATAGTCTAATATAACGCAAACCTGGCTCCTGGCTCTGGTTGTTTGGCACTGATGGAAAAGCATTTGTTTATAATGACACTCTTCAGAACATTGTGCCTCATCTCTTCCCAGAGAGCCCTCTGGTTTCTTTGCCTCCTCCTTCCTTGGGTTTCATTTCTTTCTTTTTTCTTGTGTCAACAAGTTACTGTGATGTGTTTTTTGGCCTTCCATAGTCAACTTTTTCCCAGGCTAAGAAATTAATTTTCCTGTGCGGTTTTTCCATGCTGGGTCATTGGTTTGCAGGGTGCACCATCACTAGGCATGTGTGAAACCTGGTACCCGAGGGACCTGCCATATACCTTATGTTGCCTTCTCCCATGTGCGTTATAAGGAACAGGAAGCTTGGCAAACCAGCATTGTCCTATCTGTCTTCCTACATTTATGGCATAACAGAGAGTAAACAAATTAAAAAGTTCACCAATTATTGGTAAGGTCATTAGTGAGTTTACTTGTTCCACCCTGTCCAGACCAGAACACCAAACAAGTGAGTTTACCCAGTTTTGTTTAGTTTTGCTTTTAATCTTCATGCCATTTTACCTATCAGCCTATTTATCTAACAAATTTACACAGCAGCTTAGGTGATAGATATGTATGAATGTGTTTGATATATATTACAGATATGTTCAAGCAGGAATTTGTTATTTCTCCTGATTTGTCTAGTAACCTACAAAGCTGAAGATTTAATTTCCCCCAGCAAATTTTTGAATCGCTCTGATTATAAATGCATGCAGGAAAGGGCTTTTCCTCTTGCTAGTACTGCTTGGCAAACTGGGGGCTAAGTAGCATCCCAAGTGTTTATCTACAAGGTGAAGAAGTCTGGACAGAGGTGATTCTTTACACACAGGTGTAGTGAGCCAGAAGGCTCCTGGTTGATTTTCACCCAGCAGCACGAAGAGTGGGCCACGCTTGCAAACAGAGCAGCTCTCCCAGCTTGGCTGAGTGCTTGCTGTGTGAAATGCATTCCCCAGCCCTGGAGGTGTACCCTGCCTCGCTGCTCGCTACAGCAGAGCAGAGCCAGCCCTCTGTAGGTGGTTTATTGCTGGTGAAATCTTACAGCACACAATTTCCATTTACCTGTCAAGAAAAATATAGGGACAAATGAATTCTAGAGCCATGCATATGTATTATTAATTTTATTTGTGCCTATTAGGTATGGGCCTAAGCAGCAAAATTGAGTTCTCTAGCTTAGCTTTCACTGAAATACGTGGGTATCTGGCTCTAAACTACTGCCATCTTTCTGAGAATGAGAAAATATAGGTTTTGACACTCCTAAACTCTAGATGCCTGTAAATAAGGTACCTGTGGGTAATCTTTGTTCTAATACCTTCCACAGATTTAATAAAAGACCCATTGTGATATTGTGCTTACTGCTTGCATTGTAATTAGGTGAAACTCATAGCTTTAATTTTTCTCAAACTAAATTTAATCTGGAAAAAAAAGTGAAGGGAAATATAAATACTAAATCCTTTACAATTTGGAAGAGTTAGTCTCATTTTAAACATATTTTAAAAATAATCTTAACTAATAAAACTAATTCAGTACAAAATAATGTGTGTTAGAAAATAATCCTTGTAGTCTCAGAGCATTATTTTCTTATATTGATTGCTGTTTTTCTAGGATTTGCAGGTTGTCTGTCTGAAAAATAGTCTGCTGGTGCAAATTAAAGGGGTTTGGATACTGAGTCATGTTAAGCTATTTAGTTTTATTTATTTACCTTTTATTTTTTTACCTCTCTTGTATTTGTGTTCATACATTTCAAAACATAGGCTATTTGAAGCTCTGAGCATCCCAAATGTAAAAATAAATAAATAAAAGAAAATAGAGGTCCTGAAATATTAAATGACAGAGTGGTCAACTGGTTTGCCTGGTAATCTGGGAGGAGAATTTCTGGAATGGTGGTCAGTGATGTCCTTTGAACAAGTTCAGGGAAACAAAAACAAACTAGGATCAGAGATTCATTGCTAGTTTTGTGCACATGGTTGATGCCTGGATTTGCCAGTGAAAGATAACTGCAATGACAGCTGCTCCTGTCCTGGAGTCAATGGGTTGGTTTAGGGCCATCTCCAGGCTTCCTATTCTGCTCACTCAGTGTTGTCACAGATATTTCTGTGTCCCACTACCAAAGACAAATCCTTAATCTCTCCCAGTTCAACTCCCTCATCTGTCTAGCCCCTGTGAGAACACAACTTCTATTACCCCTAGACACAAATGGAATAGCTATATCAGAGACTAATAAGTGGGTAGGCAGATCCTAGCATGCTATTGGAGCACTTAAAACTGGAGACCACTCCATGTCCACAATGCCAGCTAAAGTAGGCAGGCTTCACTGTATCCTGAGTGTTCGCTGTGTTTAGATCACTGCAGTCTAATGGAGTTGCATTCTAGGACCAGGTCCTTTCCAGCCTTGAGAAAAGCAGCTTTCCCTGGGGTGAGCTCTGCTTGGTGAATTCCACTGGTCAGACCTGCAGAAGTATATCACAGAAAAAGGAACATCACCTGTCTAATGTATGTGCCCGAGTCCTTTAGTATTTCCATGGGAAGAACCAGTTTTACTTTGTCAGCCAGCACCAATCTCTGCAAAAACAGCCTACTTGGTCAACTTCTTTCCTCTCTTAAGTGTGCACATCCATGGAGAAGATCCCTTTCAACTGGGCACATTGCAGAGGCCTAAAAGGGGCATAATGAATTGACACTTTAGAAAAAAAAACAGAACTTCATGGACAGCTAAAAGTAGAAAAATTTGTCCTCATAAGTCTCTCCAGCATTTGAAACATAAAGCCAGCTCTGATGGTAGAAGTAGGCCATTTGCTGCCAAAAGATTCATTAGTACAACTGTGGCCATCTCTTCCATCTTTCTGATCCAGGTAGGCAGCACTGCTTTCAGTCCACTGGAGGTGGCTGTCGCTGCCCAGCTCAGTTGCTACCAGGTGCTCTCTCCACTGGGGTGAATGCCCCAAGAGACTGCTCTGAGCCACCATCTCACTCAAAGCATTTTGTGCTGCTTCAATTTGTGTGCAACGGCCAGTTGCAAAGCTTTCTGTTTACTCTCCCAGTTACTTCTGCTGTCTGATCAAAAGAGTAAACACTTTAAAGGACCTGCAAGAGATTGTCTGTACCTTCCCCATGCAGTGAGACAAGATCAGCCCTACTGTGGCTGCCTCATACATATATTTTTTGAAGATTCCCTGTGCCTGCATAGCTGATGCATGCCCATTATTTCACTCTCCTTGCATTTGGAAAGCTTTTATTAACATATGATCCAAATTGATTTTGCTGCCAATTATTTCTTGTCCTTCCAAGACACATAGTGGTTATTTCTCCTCTTCCTCAAAACTACCTTACATCTGCCTGAAACCCCTTAATTCCTGTGTCTCAGAGATCGCTAGTGAAGCTTAACAGGCTCACTGCTTTCCAGAGGTCATACTTTTTCAACCCCTGTGGCATATATATTTCACATATATACTGTTTGATTTGTCTACATGTTTTCCTTAAATGTACTGTCCAAAACAAAAACAATAGTTCCAGTTTAGGATTCAATCATGCAGATACAAGTACCAGCTGTTTTTTGCATATCACACTTCACTTACCTAAGAATGAAATGAAATTTACCTTTTTCTATAAGTGCCTCCTGCTTTCACTTATTTAGTCTTTCTGTCTAATTCTCTCTTACTGGTCTGCAGCTCATTCTTCACTTTTGTATTTGAACTTTAATAATTTTTCCCCCCTTCCTGAGAATACTGCTTTGTGCTTGCTGGTATTGGATGCCATTTGGTTGCTCTCTCCATAGAGACCACTTCAGTTTACTTATGATCCTGGGCTCCAAAGCACTTGCAACTGCCCCCAACTTAGTGTCATCGACAAAAGTCAGGTGCCTTGCTTCTGTTCCATCATGAAGGTATTAATTAAAGCATTGAAGAGATCAGGACAGAAAAGCAGACTGTGGCAGCAGCCCACTAAACCCTCCATCCCTGGTGGAGAACGATCTGTTGATTGCAGCTCTTTGAAGCATCCTGATGGAGATTTAACATCCACCGTATTCTCTTAGTTTGTTGAAGACTCTCAGGTCTTCGGAAGTCAAGATATATCATATAATCATACATACTGCTTCTGCATTATCTATTATGCCAGCTATCCTGCCAAAAAAAAAAGGGAAATGAGGCTGGGGTGGTATGAGATGTGTTTTCCAGAAGTACATTGCTTTTTTTTTTCCCTTTATTCAATTATTATCCTCTCAGTGCTTATAAATAAGATGTTTAATCATTTGTTCCAGTATGTTGAGTGACACGTTCCAGGAGAATTGAGTTGTAACAGGGACACAGTGGCTGCCCCTTTCCCAGCATTACCTTGGGTTCTTGTTCTTTTAGCACTATATCTCCAAGCCCTTCTCAGGCATTAGATAACAGTGGAAAAATTCCTGTGGTCCTTGTTTGTCTCATCAGGATGACAGGCACAGGGGCACAGAGATCTTGGCATGCATGGGGTTTAAAAACTTCTGCAATAAAGACCTAGGCCTATCCAAGTCAATCTGGAGGAGTAACTCCACTAGGAGGAAGCAAATTGTTGCTGTCCAGGGCATTTACATATAGGCATCATTTTGAATGGAAGTAGTTGTAACTTTTCAGTGAAACAAAAACATTCCATTGTTTTTGAATTTTATTAAGATTTAACCAGGAAGGTTTTATAGGTCTGAGGTGCTTTTTCTTGTTAAAATTATGAGGGCAAAAAGGTATAGCATTACCACAACCCATTTAAAACCTAACCATACTCCGCTGAGGTATGAAGAGCTTCACATTAACATTTTCACTTACAATTTGGGATATCTGCAGACTCAATAACATTTCTTGTGATTCCCAGTTATTGACCTTAAAGACTGTGGGCTCTCCCTTGTTTTAATATTTATTTCATGAAATAAAAATATTAAGGGCTTCATCATTTTGGCCAAACAAAAATTTGGAAATGTCAGCAGCAAATGTTCACAAAGAGGAGTGCTTGTTTACTGGCCAACCCTAATCACAAACCCAAAGTCAAGTGCATAGCAGCTAAGGCCAAATCCTACAGTTTTCTTTCTAACTGATAGGCATCAGTGTGTGAAAAGAAGTACAGAGTGTAGCTTTTCTCCATTATGAATTGTCTTTGTAGTGCTCCTTGCTTGCAAAGATTCATACTCACTGATCATTGTTTCAACATGATATAAAGATGTATTTGTTGTTGTTGGGATTTAACCATAGAGAGTTTATTATTAACTCTATGAGTAGATTAGCTGTGCACCCTCTCAGTCTACTCTCCTGAAATTAGACTTTGTGCTGGTGACTGGTACAGCACAGAGAGATCCTTTACCGAGACAAGCAGCTGAGGCCAGTCTGGCTTCCCCAACACAAACTGCTCTCCCAGCAACGTCCCTTGGTTAGAGCTGGATCTAGGGCTGATGTGGGAGGGTGTTGTCTGCTATCCTTGGAGGAATTTGAAAGATGTGTAGATGTGGCACTTGGGGACGTGGTTTAGTGGTGGACTTGGCAGTGCTGGCATAACTCGAAGATCTTAGAGGTCTTTTCAAACCTGAGCAATTCTGTGGTTCTGTGATCTTCCCAGCCCTTGTCGTCATTTCTAAGGACAGCAATAGGGAAAGGTGATGCTTTGGACTTTGGGATTGTGAGGAAGATTTCTAAGCAGAACTGATGCAAGGCACAAGAGTATGTTTTCTAGGAGCCTGAAGTCAGATACCAGTGGAGGTAATTTCTAGTGGTTACCAGCTTGGCACCTGAGGCAGAATGAGGTACTTCTGACCAGATGTAGATGTTACTGTTGCTGTGGGTTGTCTTGGACTCCCTGTGTCATAAGTGAGGAGACAAGACTTTTCTTAGGCACAGTCCAGTTCATCCTTAAGTAGCCATCCAAAATTCATCAGACAGATTGACCAGTGGAAATGCCAGTGTCTGTCCGCTGGCTGTAGGGAGGAGCCCAGTCTCAGCAGTCTTTTTGGAGCCATGCATCCTTTTAGCCTTCCCACACCTCTTTCTGTCAATCCTCACTTGTGTTTATTCCTGCCAGAATACCGCATTGGTGGCTGTCATTTCTTGTGGTGGAATGCTGAGAGGCTGGAGCTGGGCTGGTCTTGAGCCCAGCAGATCTGTGGTGGGATCCCACCTACTCATGGCATTCCTAGCCTCCCCACCTCTTTGGCCACTGCTGAAAGCAGAGCAGTTTGAAGAGAGCTGAAGCTATTTTTCCTTTTCTAGCTAGACAAGCAACGATGTTGGAGTCAGATGCTGTTCTCTGAGAAATGTTGGCTTCCCTGCTTTGTGGGCGCGGAGCCCAGAAATTGGAGGGATCTTTCTGAGCACTGACACTGTAGCGTTTTTCATCCCATGGAACGTGCAGTAGGTAAGAGCAAGCACGGACCACTTTGTCTTTTTCAGGACATAGAGCCAATGGGAAAATGACAGTGTATTTGGCATGCTGTTGCAAAGAATAATGAGATAAATGGGATACAAATTTTCTGAGAGGAAGGAAGGAAAGAAGATAATTTGACTGGGAATGGTGGGGGAGGAGAAAAAAAAAGATTGAAGGGAGGAGATAAATTCAGGTGATTAAGGGGACTGGAAGAGAAAGTCCAGTATACTTGGAAGGAAGTGACAGCAGTTTGGTGGGGAAAATAAGCTGAGAGAGCAAGGGCTAGTCTTGGGCAACTGGGGCATGTTAGATTTTGCTGCACTTCTTTTGCTATTACCATGGACCATACATTTCTACCAGAAAAATAATTCCAGAAAGTTAGGCACACAATAGTATTGGTGGCAGTTTTTCTAGGTTTTCTGTGCTGCTTTGTTTTGGCAAACTCATAAAGTGCAGGAAAAGGCACCTGGTGCTTAATAAGATACCAGGGAATTTCCTTTCACTCCCCATTTAGTATTTTTATTGCATCCCCATGGCATCCTGATGCCTCTTAACTTCTGTTTTCCTATCTCCAGGCATGGTTGGAATGATACGATGCAGCTTATGCTTTGGGTCTGTTATATTGGTTGGAGCTTAGCACTTCTTCGTGCATAAATCAGGAGGCTTTTCTGGAAATATTTTGGTGCTTGCTTTGCAGGTGCGGGCATGAGACAAAAACAGAATGCTTCAAAAATGCTTATTCATTTTGGAGAAAGAAGTATAGCACAAAATACATGGAATGCTTTCCTGTGGCTGGAAGGAAGGATCTTGATATGATAATCCAAGTCCTTAGTGATATAAATCAGCTTAGCTTGAGTAGACTCTTCAGAGTGGTATCAGCTTATATTGTGTGATTTTGTCTGATTAGCTGATTTTAGATTCACACCAGTGCTTTAAGAGGTTTTGCCTTGTTATTTCTCAGTCTGATGGTCTCAGTCTGCAGTCCCAAGTCTTAGCTTGGACTGTAAGACAGGGCACTAGAGACAATATGTTTCTCTCAGCTCCTAACACAGCAAGAACTTAGTCCCACCACCAAGTCTCCTTGAGAGAGCACAAATAACCATTAGCTGCGAGACTGTACATATTAATCCATTTTAAAGCCAAGTGTGTTCCTGCTCCCACTGCTTAAAAAAACAGGCTGTGGTAGCACAACAGTTGCATTGACTTGTTGCGAGCCTTGAAATTTGACCCAATTGTCCCTCACAACAAGATATGTCCCCTTGGATGTCCTAGGTCATAGATTCCCATTGCCTGTACCCTCCAGCATGGCCAGTGTCTTGTAGATAATGACTGAATTATTTTTTTTGCCACATCCTCTTGAGATTTCTTTGCAGAAAATAACTGTTGGTATAAGCAGGAATAAATATCTTATTCATTTTACATGACAGGCCTGTAACTGCTTAGTAGCTTGAAAATAGAAAAAATCTGTTTTTTAAAAAAAATTCTCAAAAAGATTTGATCTGAAACTTTGGATTTCTAACACAAAATAATAAGAAAATATTTATAGCTAGTCTCCATTAGAAACTTTAGGACCAGTTTGTTTCTTTACTTGCAATGTGGGTGATAGCTAAGGTTAATCATATTCCACATTTCTCTGACTCAGATTAACCTTTACTGTAGCTTCACTGTCCATGGATGCCCCCTTGACTAAAACCAGTCAAGAGGTCTGAAGGCAGGAGGCAACAGGACCTAGGACACACAGCTGTGGTAACCTGGCCTTGCAATTCCAGCATTTGTGGAACAGTGTGTTCCTTTTGCCTGTTCTTCTTATTTCATCAGTTCCAGTTGAGTCAATGCTGCAAATCTGTCATGATATCAAAACTCCACATGGGATGAAATTCCAGATTCCTAGGGTCCACCAGCTCATGTTCTTTGGTTTTGGCTGCTGTGTTACCATCTACAGTCATCATAGCTGTTTTTTAGTGGATGAGAACCTTGATCAAAATCTTGATTCCACTGAAATTAAAGGGAATTTTGCTCCATTGGAGCCAAGATTTCATTTGAAATTGGAATCGTCTAGAAACAGATTTTAAAATAAACCTAAATTGAGCCAGCAGTTCAAAAACATCAAGACTTAGGAAAGAAGCACATTTCTTTCATACCTTAAAAGCTTTAGGTTTTATTCTTTAATATTAACTAATTACAGAAATAAAGAAATTTTCATTTCAGGGAAGGGAATAATGAGATGGTGTTTCTAAAATTAGAGTGGGCAAAAGCAAGCGGGCACAGTCTTTGTGCTACACCTTTTAGCACATCCTTGTGTCTGCATGGTGCAGCTCGACACCAGCTGTCCCATGTTAACTGTGTTCTCCTCCCATTTATCTCTATCCAGTGCTGGCCCCCATCACTTCTATAGGGATCTGTAGTCTGTCCTTTGGGTGCGTATGCAGGCTGTGCCTTGTAGGATATGCCTCCCCCTGCTTTCCACAAAAACAACGAATGATAAATCACATTAAGTAATAGGTTTTCAGGGTTTGGATTTTGATGGTTTTTTAAGAGCTCCAGCTCTTGTTTTTATCTTAAGAAACATTGAAATTGCTACCCCAGTACCAGCTTCTTACTCACCAGAAAGTGAAGAAATATTCTGAGAAAATAATTACTTAATATCACATTTCCTGCATAGCTGCTAAAATGTCAGTAGTTGGCTGCTTGGGAATAAGAAAAACACCAACAAAATAACAGAATAGCAGTTTCATTTAACAAAGCCCAAGATGTGTTAGTTAGAGGGGAAAAATAACTCGCCGAATGTGCATACAACAAAATAGACAAAAAGGAAACAGATACTTAGACATATGGCTTCTATTTACAGATTATTCAGACACAGAACACTTTCTCAAAACCCAACCACAGCTTTTGAAAATATATTTTTTTTTTAAATCACAAATATTAGGTTTAAAAGGTGTTAATCACCAGCAGAAAATAGGAAAAAGGTTCCTGGAAGGGAACAAAGGTTGATTTTAGCAGTCTGAGAGTGCACGAGCACGTGGCTACTCTTGCTGGCAGTTCTGGGTCTTTACTTGTCACAGCTCAGGCTATCAGTGAGCAGAGCTCTGGTAGCAGGAGCCAAGCCCTGCTTGAGAAGTCATAGTGGTGTGTGAAAGTCTGAAAGATCCCATTGTTTCTCAAAAATGCATTGGGAGTGCCATCATTTGTCTGTCCCCGTTTTCCTGAAAGGGCCTTTGGAAATCCCCAAATGAGAGTTGTGAGCTTTCTCAATTTTTATTTCAAAAGTCAAAAGGCTTCAGCCGTGCTGCTTTTGAATTTCCCTCCATATTAATGTATCAGATTTCCCTTACATTGACTATTTGATTTCATGATCTTGTGCATCAATAGTCTTTCATAAAATCTACAAGGAATGTCTTTATTATGTGGACACATATAAGAATGAGGAACAGTTCTGCAAAAATAAAATTTTGGTGCTACTCAAACAGAAAAGTAGACTACAACTGATTTTTCCCCCCATTCCACGAAAGCTTCCTTTAAAAATTCTGTGGAGAAAAAAGATAGCTAGGGAAGTTCTCTTTAATGAAATGAGAATTGGATTTTGGTGATAAATTTTAATTTAGGGCAAATAATTTAATTGGAATGATTCATTAATTTTGGGATGCGTAAATTTGGCCTCTGGCAGCCTATTTATTATGTTCTTTATTCCTTTCTGTGTCTTCTCTATTAGCAGTATAAGAAAAGCCTTTTGCCTTTAATAAGGTAAGGAGACACTCCCTTTGAATGTGTGGAGAAAGGAATGTCGTGGTGCAAGGTTTTGAACATAATGGCATCTCACCATTAGGTGCCCTCGACCTGCGAGACACTCAGGCTGCAGGACCTGTGAGTTTGTTTTCATATTGGGCATGTGGCTACTCAGCTCTGCATAGGGTGCAGGTGATATGGTGTGCCTGGGCATCTGGCCATGGTTGGCTTGGTCATGAGAGGTTGGTAGCACTGCCTGGTGCTTTGGGAAAATTCCCAGCAAGAAGACCAGAGCTATGTCACCAGAAGAAAGGGCTACTGTACTGTAAACTGTACTCTGAGTCAATGGGTGACTGGGACATCTCCTCAGGTTCTGTTAGCTGGGAGAATCAGCTCTCAGCTTTGGTATACAGCAAGTATGTCATTAATGTGTTAAGTGTAGACAGGCAAAGTAAAAGAGTAAGGAGCCTTTTGCAGGGAGAGGAGCCAAGAAGCAAGATCCTAAGCCTCAATTCCACATGGTCCTCACGCAGGTGCTGCAGCAGCAGCTGTATTCTGGAGAGTCTCTTCAAAATGATTGTCCCCTTGTTAGACTGATAGGAATGTGACTTTTGGATATGTTCCTGTTTTCAATGCAAAAAAAAAAAAAAAAAAAAAAAGATATGAAAAAAGTCTTTGGGAATAAGTATGATAAATCTCCTTAAATAGCTACAGAACAGACTGTGCATGGTAGAAGCCTTATGACCTTGACTATACAAATCCAGCTATGAGTTTAGGGATTATGACTGCATAGAGCTCTCAATTCACAATTTTACTTGAAAGATTAATCCACTTGTTGACCTATAAAACGAGGTTAAGAACCAAAGTTCATAGGGATATCACCCCTCATGATGCTGAGTGTTGTTTGAAGGGATTGTTAACAGCATAGCAGTGACTGCTTCTCCTACTGTGTTTTTAACTATTGTGAATATATTTAACATTATTCATGTCATGTTTAGTTTCCAGGAGAATATAGCTGTGTAAAGCCTGTGGACCACCTTCATAATTCAGGTGGACTCTTTGGTTTTGCCTGTACATCCTGTGTGGATAGTATCAGGGAAAACCCTGGACTCCAAGCTAGATGGCATAGACTAGCTCATGTTTGTTCTAATTGGTGGAACCTTTTGGAACAGATAGAACATGTCCCCACGACATTGGGGACCAGGGGGAGGGCTAGTCTCCTTGTTCCCTATGGTTACCCTGTGGCGTTAAGACATGTCTTTTTGGTTGCTTAGTTTGTTATATTTTCTGGTTAGAAGTGCCTAAAATAAAACAAGGGCTGGGACACAGTCTGACAGACTGGTGCCTTTAAAATATGATTCCAGAGTATGTGTTCCATGGCACAAGAATGTATGGAGGAATTTGAAAGCACAGGGTCTGTTGGGTTGGTGTTGGAGGACTTTCACTGGTTGAGGAAGCTGAAATTGGCATCAGCTGCATGTCTAGAGTCTTCTGTCCACATCAGTTGTGCCTGCTCCTGCTCTGAGATGGGATGCATTTGTTCATTCTGGGAAAGAGCCTGAGAGTGATCTCACAGTTGTATCCGTAGTTGTCCAAAGGACTGGCACAAAAACAAGAGATTGTGGCTTGCTCTCTGGAGCAAAAGAGAACAAACCACATTGGTATATAGGCTTTTCCATTCAAGGTCATAAAAGGTTTATGTCTTTTTAACAAATCCAGGGGGTTGTGTGGTTCTGCAAAATAAATTGCACAGGAACCCTATCAGAGACAGGACTAAAACTCAAATCCAGAGATAAACATCTGCCACTTAGTATTTTAAGTGTGACTCTCTGAAGGTGTTGCATCTCTTGTCTGTATAGACACTTAGTCTTGCAAACAGAAGTGGTGCACTGCAGCTGAGATTCATCACACTTAATCTTAGACATCAGAGTGCTAGTAACACAAATCTAAGCTAGTCATCTGGCCCTCATCTATAGTCTGTTGTGAGAAGGTGGCATCTTACTCTTTCTGCTGTCTGCTTTGACATAATGTGATAGATCATCCCCCAGAAGTCCCTTTTACTTTTGACTACAAGAGGAAAGTAAATGAATAATTTAGATTTACACAGCAAACTTTTCAATGTCTAAAATTTGGTGGCATGAATCCACCTTGTAAGTCTAAGCGGGAAAGATGAAACCACATAAAAGACTGGTTCTGGAGACTTTGTAATTTCCCAAAGTCTGTGTTCTTACCTGCATTGACAGGTCTTGACTATTCTTCTTGCCATAACCTGCATTGTTTGATATTAAATACTATAACAATACCTTTTGTTTTAGTGTACAATCTGTTCTTTACTGGACAATGCTTTCAGTTATAATCCCTGACATATTTACCTGTCCTTGCAAAGGGCAGCTGCATTCCTCTCCAAATCTCTTGCTATAAGCCTGACATAAATTCATACAAGTTCTCCTAGTGAAAGGTTGCAGTCTCCTTGATTGGGTACTCCTGCCTGCTCTCTCCCACTGAGCCAGAGGGTAAGGGACTCCCCTGAAAAGATTTCTGCACTTTCTGCCACCAGCCCAGCACAGCCTGAGGCACAGGCTAAATTTTTCACAAGATTAGTATTGCTATTCTACCCCAAAGTGTTCCTTAATTTTTCTCCCAGATTTTCTGCTACCCCATCTCTCTAGTCCTTGAACTACTTTGAGATGTCTCTAGTGTTAGACCCAGGCACTTCTTACCATCTTCTTTCTTCTCCCTGAAGGTAAAACTTATATATGAGATTTAAAAAAGAAATTCCAGGTATTTAATGACTTGCACATGCAGCTCTCAGGAGCTGCAGTGCCTGTTGCCTCTAAGTGCTGGGTGCTGCCACATGTCCATCTCATGTGCTTCAAAGTCCATTACTTTCTATGGATTTCACAGTGTAATCCTCTTCTTCCTCGTGTTCAAGGACACACTGTCATCTGTTCTCCCAGCCCTTTCCACTACCTTAAAAAAACCCAACAAACAAACTTTCCACCTTCCAAAAAAACACCCCCCAAAACCAAAAAACACCTCTCCATCTCAATTTATCTAATCATGTTTGGTTTCTGGGGATGTTCCTGACAGCAATCGCAGAAACTCTCGAGTCTGCACCTGAACAGCAAAACTCCTCTCTTTGGCTCCCAGATCAAATCAAATCGGTGTTTATTTCATTGCCCCAATAAATTTTTTATTAACTGCATTAGAAGTCTGAGAGGTAGAGAGAAGGGGAAGAGAAGAAAAAATCTGTTCAGGAATGAAGACTGGGCGAAGTGCCCACAATTAATGGGGTAGCAGTGACCAGTGGGTATTTGAAAATCTGCCGGTGCCAAGTGCCAGGAGATTTCTGCTGCCTGTGACAGCTGGTCATCATTATCAGACGATGGCTACTGTGAACATCTTAGATCTGTGTCTGTCTCTGACCAAGTCACTCTCTGTTTCTGTTTTGCAGGAACATACTGAAGCAATTAGGGCATGTTGGATGATTGTAGGGATGAGTGAACACTGTTGGGTAATACACAAAAATTGCAATTTCTCTTCTATGCTAGCCCTAATTTCCATATCTCAAGATGAGCTTAAACCACCATCCCAGAGATAGGCCTCCCTCAGCATTGTATGAATTTGAATTGCAGCTCTGTCCAGCTACTTGGTTATGCCTTATTCATTGCTGCTACAGGGCACTTAGCCTCTTCAGAGATTGTTACAGCCCATTCTGAGTAATACCCATCTTTAAAGAAGCAAATCCCAATGCTTGATGCACCATTTATGTTGCCAAGTGTCTGCTGTCCCACTCATGAAACAGTGAGCACATATTCATGGTCACAAGCTGCAAACTCATTTGAAGCTACTGAGGGCAAACTGAGACTGCTGATATTGTGCCACCCAGTCTGAGGAAGAGAATCTGTAAGGGTAAATTTCTTGCATATATCTGCCAGAAAACCATCTAAGAGGCATTCTGTGTCCTAGGGAATGTAGTAAATCCAGCAGATAAGCCAAAGCAGAATAATTGATGTAGAGAAGGATCTCTGAATAGAAGGGTTAAGTACAATGCAGGCACATTCAGTTTGGAGGGAAGTGTCAATAGCATTCATCAGTCTGGGGAGAAGTCTGTGGAGATAAAAGCTTTATATCAGTTCTCATTGAAATTTTTGATCTGGAGCTCCACGCAAGGGGCAGTTGCTTGACTACATGTAAGTTTTATGTGCAGGAAGACTTCTTAAGGATCTAGAGGGCACTCAGGCAAAATGCATGGACAGTGTCTGACATGAGGAAACACATGAAATAAAAAATTGTCTTGGATGCTATATCTCCCAGTTTTTTGTAGTTTCTGTTCCTCCTTGATCTGGGATATTGAGCCATTGGCCTGTTCTGGAAGGGGAAGCTCAGACCACTGATAGAAAGAGATGTCCTGAGCTCTTAGGAGATGTACAGTCATGCCTTCTCAGGAGCTTTTCAACCCAGTATAACAGAGCTAACAGCAGAGTGACCTGGTTTTTTTGAAAGGCAAATCTGGGGCACACTTGACACCATGCAGGGAGGGAAGGAATGTTTTGTGGTTTTATTGGATGAATACCTTTTCCTTTCATGGCAGCTTCAGAAATCTCAAATGGGAAGAAATTGTGATTCTTGAGAAGGATATGCCTTTCAGTTGGAGTGGAGACTGAAGTGAATCTTTAAGAAGATAGTTCAACCAGAAATGTTGAGCTTGGGAAATAAAGAGAATAATGAGTCCTCCAGACTAAGGCTTATGTGGGACATGGCACCTCAGCAGGGAAGTACAATAACAGAATTGTTTACTTTCTTTAGGTATGAACAGGTATTCATGCTGTGAACATTTTAATTTTCTTTTTTTTTTTTGCTTTCACATCTCTTCAGTAAAAGGTAGTAAAAATTGCTGTGCCAAAACCCAAGTACCAGAGGTATTCCAGACTGTGTCCCCATAAGGCATTGTGAGGCAGCATATGAACCTCACAAGGCACTAGTTGGCAGAAGAACTCTAATTGGATCTCAGACTGTTGCAAATCAGTGGGAAAATACTTCTCATAACTTTACTGGTATTTTAGTTTATCATCAGTTAACGTTGCCTCTTACAGGGTCTCAATATATGCCACAGTGCAGGTTCTTCAGTGAATTCATTCATTAGAGGACCAATCACTGCCAATGGCAAGGCAGGTATTCTTATCATACATCAGGTTTCTTCTCCTTGCCATTTGCTGCAAGTGAGTTCTTGCCATCCCCGTCATGTCTTCATTTCAGTTGTTCAGAGTGACACAAAATGTCTCCTGCCTGAGGTGAATCTCCCTGTGATAAAAGTCTTCCATAGAATTAGTCAGTCTGGAAGATAGACAGGTATCAAAACATAAGCCTTCAGAAAATGGTGGCAGGCTGTCAGTTCCCATTAGCTAATGCTACCTGGGCAGCCTGCTGACTCTTCACCATTTTAGGTGGGAGAGAGAAGTTTTAATGAGCAGCAGAGGGAGTGGAGAAGGGAAAAAGAAGAAAGCAGTTTAGATTAGAAGTGATACTTCTGGTAGTGGGTGGCAGACATGCATGTGTGCATGTATATGTCCATGTAGTAGTTGAGATCTGTTTTATATCAGTGCAATTTCACTGACTTCACAGAAGTTCCTCCTGATGTTTTCCAGACCATTGTTGGGGTGTTTTGGATTTGATCTAGGTGCAAAAACACACTCAAACATCTATCAGACTCGCCGAGTATTTAAAGAAGGTGTGTACTCCTCTGTGGAGGTCATAGCTAGGACTAGCAAGAGCAAATCAGGAATGGGATGTATTCAGCTGTGAAATAGCCTCCCAAGGGCAAAGGTAGACAAGTCATTTCCCAGAAAGTTTAAAGACTAGTTGGCCAAAACACTATTAGATATTCAGCAGAGAACAAACCTGCCTTTCCAAATGCCCCCAGCACTGGAAGATAGAACAAGTGTGCAAATGATTCTTCTGTCTCTAGAGTACATGAACATCTGAGATCTGAATTGCTGCAGGTCCCATTCTTCTCCCTAGCATTCGACCTACATTTAAATTCTAATTGACTTAGAGTGAAGACTTATAAAGCTTTCTCTGTTTCGCCCGGATGCTGAATCCTCAATGAAAATATAAACTGTGTCATTAGATGTTGGGCGGATGTTGAGCATAAAGGAGTTGGTTTAAGCTGGAAATTGCACAGCTCATTCCAATTAGTCATTTTGCATATAGAGTGCTTGCAGTGACTATACTTTCAGAGATGAAAGACATTAGTATAACTAAATACATCCCCACTGGATATATTTATTCCCACAAAAGTTGATATTGGGCTAGTGATGGAGATGTTATGTACCTTGTTTGGTTTTCTGGACAGGTGCAACATCTTCCTTCCTATGGAGAGCCATTTTTACTGCTTCAGGAAATGCATTGTCTACCAGGACCCTGAGTGCACTAACTGGACCTTGATCAGTCTCTGCAGGGGTATCCACCTACCCTGTGTCCAGGGTCTCCATGTAAGCTCAGGTCTGGATTGGCATATTAGGTGCCTCTGTCTTCAACTGAGTCTCTGGTGCCACCTCTTGGATGAACCTTGGACCTGGGTGCTAGTTAGCAAATCTCTAATTTTATCCCTGGCCTGGTTTTCCTGCATGGACCCTGGATGTGGTTCACCATATCTAGGGCTGTTGATGAACCATGACACCATCATCCAGCTTTGCCCACGCTCTTCAGGTCCTAGGGGACTATGCTGAACTGGTGAGGACATGGCCGGGGTCATCCCCAGCACATTGCCAGTAAAATCTCTATGACTGCAAATTTTGCGTGGAACTTACCTCACTGAAATGTATCCTGCTAATAGGTGTCTAACCTGAGGAAGTCTTGAAACACTTGGAATGAATCAGCCTCTGAAAATAATTTTCTATTTATTGACTGTGAGATTAGGTTAAAAGTAATAGAATCGTAGAATCCAAATGTTTTCGGTTGGAAGAGACCTTAAAGATCATCTAGTTCCAATCCCCATGCCATAGGCAGGGACACCTTCCACTAGACCAGATTGCTCAAAAACCCATCCAGCCTGGCCTCAAACACTTCCAGGAATGCTTACCTTAAATGTTTTATTTTGGGAGAGTAAATTAACTGAACCACCACCCTTACCAGCTTAAAATTGATGTGTAAATTCTACTGTAGTTTATTTTCTTAAGAAAATTGTGTTTATGCCTCTACTGACAGCCTGATTCTGATTATCTCTGGAAGAGCAAATAGGGTTATGTTTGTGTAAGCAGGAGGAGAGCTGGATCAGCATTAAAAGTTTTGAATAACCTGAGACAAAATAGCTTCTTTCATATTATTGTCTGTCACTAATAAGGAGCTTTTGGGCCTCCCAGTCTTTCTTTGGCTTTCTTTGACTAAAACCTCCAGTTCAGTTTTAAGCATCAGAGGGAACCTTGCATATTGGTGCAGCTTGCTTCATGTATTATAAGAAATTATTAGAAGCTTTTTTCTCTGTCTTGCTGCCCATCCTCAAGGGTTTCCCCACAGAACATTCACCACAGGGAAGGGAGTCTAGCATGCTGTTGGGATTTTATTCAGTGTTTGACCATTACACTGTTGAAGGTCAGGGTGGAAATTTGGATTGTAAATTTTGTCTCTTGAGTTTAAAAGGGTTTTGAATCTTTAGTTATGAAGAAGTGTCTCCTTTCTTGAGCCAGTAGAGCTCTAGGCAGCTCTTGGCCAAAAGAAGAAAGATGTCTCCAGCCCCTTAACTGGAGCTCTCTACGTACAGTACTATGGGGTTGGCAGTAAGGCTCAGGAATGATCAGGGACATAGCTCTCTGAGCAACTCTGGTAGCATATTTCCCCTTCCCTAGGAGATTTGGGATTGCTAACGCCCCATCTTCTGGTGTTTGGCAATGCAAGACTCTCAGTCCTCTTTTGCTGTTCTTTGGAGCTGGACTGTCTGAGAGGTTTGACTTTTTCCTTGTTTGGGGTGCAGACAGCGCACACTCAACACCACTATGTTTGCTCCCAAAACTGCTGAAGTTCAACAGCCAATGCAAAGAACAGAAGGAAGTAAATATCTCCTTATGTTAGGCTTGCCTTGACCTTTCTAGGGCCCCAAGAAAGCTGTTTGGGACTTCCATGTTGCCCTTGACTCTTGTGGAAGATAGTCAAATACTGACAGACAGCAGAATCAAAGTCTTTAAATAGGTTAAAAAAATAGGTTGCACCTCATTCACAGGGAAATGTTTCAAAGGAAAGAAAAAAAAAACTTGCACTCGGTGTTCCTCCAGAGCAAGTAGCTGGTTGTTAGCAGAGCTTCTCTGCCGGAAGGCATCGCAATATAACCTGTCCTAATGGCTGCACACCTCCTGCTGTGAGCAGTGGGATTCGGAGGAGAGGTACCCAGGCTAGCCAGGAGAGCAGTGCACACAGCTGACTTCCAGCTGCTGTTGTCTTCCTATTACCTGGCACTGCGTTCTCTTCATGCCATGAAGTTGAGGGAGAGCTCCTCTGTCAGCCAGGCTATCCCTGGCTCATCCCACCACGCCATCTGTGGGTGAGCTTTGTCTCATCTCTAGAGGAGTAGAGGAGCAGAGAAAACAAAATGTTTGTTATCGGCAAACAGGCAGCACTCCTCCTGCTAAGTGCTCAGTGGGGAACTGGTACAAGGCAGTGGGAAAGCTGAGGCCAGCCCAACTGAGTGGATCAAAGGAGGCAGGAGGGAAAAAAGACTACTCTCCTTTAGAGTAGAGAGGAAGGTCACTCCTGTGTTTGTTACCTACTGGGGATATCTAGATCCAATCCTATGCTGTTCATCAGGCTTCCAAATAGCTTTGGTGGTAAATTCTCTGACTCTCAACTCTTTACTTATAAGGCTGCATGCAGACCTTGCAGAGTTGGGGCATGCACCTGTCAGATTCCCAGAAGTGGTCCTGTGTTATCACAGGTAATGAACATACAAATCTCCACTGCACAAACAGGTGGTGTTTTCTGCCTTAACTGGAAAGCTGCAGCTGAAACAAAGGGTTTTGATGGCCAACCTCCTCTCAGTTTCAGCTTAAATACCACCCTCTTGTTCCTGACCATCCTATCCTTTATCTCCAGAAATATTCAAATTGGAGGAATATCCCAGGAAAGAAGTGTTAGTGGTACTAAGGCTGTTATCTGGATGGTGGGAACAGGGAAGCAGAGGCTGTATGAAGATGTGAGCAGGGCGGTGATTGTTCCCCTGTATTTAGCACTGCTGAGGTGCATCTTGGACTCTATGTTCAGTTTTGTATCCCCCCAACACCATAAAGATATTGAGGTGCTGGATCGTGTCCAGCTGGAGCTGGTGAAGGGTCTGGTGTACAAGTCTGATGAGCAGCAGCTGAGGGAGCTGGGGTTGTTTAGTCTAGAAAAAGGGATGCTCAGGTGGTATCTTATTTGCAGCTGTCTGTAAGGAGGTTGTAGTGAGGCTGGGGTCAATCTCTTCTCCCAGGTAATAAGTGGTATGATGAGAGGAAATGGCCTCAAGTTGCACCAGGGCAAATTTGGGTTAGATATCAGGATATTATTTCATGACTAAGAGTTGTCAAGACCTGGAATAGGCTGCGCAGGGAAATAGTTGGTTCACCATCCTTGGAGGTATTAAAAAAACTTGTTGATATGGTGCTGAGGACCATGGTTTAGTGGTGGGCTTGGCAGTGCTGGGTTAATAGTTGGACTTGATCTTGGAGGCCTTTTCCAACCTAAGTAATTCTATGATTCTGTGGTGTAGCTAAGAAAGGGGTGAGAAGCTAGTTTTCTTTGTGCACCTAGAAAACCCAGCCAGTGTCCCTGTCATGGGGAGGTTGCAGGGTTAAAAAGCAAAAAAATCACCTTGAGTGCAGTGGGCCAGTAGAGAAAATCTTTGCATTTTACATCTTGATTAAACAGCAGGGAGGTTACACCAAAGATTCTTTGATGTCACAGCAATGCTAGAAAGACTGAGGAAAAACAAAGTGCTTTTCCCTGTCTCACTGATACAAACTCTTGGCTGTGTAGGGATCTATTTTTCCAGAGGAGGTTAAAAGGGAGAGGCTTGGCTCTTTACCTCGCTCTGTTTCCTTTAATGAATTGTGGTCTTCCTCCACCATACACACAGACAGAGAAACAAGGGATCATGTGCAATCAGTTCTCACTCAGCTGGCCAACGAGATGTGAAATAGGTTGCAGGGTGGATGATACCCTTAAACGAAGTCACACAGACTTGTTTGCTGTGATAATGTATGGACATTCCTTCCTTTAAAGTTTCCCATGTAATTGAGCCCTGGCGCCTGGTAACTGGTAGCAAGTGAGTAAATTGTTATTTCCTAATGCAGGTTAAATGCTGCAAGCCCTGTACACAGCATATTCTCCAACTGGTCCACATGTTCTCCTTGCCAATGGAAGCATGCCCTTCAGGGAAGCCCTGAGGCATGCAAATGTCAGAGGAACTCCTGCCTCCTCTACAGGCATCCCAAATACAAAGTGTTTTCTACTGTGGAAGTCATGGTAGGACACTCTGGCTATTTCCCATTTAGTCTGGGGCATTCTTGCTCTGCAGCTCAGGCAGTCACTTCCATTTTTCGCTTGGCATGCACTGAAGCAGCCTTTTTTCCCATTTACAGCTTTCCTCGCTCTGTGTGTTCTCTCCTTCTCATCTTGCATTTATTTCTTTCTTTTCCTTCTCTTACTTCCTGTTGTCCATTTTTATTTTTTCACCTTCTGCTGAAGTACAAGCCTGGGGGGTTTGCTTATGGGTACCCTTCCTAGTGTGTCAGTCATTCATATTACCCACAGTAAGTCACTTTTCCCACCCTATCTCATTAATGCCTCCATTCTCCATGGTTATATTTAGGATGATAATTAGGTGTTTCACCAGTGCAGGAATTACAGGGCCTGAACAGCATGCTTTGAGGTCCTTGATAAACACTGATAATGAAGCCATGCAAGTCAGGCTGTGGGAAGACACACAGCAGAATAAAGGCTGCCCCTGGCACAGACTAAAACAAACCCCATTTTCAGTTCCCTTTCATGATGGACTTCACAGACTTTGGTAGCCATGGTGTCCAAGCAGATAATGTAAGGGGGAGGAACAAACCCCAGACTTTTCCTCACCTTACTGTTCTTTTAGCAGCCACATAAAGCTTCCTCTTGTCACTACCAACTGGCTCTCAGAAGCCTGCCTGGGGGTTGGTATGTGCAAATAATTTAATTTAATGTCTGTTAACACAAACTTTTAATTTAATGTTTGGCTGTTGAGAAACAAAAGAAAAGAAACAAGAGAAACTCCTTTCCACCTGCTTCCCCAGACTCAGCCTCACACCAACACCTCTCCCTCTACCTCGACACCACTCTTGCCCTCTTTGACCACATATGTTAAGTCCCTGCAAGTCCCTTGGGTGACAAAACACCCAGTGCAGGAGACTGAGCTGGTATGTGATGGATTCTTGTTGCTGCTCCTGGTTTCCTACACTTGGTTTCCCCTGCTCCTTCCTTCTTACCTTTTTCCTGCTCCAGTCTGGGTCCTTCATGGGCTAGAGTCCCTTCAGGAGTGTCACTGCTCTGGTCTGGGTCCCCCATAAGCACAGTATCTCCAAATTACGCCCCCAGCACAGCATGCCTACCTCTTAAGAGCTGTTCCCAGCCCTTTCCACAGCAGCATCTCCTTTCACATGCATCCTCTGTATCTGCTTCTCTGTCCCCTCCTCTGTCTCCTTGTGTGCATTCTCATGCATTCTCCCTTGTATCCTCTTGTTTCTCTTGTCACACTCCCCTATATGTCCCCTCTGGAGCCCCCTGCCCCAGTGGTGCTACCCTCCTCTATCCCTGCTGGTGAAACAGGGCTGGGACTACCCTGACTGTCCATGGAATTGGGGTGCAGTGGATCAGTGCTGGCTGTTGTAGAGCTGATGGGACAAAGCAGGACTGCTGTGGGGTGATCTGTTTCATTCAGGGCATGTGGTGCCCTCCCCCAGAACCAAAACCTGACTGTTAGGGCCAAAAAAGGCTGTGTAGCAAAAAGAAGGGCAGGATGCCAGCCCAGCACTGCTTACTCCAATGGTGCAGACAGGTATCTGTGTGTGCTGTGCAGCTGCTAAGCAAACAAAGCAAATCTGAGTGGGTCACTGGCTAATTGCTCACTTTTATGGTTCCTCTTACAGCTCTTCCCATGCGCATTCTGTCTTACCAGAGAATCAAAACCAGGGTGCTTTTGCAGCAGTTTGCTGGACTGGGAGCTGTTTGCTTTTTATTTTCCAGGCAGCCACTGTTTTTGAGTGGGAATATCAGCTTTTATTTTCTCCTTTTTCCACTCTGATTGGTGCTTTATCTAGTGGGATGGAGTTTCTCAGCTGGCAGATGCTTGCATGAGAAGGGCGGTTTTGCAGAGGGCTGTGCAGATGTTAATGTGTCAGTCCTTCTCTAAAGTGGAAGTGACATGCCTGTCAAAGTTGGGCAGAGCACGATGCCTGGGAAGGTGTGGGAGCAACTCTGCTAATGTCAGCTGAGCTATGCCAAAGCAAAAACAGTGCAAGGGAACAGAGGAAGAGACACTGAGAGCAAGCAGAGGAGCTGGGATACAATACACTAGCTAGGAGATGAGGGATTCATTTTTCATCCTGTGACTGACAGGCTTACCTTCATCTGTATCATCCCTATAATGGATGTTGACCTCTTCACTCCATCAATGGAGTTTCAGTTGACAAATCCTGCCTCTCCCTCCTTCCCAGGCAGAGTGTTCAAGAAAAACAAGGCCGTTTCATCAACTTTTGGCTTGTTGTTTCAAAGAGAATTAATATTGCATGGTCGTGGTGACAGTCAATCCTCTGAACCCAAAAGCCTTTGGCTAATTTCCACCACAATTGTTGGAGGAGTTAAAGCCTCAAGGCTACTAGGGCTCCCATGCGTTTTGTGCAAAGTATGACCCAAAAGGAAAGAAAGCCTATTTTATTACCTTCACAGAGCAAAAACATGAAAGAATGAGCTCAACTCTTTTTCAGACATCAGCAAATCAATATAAAAACTCCACCTTTCACAGGAAAGCTGTGGGAAACCAGAAACATGCCCAGAGAAACTTCATTATGCTCTTCATCTTTACCTTTGCTTCCATGTATGTGAACATATATAGCTCCAAATAACTCCTTTCCCAGTTATGCAGATCCCTGGTGTTGCCAGGGCGCACTGCCAGCAGCGTTGCAGCTTGTACACAGCAGAACCTGGGATGACTGCAGCAGCATCCACTCCTGCTGGGAACATTGCACTGTGGGACTTCAGCTGGGGAACTGCTTATGCAGGCTGGACTTGGATTTGAGCACATGCCTCCATATTGCTGCAGTGACAGTAGGCAGAGGGTTTACATTGCTCCTGAAAGAAAAAAAAATAGTTGTCTAGGAGGATGTTTTCTCACAGATGGACTAGTTAGGCTGTATCAACTGGTGGGTTTGGTGTGCACCCAGTTGTAGCTGGGCTGAAATTATCCTCTCCCTGACCTCTTAGCATTACAGGTGGTTAAAATGAACTGCAGCCACTGAACTACTGCAAAACAGCCCTGAGGAAGGTTGTGAAGGTTATTGGGTTTTCTGATGTCCTGCTATCTCCCTTCTGTCCCATGCTTCTAGCCAGTACCTTTCATATATAGTTCTGCTTCTCCAGTGGAAGGAATCATCATATCTGTAAAGCTTTAAATATAGAACATGTCCAGAGCAATCTGACACCATGCAGGAGTGAGGTGAGAGAGGTAATTTTCTCTTGTCTCTTTCTTTTGTCTCTGAAACCTGCAATAATAAACAAAGGACCTGCAAACAGCAAAAATGTGAGGGAATACACGTTAGGGCTCCTCATGGGAGCTCTAGCTTTATTGCCTGTGTGCTGGAGAGGAGCAGGCCCTTTGCGGCTTGCCTGTAAATGAAACAGGCGTGCTTGTAGCACAGGTAGGCAAGTGGAACATATGCAACCCTTTGGTGGGAATGTTCTGAGCAAGCCAAGTCCATCCCCTTTACTCCTAGCTCCTTCCAACTATTCCAGCCCTCCACAAACATCGTCTCCCTCTTGTCCTTTCTCTCGGTTTTTCTAGCATCCCAAACCAGGGCCTTTGAGCTCTGCCCCTCCATCTGATCTGTGCTTCCCTGTCTAATGGCATGCGCTAATGTGTGCTAACAGATGTCTGAGTGAAAATTAGCTGTGGTGTCCAAATCAATTAGACTGGAGAGGCTATGCAGGAACAATTGCTCAATAGGCTGTGTGGGTTGCTTTTTTCCCCCCTTTCTTTTCCTTTCTTCATGAGAGGTGAAATTCTGCCACCAAGCCCTTGCCTCCCTGCCTTGCAAACTCCACTTCCAAGCAGTCTTCTACCTCTGTGCTTAATGGGTTCTGATCTGGTCTCCAGATGGAGCTGGCTCCACCAGCTGCAGGCGAAGAGCAGCTGCTCTCCGAAAGGAGAGGTACATGCTTCTCCAGAACCTCGCAGCATGGCTACAGCCGGCACGTCAGAGGCAGCTAAACGATCCTGGCATTTTTCATGTGTTTGCCTGCTTTGCAGGAAAAGCAAATTAGTTTTACAGGATCAACCACTTGTGGAGCAACATTTTGCAGCTCAAAACAGGGTATGGCACACATAGGCGTGTTGGCTCAGAAGTGCTTGAAAAGGCTGGGATTCACCCTCTGTGGGAAAGGTTCTTGGAGAGGCTGGGAAGAAGAGTATATGAATCCTTAAATGTCTTCCCACACTTCTTGGGCAATAGAACATCTGCTGCTGATGCATGCTTCTTTGTGGCACTATTGTGTGCTGTGAAAGAAGTCTGTCTTTTAAAGGACCTCTCAGTAAAGCTCATGACAGATAGTTACAGATGCCCCACAGAAGTTTTGCCTTTGGTTTTAATTAAAGATGTTCCTCATGGTGCTTTACAAAGAAATTCAGAGTCACAGGCCCAAAATAAGCAATGTTGTTTGCCAGTGAAATACTGAGATGCTATAGAGATTAATTTAGGGGTATGTAGGCATATATATTGGTCTTCCCCAGCATTCTCTCTCCTATCTGGACTATCTTCCTAGTATCTATTGATAAATCACCCTGAGTGCTGGCCATAGTTTTGAAGACCAGATCTAGCTGTAATGCATATGCTTGGCCAGAGAAGTCTAATTTCCATAAAACTTAAATCTTCTGGGCATTAACTTGCAATTTCAAAGAGTTAAAAACGAACAAACAAAACCACAACCAATCAAAAGAAAACCCCTTTTTTCTAATAATTTGAAGGCATCTCAATAGCAGTGTGTATATTCTTGCACACCTCCAAAGACTTTGGGATATTCCAGGTGTTGTTGTGTGCTTCTGAAGGCTAAGCTGCATTTTTGAGGATGCCCAGCAGTCTTTTTCCAGGCTGAGCTTACCATGTGCACAAAGTGGAAATAAATGACTTGCACTCACCTGTAGAAAAAAACAATGGACTCTATTCCTTTACGGAGATGGTATGTCCAAAAGCACATACCATCAAGAATAAATAATCATATACTTAACATATTCACAGAGTCTTTCCGAACTCCTTTCTAGTTTCAACCACTTTCCTTTAGCTGCACCTTCCTTTTTGAGACTAAATAGCTCTTCAGCAAAACTACAGCAAAAGTTTTGACAGATAATTCTTCATCTCAGCTGCTGATACCTCACGAGTGCATTTCTCCTTGCTCCTACCTCTCATTTTTCAATACCTTTCTTGTAAGATGTTGCTGCATGAGGTTGCCAATCAGTGAACCACAGAAGTATTTACTTTAAGTGAGTAAGTACATCGACCAAAGGAAGTGCTTCAAGTAATTTGTGTGCTCTGCTGAACTGTGGCCTAGGTACATTTGGTCTCGCTCAAGCCTTTTTGATTTCTCTGCAAGCTTGTGTCTGATTTCCTGCCTTATGTCACCTTTAACTCCATTTTGCTATCACAGTTTCCTGGCTTTTTTCTCCCCTCTGCACAGTTAAGTGTCTGTGTTTCAAATTATTTTTTTCTAGTTTTTCCAGTCTGGTTTTTTTCAAACTGCATCTTGTTTTTCTTCTTCTCTCACCATTCACATCTCACTAAGCCTGTTTTTCTCTTGATCTTCTGAGGAGCCTATCCTACAGCACTGTAGCTGTCCTGTTGAACAAACCCCCTGCCTCTGCTCTTCCTCCTGCCTGGCTCATCCCCAGTCCCATGCTGCTCCCACCTCCTTCCCCTCTTCCATGTGTGCAGTGATGGGCTGTGAACAAACACTAGCATTGCACTTGGTTCTGTCAGCAAGGCTTCCCAGTCACATTTATCAAAATTATCTCACAGATCCTTGCAGAGTTGAGTATTAATAGGGTTCATTTAAAACCAAGACTGTCGCTAATGTTTTTTTTTTCCTATGCACTAAATGGGAGGAAACAAGAATTACCCAAACAAGCACGTACACAGAAAGTGGAGCTGTTGGGAATAGTTAATAAAGCAAGTGAAATTGTTGACAGAGGGGACACAGAATAGTAGCAGCAGGACACATCTGTGTCAAGCTCCCCAGTTTTTTCCCCCAGACTTGGTGTCAGGGCTGGTAAAGTGCTCCTCTGATGCCAAGGCTTCTTCCTATTCTATGGGCTCTGCTTCAAAGCTGGGGGAAACCTGGTGCTCCTCTTGCTTTAAAGGCTGAGGGACAAAAATTGAAGGTGAACTCAGGATGGGGATGAGAAGGGAAGCTGGAAGGTTATTTAGACAAGGTGCAAGAACAAAGAGGTGCCCCAATGCCATTCACTCCTTTGTCAGACAGTCTCTCTATTTAGACCTCCTACAACCCTTTGCTATTCCCCACTGACAAGCTTGAGTGGAGGGATATAGGGAAGAGAGGGAAGGGAAGAGAAAGCTGCACTTCATAGCAATACTAAGAATTGCCCATGCC
The DNA here is from genome assembly GCA_013397375.1 of Toxostoma redivivum. Taxonomy (NCBI): domain Eukaryota; kingdom Metazoa; phylum Chordata; class Aves; order Passeriformes; family Mimidae; genus Toxostoma; species Toxostoma redivivum. The sequence continues at coordinate 287,633 of VXBI01005056.1, read as the reverse complement.
AGTGAGAGTTCCCCCAGTGCTACTTTCTATTCCAATATCTCATGTCACAGGCTCTCTTATGGTTGGCCAAACTCATCTACAGCAGCCCCAGTGACTTGAAGAAGTAGTATGATTTCCTATGGCTTCTAGGAGACAGCTACCTCCCATGCACCCTCCCAGCTCAAGAGGACACATATTCTTGTGTCTTAGGGATACCCCCCAGTCTCAGAAACTTCTCAACCCTCTGGTGCCCTCATCTCCTCCCAGACAGCTGGTGTCAGGCACCCTGGATTTTTTTTTCTCATACCTACACTTGTTAAGAGACCAACAGTGGTCAACTGGTTCATAAAGCATTTCCCTTCTGTTCCTTTGGTTTGTCTCCAAATGCAGCACCCGAGCACTTATTTAGTATTGCGATATGCAGCAGTCAGGGAGCTTAACACTGTTCATGCTGCTATGTTTAAGAGCAGAGTTTGACCCCCTGTCTTTTGGGAATAGCCAGATCACTGTGCTGGAGAAAAATCCTGTGATGTTCCACAAATCTATCATGCTGAGCTCTCTACTCCTTTTTTTTCCTTGATGTCTTGACCTTTGCTGCTTGGCCAGCTGTCATGCTTAAAACAGCCCAAAGTGCTCTGCGCTTCTCATATGGAGATCTCCAGAGAGAGGCAACTTACACCAGCTGCTTTACCCACGTTTTTCCTCATTCTGTTCTGCCTAGCCTGGGGAGCTATCCCTGGCTCGGGGAAGTGGAGGATCAGAAAGAACATCTCAAGTACATAAAGGCATGATGATTGGTACCTCTGTGCAATTAAAAAGGCTGGTCCAGCCTTTCAATCCTATGTTTTATAGTGGCTGTAGCACTAATGAAGCCATAAAAAAGCTGGTGTAATTGGCGTCAGTGCAGGCCAGCTCAGTCCTGGAAAAAAGCATTCATTCCTAGGAAAGAGTAATATCACTTCTACTGTCTTCAGCCTTTGACATATTCAGTGATAGGAAAGAGAATGGGAACTTAGGGAATGGCAAAGAAGCCTAGAGAAAAGTGTTTACATTTAATTAAAGGTCATGAGGCAGCAAGGGCTTATGAAAGGTTGTCCAGTTCCACAAAACCAGAAATGTCTTACTGATACATGCTAACAGGTAGTCCTAGGAATGAATGAATGAAAGGGTTGACATGAGTAGTCCAGAGAATGGTGGTATTTGTTTCTACACAAATAGATGGAAGAAGGCAAAAAAAAAAAAAAGGGAGGCATGAAGATTTGACTTGAAAAGGCGAAACAGCAAAGGAGTCATTTATGACATGAAGATTTCTGGGGAATTGTATGTAGAGGAGGAGTGGATGAGAGAAAACAAACAAAAAGTCATGCAGAGCTTTATGGAACAGAAACAGATCCCGAGCAGAGTTCATTTAAATTTGCAGTTTTATTAATGTTATTCCTGGGAAAACAAAACAAAATAAAACAAAACAAACAAAACAAAACAAAGAGTGTTACAATAAAGTAAATCACTTAAATGGGAGCAATCAGTCTCCCCACTCTTCCTGCCCATCAGTTGGTTTGACTGATAGTGCTTGTAAAGGAAACAATGTGATGATTTTGATGCTTCTTATCTCAAGATTTTCCAACATGAAACTCTTAGGTCTCCTTTCAAGCCACCTTCATGTAAATCTCCAGCAGCTGCATGGTTCCATCAGATTTATACCTCTACAGCTAAGATTTAGTGGCCTCCAGTGCCCCCATTCCCTCTTCCCTTTTGAGATGAGTATTTTAGGTATCTAAAACTACAGCTTCTAGACTCCTTTTCCTATTATACTGCTCCCAGCTAGTTTTACTCTGTTTGGGTTTCAGCTAGGATTTCCAGAGGCTGTTTTGACCAAGAAGAACTTGGTCAAGGGGGAAAAAAAAAAAAACCAAGACTTTTCCTGCACAGTTGTTTCACAAGAGGACAAAATTTAATTGCAAAGTGAATTGGGGAGATCAGAGCAGCAGTGGCTGCAGGCAGTGAGGGGGAAGTTCAGTGCTAATAAATGAAATGTCCCTGATCCAAGGAGAGAAAATAATCAGCACAGCTATAGGACAAACTTGGGACATGACACCAGGCAGCAGCACCTGTCAAATTAATAACGCCCCTTTAATTTTGTCCAGCCATCCTATTAAGCTGTTTTCCTGTAGCTGAGTGCTATGAGCCATGCTGACTCAGGAAAATAAGGAAGGGAGCTGGGACAAAAGAAGGAGCTCAGGGAGGAGGTTCACAGCATGCAGAGAATTTGTAAAACCTTGTTATTAACTTGTTGTATGCTGGGAGACACTACAGCCATTCAGCCAGCCTTGGAGCTATCCTGGATGCTGGGACAGAGCCCTTTGTCCACAAACTCTGCAGCCCTGCTGCCTCGAGAGGACAGTGCTCCCCTGATACTGCTGCTGGATTTATGCTATCAGAAATCTTGGGTGGTTGAACTGCTCCTTGGCATGTCAGGGATGTCCATAGCTTATCTGCAAGTCAGTTGTGGATGGGGAACCTGAGTTTTCTTTCTCCCAGCTCTCTGTGGCTGATGTGCCGTACTCCTTATCCTGCCTCTCTACCCAAACCCTCTTCTCCATTTTGTTATCCAGTGCAGTAAGGCTCAGAGCTCTGGCTTCAGACAGAGTAGGAGAAAGAAAGGACTGAATTTTTTTTCAAGCTGTGCATGACAGAGCAGTAGCCTTGAGTACACCTAGTCTGTGAGTGAGGGTATGGGGGCAGTGATGGGAGGGCAGTGGTGGGAACAGACAGACACTGGGCACTGCAAGCATAATTGCTGGCTTTCCTTCAGGTGAAGAGATTGCTGCTGCCATTCCCACTGGGGCCAATTTGCTGTTGCTGCTCTTATCTCAGATGTTCATCAGGCTGCAGCTACAAACCTCCTTTGTCCAGGAAGTCATCTAAACCTTTCTCGCCTCCTCCTATCCTCTGCTGTCAACAGAAAATGGGACAATGCACATTTGACTGTCAGGACAAGGAGAGCTGTTCTGCTCAACTGGAAATGTAGCTTGAGAAGAAGAAAAACTTAGATATCAAAGCTAGAGGTCCACTTACAGCAGCTGGGTGCCTGTGGAGTGCTTATGTGCCTGAAATCTGGCCCCTTGGGTTATGCCCTGAATTTGTTACTGGATCTTCTCTGTGAGTGTTAAAGCACTCGGTTCATAGCGTCACACTTTTAACGTGCAAAAAGTGTTTCTTCTCAGACTCTGTGACCCTGGGATCTAAGCCCAAAATTGAAAGTATGAGGCATCCTGACAAAAGCACTTATGTCCTTTGTGGTTTTCAGCAAGTCTCCTAAATTCTCTGGGCTCCACTGCTTCTTATTTCTTCATCTCATCAACTTTGATATAGGGAACTATCCTAACCTGTCTTAAATAATGTTATTTTATGCATCCTGAATATAATTTTCTGAGGGAAAAATATATTTCAGGCTGAGTTGCCACATTTTATTGAAGCGCAGTTACATTCTTTTTTTAATTTTTGTTTTTTTAGTGAGGTTTTATTATATAAATTTGCCATTTTGCAATGAACACCATGCAGAGTTAAAACCATATTTTTGCAAGTGAGCTAATACTTCAGATTCTTTATTTAACTCTTACTTTAAAAAATATTCTTTTTTAACTTTTGGCATTTGGGATTTTTGTGGAGCAGATTAAGGAACATAATTTCATTTTGCTTATTCCAATTTAAATTAGTGTACTGACCACAGGTTCTGGTAAGTCTGTATATGGTTGCAAACACGGCCTGAGAGAAAGTCTCTGCTCTCTAGAGTCTACAGTTAAAATGGAACTGATAAAAAGGAGTGGTACAAAAAAAGATTGCAACTCCCAGTGAGCTGAGCACATGGAAGCTTGCCCAGAATAAGAGCAAATGACTGGCAGGGCCTGGTTCTGAACTGCTGTAATCAGTAGAATATTCTATTTTTGATAACTTCCTTGTCTTCTCTGTCCCTTGACACCCCCGTTCATTCAGAATTTTTTAGCATACATAAGCATACATTTTTTTAACGTACATACATTTTCTGCTTTTTTTTTTTCCCCATTTACGTTTTAAAGACCTTAAATTAAGGAGCTGGAGTAGGCACAGATGGACCACAGGTGATGGGAAGAAAGGACAGATTAAATTACTTTTTTTTTTTATTATTCCTGATAAGTTATTCTCTTTGGATTGCTCATTCTGGTTTGTCTTCCCTTACTTCTTTTTTTGAAAATGCAAGTCCTAAATGTCAGGAAGCACAGCTGCCATAAGGGATAAGGTAGTCTTTTAAGTATCATGGTCTTGTAATGGGAATGCAAAATTGAAAAGATTCACAGCCATGGAACAGTTATGTCTTCAAAGGCAGTCCTATGACCTTCTGCATTTACAGCAAAGACAGCAAATTCTGACCAGGCTTTCAGGAGTGCAGGGGGAACACTCCAGATCCAGGTTACTTAGGGAGTTAAATACCAAGCTCTTCTCTGACTAACAGCATAGATCAGCCTCGGACGAAAGCTTAGCCAAATTGTGGAATAGCGTGGAATGAACCTTGATCAAGTCAGGTTTTCATGTTGCAGTGAGATGTTCCGCAGGAGCTGCTGTATTGTCCACTCAGATTTAGCAAGCTAAGGAATGCCTCTCCTGCTTGTTTCCACGTATTTTGGGTGCTGCAGCAGAAAACCTGGTGCTGTTTAATATGTATTCTTAGCAATGCTAAAGAGGACCATTCTTGCACCACCTGATATCTTTTTTTTCTGAAAGTTTATTTTTCTACTATGTAATTTTTCGTGGTCCTAGGGAGTTTTCTGTCACCTTTTACATCTTCAAGATTACTGTTAAGCATACTGAAATATAGGAGTTTCAGTTTTCTCCTTCCCTCTTCTTCAGTGTGGCTTATTTTCCCTTAAATGAGGGAAGCATTTCTTCCCCTTCAAGCATGCAAGTAATACTTGAAGCATTACTTTATTGGTATATTTTAACCCTTCTCTGAAGATAGATATGGGCTGATGTGCCATCCCCAGTACAGATGTATTCTAGATTGGGCCTTAGATGACACTTCCATGCAGTTAATAGAGTGCCTGGATGCTTTACCATTTATTCTTGTCTTGAGTTTAGACAACCCACAGTTTTACATTTTTCAGTGCTTTGAGAAATTTCATCCAAACTCGCACTCATTCTGTCTGATAAGGTGTGCAGGTCTCTTCAATCCCCGTGATCTTTCCTTACTATGAGCTGTTTGTTTTTTGGTTTTTGTTTTTTTTTTTTCTTCTGTAGAGATAATGAATCTGTTCCATTATTTTCTTTCTGCTCCTATGGCTAATCCCTGTGTACCCCTTTATGTTTATCTGCCCTTATGGATGTTTGCAGCACCTCTCAGTTGAGCATCATCTACCATTCATTAGCAAGCTACTCTTCAGGCTCATTAATTAAGATGTTAAATGACAACAGACCTCTCATGATTCCTACAGCACCTCACTTATACCTGCTTACACCTTTGCTCTTACCTGCCCCTTGTCATTATCCCTTGTTTATGGTTCTTCAGGCAATTGCCAATCCGTGACAGTGCTCCTAACCCAAGACATATTGAATTAAATTTGCTAGCAGGACTTCATGAAGCACTGTATTAAACATTGCATCCTCTGAATTCCCTTCAACCATGAATTTTAAAAATAGTCTAAAAATAGTATCATGCATAGAACATGCTGGACCCCCACAAATTACAGAGTTGGTGTTTGACAATACATAATAAATACTGTTAGTGTGATGGATCTGGAAGAGTGCCTTGGCTCAGGTCTCATCATCTCTAGAAATTTCATTGCTTGTGTCATAATGTCAGGCCTGAGATACCTAATTTGGAAGTTTCACCAGGTTTATAAGCCACACTGGTTTTGCCCTCTGAATTAATAATTTAATTGCTGGTATATGTGCTTAGCACTTATCCTTACTCCAAAAGCAGATTTAAAACTCAATGCTACAGTGCAGGGTGAGAACTGCACCAGTGAGGTTCCCATTCTGATCTCATTCAAGGAAAAATCACACTTTGGTACTAATCTTTCCCTGGTGATCAATTAATTCATCATTAGTATTTATTTATTTTCTATATATCCTACAATCTGCTGACTCTCTGAAGACATGACTTTAAAGGAGTCCCAAGGGATCAATATATGCGAAGTGTAAGCCTAAGGGGAGAGAAAAAGTAGTCAATATCTCTGTGATCATTTCCTAAACGGTGTAAGCCAAAATGGAAGTGGAAAATATTAGTGTTAATGAAAATTCAAAATAAAATCATGAAAGTAGTGATCAGAAAATGTGAGATCACTTCCTATCAGAAGATCAGTTCTTTTGGCGTAAAAGCATTTTGCAGGAGCATAGGGATGCAAAAAATTTTTTGGACAGATGAATGTCACAACAAATCATTTTAACTTTCTAGTTTCATTTCACTAATGTCAAAATGTTTAACTTCAATGAGGCAAAAAGGTTTCATTTTGATTGTAGCATTACATTTAATTTTGTTTAGATTGGCATGTTAATTTTGATAACATATATTTATACCTAATGTTGCAAATTGTTATAAAGCAGTGAGAGAGAACCCCAGTTCTGTGCTTTTGAAATACAGACTTCAAACAATAGCAGAGTTAAATGTTATTCAGTGACAGTGACATTCTCTCACTGGGGCAAATGTCATACCCCATAGTGGCAAGAGGCAGCCTTCAAATTTTTCTACTGGCACTGTTTTCCTTTGAGCTCCATAGACTTCTGGAGTCTGCCTGCCTTGTCACATATAATTAGCAGCTGTTGAGTGAATTGATCAGTTAATTTCCATCTCACACTCAGATCCATTTAATCCATTAGTCGATGATTTGTAGAGATTTTTTTTCTCCTGCACATTTCCTCACCTGTGTTTTGTCAATAGTTAAATGGATTGGGTCACCATTACTCACTTCTTTTCTAAGCCATTTTTCTTTGATTGCCTTCTTCCAGACCACGTGGTACTTTAACAAACACTTGGCATCTAGTAGTTTAAATGTCATAATGAATGTCACCTATTTTTATTTCTTTATTACTTGGTATCTCTTCTGTTGAACAGTCTTTCCAAATAATTCTTCCTTTCTGTAGCCTCTAGCATGATCTAAGCACTTCCTTACCATACATTTATCTGTTGCTCGGTTAGATACAGATAAAGGCAAACCACCTTTGAGATGTCTTGGGATCCTCAGCAGTTCCAGGAGTACAAGTTGGTCACAGTTGGTTTTAAATGGCTTTTTGAGGAAAAGAATGTTCTTGACTAATACTGTTTCTTCTGCATGGTCTCATGTATACAAATTAGATTTTCTAAAAAGCAACACAGCCCTTCTACAGCTGTGATCACTGTCACCAGGGCCAGCGTCCAGGTGCCAGGACACTATTGATGGTGTAGGTTAGGTGTTGTCATGCTCTGACATCCTGGCATTCAGGGATTTACATGTGTGCCCCATTGTCCTGTTGTGGGAGGGATGTCTAGGCAATGCAGAGAGTCAGTGGGGTGCCTTCAGGAGCAACAATGTCCATGAGGATATGTGTGTGGTTAGAAGTGGGGCAGGATGTTGCTGTAACCTTTCAAAGAGATAAGGATGTGTAAGTGTACCACAGGCCCCTACACATGGCAAAAGGTCCCCGTGTCTGCAGCTCTGTGTTTCTATTCCTGTTGCTAAAGGGGGCAATAATCAACTCAATGCCCCTGACAGAAGAAGACTATGAGCTGTGAGGCTTTTTTCCTTCTTCCCTATAGTAAGTGAAAATCCATCAGACCATCTTAGTCTGTAACTCTCAGGAAGTCTGTGAATTTCATGAAAACCAAACCTATTGTTAGGAGAGTTACATTCCCTGTATGGTACAGGTACCCTCCCCAGGAAATTGCAAGGTGCTCTCAGAATGAGAATGTCTGGAAGCCACAAGCTTAGATCATTTAAACTAAGTTACATGAACACAAAGATCACAACTCCTGGAAATGTCCACTTTACTTGAATGAGGGACATGCTCGTAATTTCCCACTAGGCCAAGCACAGCTTCCACTGTGCAAACGACGAAGCAGATTAAAGCTGCCCTCAACTTTAATACAATGCCACAGCCCGAAGGCACTACAGCTGAGCTGATTTGGGCACCAGTGAGATCAGAACAGAGCTTGGCTCAGTGAGATCCCTGCTCTCATTTGATGTCAAATTGAATGCAGCCAACAGAGCTGCACCACACAGCTCAGGGGACCCCAGTCAGGACAGCTGTGTCATGGCTTCCTGGCTGCTTGCAAAACAGCAGCCAAACAAGAGCTCTCAAAGAGGCTGGGGGTTTCAGGAGCAAATGGCAGTATTTGTATATGTGCATATATCAGTTTGTATCTAACTATAAACATATACACATTCTAATTATGTTTATGTTTTTATATGTATGCACACAGATATCCACATAAGTTAGTTTTATGCCATATGCGTTATTTCCTCTGCATGGATTTGTGAAATGTTATGCATGTGCACACATATTTCTATCCAAACTTTCCAAATACCCTGAACAGTTGTAAATCTTCAGTGTTTCACTCAGGCTGCTTTTCTACTTGTGTGGCTGAGTCAGAATTTCTCCCTGATTGAAGGAAATACCACCAACCCTTCTTCCTGAGGGACAAATCTAGGTTTTTTCCTTTCTCCTTCCTTCCCTCCCCTCCGTGCAGGCTTGGGGCATCAGTAGAGCACACAGCAGCCGAGGCCATGAGAAGAATGAATCTCAGTCAGGTGGTGTCCTTCTCTTTCCTGGTGCCAGGCCTGGTGCTTGGTTGAGATCGGCTCATTGCAAGGGTCAGTGAACACATCTTGTCACATGAATGTAAACATCTTTGGATGGCTGCAGATGAGGTCACAGGGGGGTCTCAGGTTGCTTTGGAAATCAGCCTCTGCCATGCTTAGTCCATGTGGCTGATAAGAGAGTTTTTGTTAGGAGCTGACCATCGTCTGTGAGCACAAGGGTTGAAAAAGCTCCTGTGTGGGAAATGGTGAGTTGGATGAAAGAAAGGAAAGGAGTAAAGAGACAGATGCATTTCTCAAACAACTGGGTCAGATACTGTTCAGTTTGGGAAGCTGTAGTTGCAGAAGGAGAAAAAATGTATTGGGTGAGGGCATTGTACCATTGGTTTTCCTATTCCTCAGTCATATCCAGCAGATTTTGCTGGAGTTCTGGGGGATGGAAGGAGCCTGTGAGCTCCTCTTTTAAGACATACACAGAATCCTTTAAAAAGTTAGTGAGAATCTCCGTAGCTGTACAGGAAAGCACCTTGGTGCAGTACTTCCCTGGTACAGCCTGTCAAAGCTGTTCACATCTCAGTGCAATGCTTCCAACTTCAGAGTCAGAAGAGGACTTTGTGTCCCTCCTGGATTTCCAGTACAGCCACCCCTCTGTGCCAGAGCCGTGCTCTGTTTTCCTTCACGTTCCCTCAGAGCTGCAGTGCTGACTGTGCTCTATGCCCTTTGTCTCCTTTCACAATGGGGTACCTGGCTTCTTCTTCTCAACATCTTCTCTCAACACCTCAAGGGATTTCCTGAGGCATATATGCCAAGGCATGTGACTGCCCTGTTCCCCTTGGACCCCAGCAAGCCTCTCCACTGCCTTTCTCTTTATTGAACCAAGTCTCTGTCTCTATCTCTTTACTGTCTGCAGAGCAACTGGGTTGACAGCTTGAATCCAAAACAAACTTCCCTGCCCAGCGTGATGGGGAAGCACTTCTCCTTCCCCATTGTCACTACTTCCCTCCTGAGGTAACTCATAAATTGCTTTGAGTCTTTAAATGGGCTGTTATTTCTTCTTTCCATCAGCACTCTCTCACTCTTGACTCACAGTGCAGGTTCAGCTTCAATGAATTTATTGGCATGACATGGTACACAGGTGATGCCAAAGTTGACAACTTAATTCATCAAGCGCTACTGTCTTTCTCTCATCTGCACTACACTGTCAGTCCCTTCCTCTTTCCCCCTCCTCAGCTCTCCTTTCTGTCTTTCTTTGCCTTTCTGTCTGTCTGTCTGTCTGTGTCCCCCTCTCTCTCCCCTTTCCCCTCTAATCACCTCCCCAGGTGATGGTTAGGTATCTCACACTCAAGACAGTCTGTCTTTCTTGACGAACAGAGATGTCAATCAGAGGGCTCACCACAGAGGGAGAGGAATTGGTCTTTATAGCATGTTGGCTGTTTTCCTGCCTTTGCAGCTTTCATGGAGACCAAGGCTGAGGGCTGCAGTATTCAAACCTACTTACAGAACCCACATTTGCTTTAAGGTTGTTTGGAACTCCAGAAGAGTGAGGTGTTGTGCTAGAGGGACAGAAGGAAGGAGAAAAGCCCGTCAAACCTCAAATGTGTATAGGCAGGTATAAATATAATTTCAGAAGAAATCCAACATCTTGACAGAATGCCCCCAGAGGATAAAGTCTCTTTTAAACAGAGTAGCAAATGATCTCTCCTTCTCATCCCCCCGTTCCCATAATCCTTTGTTGGCATAGCAATTGCCAAAGTCTATGAAGGAAGAGACAGATCCCTCAGGTATCTGTCAGCACTAGATACAATCTACTCAGGACAGTGTGTGTGTGGCATTTAATCCTCCATACATCAAGCATATACCCAGGATATAGTGTCACACTGTATTTGTGCTGCATCCCTTGTGCTTATTTCTCATGAGTGTCGGTGCCCAATCCAGTGGCAGGTTGATCCATCGTGTGATGCCATCTCAGCTGTATCTCTACTTTTCTTCATGCTTTGGAAGAGTTTTCAGAATTATGTTCTGATGCAAAGTTTCTTTGTATTTTTTATCACTCTTTATACTTTGGGGAAATAATTTTTGCAGACTCCAGTATATCATGACCATCAGAAAGGAAAGTATATGAGTGTATCCTTATCATTCATCAGTATCCCTAACTGTATTATGTTTCTACTATTCCTGTTCAGATTACACAGTATTTGAGGGGCTAGCTTTTTACCTTGGGTTTATGATCCACAGGGCTGATTGTCTCCTTTGCATTTCCTTTCATGTAAAAGAGTATTTCATGTTCTCTTTAATTTATACCAGCAGTGAAGCATCAGCCTGTTTCATCTGCCTTGCATTTGCCCTTTTTGTTCTGCCAAGAAACTTTGGAGCTTGTTAATTCCTCATAAAGAACAGTCTGAGGCTTTGCAGATATTCTTCTCTAACCCTCCTACTCACCTGTTGGAACTGTTGATGTGTAAGGTGTTGTACCTCTTGTGATACCAGTAGGGTACTAGTCTCTGGCGATGCCATATATCTTGCATGCACTAATTCCCTAAGAGTGGGAATGAGAACTGAGCCTTAGAAAGGTGGAGCACAAGTGTGTAGAACAATCACTGAATGTGGAGTACCAGACCACCTGAGTGATTCCTTCAGTTTTTAGTAGTGTTGCTTACCATGATAACTGTGCTTTTAGGCACAGTTTAGAGGCTCAGATGTGGATGTGCTGTCACAGTAGAGACATATGGCTTGTATTTTTCATTGGATTTAGTTTTTGATTCCCTACTGCAATGGAAATGTTTGCAGTTTTTTTGTTTGTGTTCTTTGTTTCAAATCAGAGGAGATACCTTGTTCCTACTCTGCAGCCAGTAGCACTGGATTTCCGGGGTGGGTGACTATTTGCTTGCAGAACCTTAGATGAAAGTTGTCTGTAAAGATGTTGTCCCACTAAACACAAAAGTGCTGGCAACCCTTCTGGATGTAACCTCACCCTCCTGAATGGACACTGTAGTCTAGGACGATACTTAAGCAGGAAGGTTGCACCAGATGACCCATTGTGACCCCTTCCAACCTTATCCATTCTATGATTCCCTCAGTTTGTAACACTGAGAACAGCAAACCATTAACTTCGAAGAGGGGAGCCTTGAACCACTCTGGGGGAAGAAGAAAGTGGTTTTATGTGTCCTAGTAAAGCTGCAGACTACAAGGAATAAGCCTCATTCCTGGCAGTCTGGGAGAGATTCACCTTTAATTGAAATGGTACCAATTCAATGTCATATGTTTACAGAGCAAAGCTCTTGGGATTCATCCCTTCCCTCCCTTTGAGGTTGTCTGCATGTATGCAGTACATCTTTACCACACAGCAAAGCTTGGAAAGTGAAACAGTAGGAATATTCCAAGACATCAAGGTGCTCTTGCATGTGGCTGAATCAAAACAGAGCATTCTGTTTTGGCAGGGAAGCTCCAACAGCAGAAACTGTCCTCCTCAGGAAACCTTAGCTCTTGGTTGCTTTGTGGGAAGGAGATCACCACAATCACATCTCAGCTCTAGCCAGCCGACTGCTTTGTTCAAAGATGCCTTTAGTTCAGGAGTACTGCATTTGTTTTTTCCTCTTTTCTGCTGGATCAGACTTGTGTAGATTAGCATTTGTGGCAGGAGGGATTTTTTGCCTTGAACTCTTCAGCTTTCCCTTCTGAGATGGCTGATGACAACACCCTGGCCTTTAGAAATGAGGCTGCTGCAGCTGTCACCCAGCTCAACAATGGCTATCAAGTGAAGGTCTCACACCTGGCATTTCATAACTGTGTGTGGTGGGAAAGGACAACATCTCTGGATCCATAAATAGAGACAGTGCAATCCAGCAATGTCTTCTTGTAGCCCAGAAAGCCAATTCTATCATGGGCTGCATCCAAAGCAGCGTGGCCAGCAAGGTGAGAGGGGATTCTGCCTCTCTAGTTTGCTCTGTGAGACCCTCACCTGGAACACTGCATCCAGCTCTGGGGCCCCCAGCACAGGGAGAGCGTGGACCTGTTGGAGTGAGTCCAGAGGAGGGATATGAAGGTGATTAGAGGGGTGGAGCATCTCTTCTACAAGGAAAGGCTGAGAGAATTGTGATTGTTCAGCATGAAGAATAGAAGGCTTCGAGGTGACCTAATTTCCAGTGCCTTCCAGTACCTGAAGGAATCTTATGAGAAGGATGGAGAAGAATATTGACAAGAGCATGTAGTGACAGATTGGGGAAATGGCTTCAAACTGAAAGAGGGCAGGTTTAGATTAGGTATTAGGAAGAAATTCTTCCCTATGAGAGTAGCGAGGCACTGGAACAGGTGGCCCAGAGATGTGGATGCCACATCTCTGAAGTGTTCAAGGCCAGGTTAAATGAAGCTCTGAGCAACCTGATCTAGTAAAAGATGTCCCTGCCCATAGCAGGACAGTTGGAACTAGATGATTTTAGATTTAATATCCTTCCAACCCACAACATTCTGTGATTCTGTGTAAAGGTCCCAGTATAGGATTATTATCTTTGTTCTTTATACTTCTGACTGAAAGCAAACCCAGCATTTCCAAAGTGCTGCTGTAGCTTTCTGCTCCTCTAGAAGCCTGAAAGCAATCTTGAAAGGTGGTTACAGCAAGCTGTCCTGCTCCATTTTGCTCATTACAACGTGTAAGAAAGGAAAGCCTGCTAATAAAAAACATTCTACATGTACCACATGCATTTGATTTGTGTGCGAGGCTTGTCACTGACAAGCTGCCTCAGTTGAAACTGAGCCAGATCCTTGGGTATGTGGTATGCACGTGACACTTTGAGAGTCATGTTTATCATCCTGTGGCTTGTCAAAGAGGATGTGGGATAAACCATGGACAGTCAAGGGAATCTAAGAATAGCCGTTGGAGAGAGATGGCTTTTTCACTCAACCTCTATGTGGATGTTCATCAGTGGTTCATGATGGTTGTTCTGCTGGTTGTACTCTGTCCCTGATGATCTGAATATAAGCAACAGCACAAGATCTGAAAACAAACAAAAAAATTTGTCTCTGTGTCTCCAGCCAAAGCAGGGTATTAGCTGAAATTAATTTACTCCCCCACTTGCCTAATCAGGGCCTTCTCAAGACGTGTACCTCTTGCCCTGGAATGACATAGGCTTTTCTCTGTTTTTTTTTTTCCTCCTACCTGGCCAGTGCTTCCTAGTCTATATCTCAAAGATGGAGTTAACAGGCAGGAGCCAAGGGGTGCCAGGACTCAGTTAAAAACCCATAATCTTGCTTTTTTTTCCTCAACTGGCTAATAAAGCATCCCTGTTCTGGCTGCAGCATTTCATGAAGCCATCACCTATTCTTGCTATATAAGGATTTGTCCAAAGGTCATTAACATCAAAGGAGAATATCCCTTGGCTCTGAATCAAGGCCTAGAAAGGTTGCATATTAGGACTCAGCTGGATGCCATATACATCCAACATGCTTAATGTTTCTGTGAAAAAATTCTTCTTAAGAAAATTCTCAGAAATTACTTTGGAGGATCTGAACACTAAGGACAACTTTTCTCACAGGATTTCTTTTCCAGGATGCTGATTATGTCTGCAGAAAGAAAGATTTTGTATTGTTTCAGTCCCATAAGTAAATACCAGATTTTAAAAGAACAGTCTAAGGGAATGTAAACACACTTGAAACAAAGACCAAAAGCTGTGTACATCTGCAGTCCTTAAAATGTTTGGGATTAGGTGGCATTCCAAGAGTTAATCCCTGGGGATTAGCATGGCAAGCACTTCTGTTGTTGTTTACACATGTCCTGTGAGGAAGGCTGTGTTGTCACAGCAGGCTCCTCTAGGAGGGTTAGCCATAAAGCTCATGAAGTCAGTTTTACAAGTGGAAAGAACTATAGCAACACAAACAGCAAATGCACAGAGCAGTGCTTTAAAGACAGGAGTCACAGATGAGTGGCATAAATTCAGTATGTTAATAGAAAAGAAAAGGAAAGTTTGTAGCAAAGAACTTCATATGCAGAGGTGCAAATCTGGTGATAAGCTGGTATTGGGCATATGCCTGGCTTGTGTTTTGTGCTTTCATTTACATATTGAGCACGTAACTGAGAACCTGCTCTTCTGGACTGCATCAGGATCCAAAAATGGGAATTCTGTAAACCTGTGCTTGATGAGAGCACACCGAAAAGCCAGATGTGGGTGAAATACAGTCAGCACTGGGTAAAAGCTGGAGCTCAGGCTTGGAGCTGCTTTAAGAGTGCTAAGCTGGCATCCAGTTTTGAAGTGGAGGTGCTGGGCTACGAACAGGAGTGAGACTGCTTTCAACCCTGACCTACACTGTCACCTTAGTGCACTGAAAAACAAGGCTGGCTTGAGATTTAAGATGTTCTGTGTTTCTCTCAGTGTGGAAGCTAAATAATTTCTCTCCTGAAAATTTAATGGAGACAAGTTTATAAAAAGTAAGATCAGTGAGAATGAGTGTAAGGAATTGAGCCCAGTTCTGTGTTGATGTTTCCAACAGCTCAGGAATGGGACAGTGAAACACATTCACACTCTATGCTGCTCTCTGCTAAGAAAGAAAGAATGTACTGGAAGGGCTTTCCATGCAATTTTATGCAGAAAAATAGCCCAGACACTTAACTATATATTGGATGAGGCACAGCATTCCTTTAGACAAATTGTTTTGGCTTGTAAGCTCTTACACTTCAGTGCAGTGTGCTCTGACATGCTACCCAGCTCATGGGTAGCTTTGCACATGGCTTTGATTTACAGGATCCTGTCTGCTTCTCTGCTCCCAGGCAGTGCGATATGCACAGTCCCCATCTGGATTTTAAATAATATCCTGCCTGGTGTCTCAGTGGGTGAGGCTCAGCTGCATGATGGGGGAAGCTCACCAAGATGCAAGATCCAAGCTAACAGCTCCTGTGCCTCGTTCTGCCTGGCCTCTCTTGGCATCAGCAGCGATGTTTGATGGAGATCAGCCCCCAGCAGTGTGGAGCGTAGGGGAGCACACAATGAGTTGGGAACTGCAGATCTTTTAAGTGGTGTCCATGCTCTGGCTGTCATAGACTCTTCCCTAAAGGCCACGTGATGAGGCACTCACTTTCAGACAACAAAAAGAGGATATTTTTACACCTTGTGAAAACTCTGTAGTGTTTTTTGAGAGGTTTTCAGTTCCCAGGGGATTAAAAAAATAAAACCAAGCCTTCAGCATTTGCCTCTACTTCACAGAAGCTTTAATGCTGAGCAGGAGTGAAACAAGCCTAGCAGAGTGGAAGGTCAGAAGGCTCTTTCAGAGTCCACTCTCTTTAATGAAGTTCAACAACTTCCCTCTCTGCCCTCTCGCTCTGTTGACAGCTTCGTCTCCGTCTGGCTGAGGCTCCAGCGTGAATCAGACCGTAAAAAACACATCTTGGGTCTGATGTCGCATTTCTTCTGTAGAATGCTTCAGAAACATTACTATGCTGCATCCCAAAGAGTGTCTGGATTTTACTTTCCAGCCCTCAGCTTGCTCCCTTTTCGGACTTTAGCATGAACAAGCCATTTCTTGTTACAGCTGTAAAGAACTGTGATTAGCCTGCTGCACACATAAGAGGGAAATTAAACCATTTAGTTGTGTTTAGCAGCTCAGCCCCTTCTTCAGGTTCTCTTTTCACCACTAAACACTTTAACTTAACAATGACTAATGAGGCCAATTTGCTGTCAGTTAATTGCCCCAGGAAAGGACCCCTAATTGTGGTGAGCAAAGTGGCTGTTCTAAAGCACTGAAGGACCATATGATGGTCAGCACACCCCCCCCCAACTTCTGCCTTGGGGCTTATTAGCGTTTTTTATAAAGTGCTGTTAATTGGGATCTGGGGACAAGGAAATAAGAACTCTCAAGGCTAATTGATAGGCACCTGGGGAGGGTTTTAGTGGCTGCAAAGTTCCTTTGACTTTGGAGAGAAGTCCTGATGTTCTCATTTCTTTGCCATGAGAGCTGGTGACTCCTGTGTATTAGTGGGTGGGACTCTTAATTTTATCCAACAGATGGGGGTCCTACTTGCCAATAGAGAGGTAGGAAATAGGCTGGAGGAAGCAACTAATGAGGATATATGGAAGGGATTGAAACTTTCCATTTGTGTCAGAGGTGCCCTTTTTTGGACAAGCAGTTGGACCACTTAAATGAAGCTTATGGGCTTTCTTAGGCAGTTTCAATACTGTTTGTGTCTGTGTCTTGGAGGTATTAAACAGTTTTTGTTGTATTATAGGTCTGTAGACTGGGAATAAGAGCTGTATTTTTTTAATGCATTTTGTGGCTTATTGAAAGAATACTGTACTGTTGAGCAGTCTTGGAATTGGAGACTGGGGAGTAGCTGCCCCACAATGGAGAGCTTCATCCAAGGGTCATAGATGCAGGGCATTGTTTACCCAGAGGGAAGAGTCCAGGCCCTAGTTGAGTTCCTAGTCCTGTGCTTCCTGCCCTTTTCTCATAAACCCATCTTCCTGCTGCATTGAGGTGCCCTGTGAAGCATCATGAAAGTGGAGAGCTATCAGTGCAGCAGCCAGGAACCGCTGCCCCCAGACTGTAAGTATCCCTTGTACCATTTCTGCTAAGCAGTGGTTCCCACTCTAGCCACTTTGTGCTGTATCTAGGTGCTCTGATCAAAAGGCAGGGATCTGAACTGTTTGGGACCCTGTGGCATGGGTCAGGTTCTGCATGAACTGTATTAGGAAAAATCTCTAGAAGCGGTGCTTTAGCAAGGGTGACCTTGATGCTTTCTTGTTCCATCCCCCATTGCACTCCTGGAAAGGTACTAAGGGGAAATGGCCTTCTGCATGTGAACTCATGTCTCTTAACCTTTGGACTGTGATTTACTGACGTTAGGGGTGTAGCACTGCTCCTTGCCTCCTTCTATAGCCTTGAATCAGAACACTGATCCAGCCCACCCACACCATCACAGGTAATATCTCAGGAGGAGTTTTGAGCTCTGAAGGGCTTTGGTTATAAAAGGCAAGGATAACAGCAGCAGATGTTTGCTTGTTTGTCGTTTCCTTGCTGCCTCCCGTATGCAGCCCCTGGTCTGTAATAACTGCTAAAGCGGGTGTTTTTGTGGAAACAAATCACCTGCTTTCATCTGGAGAGCAACAGTGATTGTGCTGGGGGAGCATGATCTATTTTTCATGTCTCAGTCTTTCTTATTATTTAAATTAATGTGAGTTGCAGTTGTCATGAAGTGAAGGATTGATGGCAATTAACTAGAACAGGTTTGGTGCAAGCTGTTTCTGCGCTAGCCTGTTCTACCTAGCTCTGCCACTGTATCTTTCTTGGGACTTAAAATCTCCCACACCTGCTCTGACCTTGTACCCCTCCTGCCCTGCAGCCCTCCCAGTCTGGGACACCATACAGTATCTCTGCCCTTGTCTCTCTCCTGCCTTGCAGCTCTTCTTCTCTTCCAGTTTGAGTTTTTCTCATGGAGAATGGCCACTGGTTACTTTGGGATTTGTTATTTACTGTCAGTGATGTGGAAGATGAGATGCTGGGCTGGCATCAGCCTTATCCTGTAGATGTGAAATGTAGAAGAAACAAATGTGTGAGTTTCAGAGTTTCAAGCCATTCTTCTCAGTGTTCACTCTCATCTCTCCGTAATCAGTCCCTGCTGTGGGTGGGGCATCCTCCCTCTCTGGGGATGGAGCAGTGGGGTACTACAGTGTGCTTCCTTTCATGTCTGTCTCTGGTCCCCATTCCCACCCCAACCAGGGGGAACCTAAGCACACTGTAATGGATACTCCATATGATTTACACTCAAAGAGTGAAAAAAATCTGGCCATCTTACCTTTTTCAGAAGTATCAGAGACCCTGGCAGTGCTTCCCCATGGTCCTTGGAGCCAGAAGGGTCCAGCAACAGCCTGGTTTCCCCTGAAGTAAAAAGCTGTTAGTCAAAATATGTAAATGCCTGTAAGTGCTGTCGAGCTGTAGTACTTACCCTGCTGTGGGGCTGTGGTTTGCCTCTGCTAATGGTTCAGAAAGGCCAGTCACAAAAGAATTTTCCTCTTGAGGGTCAATAGGATTTGGCTGGGCAAATGGAGGCTGTGACACCCAGAAGATTCTGGTCCCAGGGGGTTTTATTCTCAGCAGTCCTTCTTCCAGCAGTCTGGGATCTGTGAAAATATAATACAACCCACACATGGGGAAAAATAATAAGGTCAAAGCTTCTCATTTTAAGGTTGTCCTAAAAAGAAGTGTGCAAAGTAATGACAAGTGCCAAGGAGGAAATGCTAACTGTTGCTGGTGCTGACAGTTTTGGCATTTTAACATGCTGGCTTGATGCCCTGAAAATTAAAAGTCTCTGACTTTTTATCTGAGTGAAATTACTGTCCTCTGGCTTTGGATTCTAAACAGATGTAGCCAAGCCAGGTTTTAAATTTGGAGGGAAATTATTTCCTGCCCTATTCCCCCTTGTCTTACCCTTTCCTTGCCTTCTGACCAAGGTGGCAGCTGAAAGGATCCAGCCATTATACTCTTAACAAGATTTCAGCCTTGGATGTCTTTTTCACCCTCATCTGAAAAAGTGGCAAGCCAGATATGACTATCTGGACACATGTTCTTCCTCTTGGGCATTTGGTATGCATGGTCAGAACTGCTTGTACTGGCTGAATTTACTTGATCCTCTGTGAAATAAAATGTCTTATGGCTTTGGAGACTGGCAGTGTATACATGTCCCAGCTGGAGCTCTGCTGCTGCCCTGTAGTGGGTTTTGCTGCTCTCTCCTCAGCCATTTTGGCATTGCACCATTCTACTAGGACTTCACACTGGCCCACAGTTTTACCTGCTAGTCCTCCTTCAGTTTAGTCGTCCTTGATTTGCTGCTTTATTTCTTCATGCAAATGTTAACCCCCTGAGGTTAGGGCAATATTCCCAAAATGTGGTCTAGCCATTGGTTTTACTCCTGGGCTCTGCTTACTTAGGTTTGCCAATGCACTATGAAGAAGTTGTGCTGAGGATGCTCCAAAGTCACTGTCCCTGTGTCCCCTGACAGAATGACTGGGCCACAACTCTTGCAGAAGGAGCAGCCTCTGATGTTCTTTCCCAGACTAAACCCCTCGTCCTCTCCTGTGCACATTGGTCTTTTATCAGGTCTGAGGTGGCCCTCCAAGTTAGAGTAGCAATTTGGATTTCAGCACCAGAACTTTCAGGGCTCTGGCAGCCTGCAGATCTGCTGGCTGGAACAGTGTGCAGGTCTGTCCTGAGCCATGGGACAGGGTGTTCCCCTCATCCACTGGGAAAGAAAGGAGGTGAGTTTTCTGTATCTCCAGGGGTGAGTTTCCATCCCCTCTCTGAGGAGCCTGTTCCTGTCTTGACTTTCTGAAAGTAAAAGCTTTTCCCTCATTTTGAGTCAGAATTTTCCCTACATTGCAGCTCGTGTTAGCTGCTTTTCAGTGTTCACTGTGCACCTTTGAGAAAAACCTGCCTCTGTCTTTTCTGCATGCTCCCATTCACTTTTTGTAGAGAGCAATAAGATCTCCCTCAGTCTTCTCTTCTTCAGACTGAACAGACCCATCTCTCTCAGATTCTCCTGGGAAGTCATGTGCTATAGCCCTCTGACCATCTTGGGAGCCTTCCAGCAGACTTGCTCCAGTGTGTCAATGGTCTCCTTGTACTGGGGAGACCAAAACTGACCTAGTGCCTGAGATGCTGTCTAATAAGCACCATGTAAAGGGTTTTAGACACTTCCCTCCACTTAGGGGGTTACACTCTTTCTAATAAAACCCAGGACACTTGGTCTTTGCTGCAAGGGCATACTGCTAACCCATGCTGAACCTGAAGGACCCCCACATGTCCTGGACTGCTTGAGCCTAGCACTTTCTCCCTTCCAGAAAATATCAAGGTGGTTGGTCCCTAATGAGGGACTGTCATTTTGAGGCTTATTCTACCTGTCTAAAGCAGTATTGCCTCTTCTTAATCAAGTGGTTGGTAATGAACACCAAGGAAGGGGGGTGATACTGCAATATCCTCTGATCCTTACATCTGAGCTAGTTCACCATCCAGAGCTGGGTAAACACCAGCCACTGATTTGCATTTATTTTCCTCTCCTTTCCAGCCTGTCTTTCTTAGAAAGCCTGTATCTGAGTTACAGGCCAGTCCTAAGAGCTGTCTCATCCCAATGGCTTTTCACACACATCCCGCTGTGAATCTGTGTGAACATCTGACTCCTCCTCTTTTCCCACCATGATACTTGCACTGGTGCACAGGCATTTGAGGTGGGGCCCCAGCTGTCCTGCTTTCTCAAGGTGTGCCAAAACCTTCCCTATTGTGTTGCCCCTCAGCTGCTCCCTCACTGCCCTCTGCATGGTCACTTCTCCACAGATCATGGCAATCCTTCCCCAATGCACCTGGCTTAAATCCCTTCTTAGCTGGGTGAGTGAGCCTGCTGGAAAATAGATGTCTGCCTCACTTTGCTCAACAGGTCCCCTTCCTTCAAGGGGGTCCCATGGTCATAGATACTCAAGCATTGTCCATGACTTCAGGGCCTACAAAGAGGGGCTAATGAGCTGTGGGTTGTAAACAACATTCCTGTGAATCCAGCAACACAGCTGGAAGTTGCTCTCTTCAGGCTTCATTTCCTTTTCCCCACCTAGCTTATAGGCAGTTTTGCCTCAAAAGGACCATCAGCCACTCCTGCCAGGGAGGGAGGGGGAAGCTGCTGTCTGTTTACTCTGTGGTAAGCAAAGCAGAAAATGATGTTGTTTCATTCCTTGCTACACACAAATTTGGAAGCAGAAAATACATTAAAAACAAAAAAAAATGAGAGTATTCCTTTTTAGTGAAAATTTCTCACCACCTGACACGGGGTGTGAAGTGTGGAAGCAAGACATGGATGTGAGAGAGGAAAGACTGCAACAGCTGGCGCATTCCACACCTGGAAGGGCTTGTTCTGGTCCCAGTTCATGGTCACTCTGGTGCCATGACACAAACTCTTCTTGGAAAGTTTTTAAGGATCTTGAGTACCCAAGTCATGGCTGATCTTGTGAGTCTTAAAGACTCTACTGTGCCTTTGGTGCTCTGCCATGTGTGGTGTAGTCTTCCAGAAGCTGCCTAGTACAGGTAGCCCTTGGGGGATCCCTCTTGGCTAAAAGATGTCATAGAAACCACTAAATAATACACCTTCCAAGGCAGTGCATTGGAGTCTGGCATCCTGCAGGAGAATGTAGAACTCCATAAGGGAGTCCATGGAGTGTAAAAATTAGCTGGGATGATACTTGGAGTCCGCTGACCCCTTCCATGCAGCCTTGAGGTAGGCAGGCAAGTTCTGAGAGGTGATTTTATGAAGACCCCCAAATCTGCCCAAACACAAAGCATTGCATTTGCAGCACAGGCCATTTCTACCAGTAGACCCTTGAAATACAAACTATGCCCCAGTGCATACTACTCTGATGTAATTTCAGAAACCCACGTAGTAGTGAGAGGGGTGCAGCCTATGAGATGAGTTTGTGGCTGGCTCTGTTTAATAGATAGGTAGATTAATAAGCCAGGCAAGCTACCCTCCATAACTCTGCTTCTAACAAGGTCAAACTTTCTCTTGTCTTCACAGTTCCACCAAAGATCTCCAATATCTCCTCAGACATCACCGTGAATGAGGGCAGCAATGTGACCCTGGTTTGCATGGCAAATGGGCGTCCTGAGCCTGTCATCACCTGGAGGCACCTCACGCCTACAGGTAAGAAATCCAGCTAGATTCAATTTTGTGAACTGTACAGTAATTTCCTTTTCTTCCAGGATCAAGGAAAATTTCAGTAGCAATATGGGCCATTATAGAAAAGTGGCAAGAATCTTAAATGTACTTCAAGCTTGTTTTGTGGAGTGAATTCCCAGGCACAATAACCAGGTTTTCCAAGTGAACAAATGAAATTACTTCAATAAATCCTCTGCAGAATTGGACCTATAATTCTATTTAGCTTAGGTCTTCATCTACTTGTCCCAGTCTCTACTGCTGGTAATGCACAGCACAGTGGTGGAGATTAAATGCTGCTGGTGCTAGACTGAGGGAAAAGGATATCTGTTGAAACACTACATGAAAGAGGTTCTCTCTGAAAGCATGGGATTTGCTTCCTAGTGATTTGCCTTAAAACGGAGAGGCAAACAGTGGCCCAGTTTTCATATTCAAATTCAATTTCATATTGCTTTCCACTTTGTCAGACAGCCAGAAGTCTTGTGTCTTCTGAGGTGAGTAAAGAAGGCATTTGATCTTCAAGGTGAGTGAAGATTAGGAAGGTAACAGAATAAAGAAGAACTCATCATCTTTGTTCTGCTATCTATGTTTTCCATGCTCAAGGATATGGCAAGGTTGGGAGGAGAATGTCCTTTCAGTAGCCAGACTCTGTGGAGTTAGCAGCTTGGGCTGCAAGGAAACTTTCAACCCCTAAAAATTTAACAGTAGGATGAGAACAAGAGGTAGGTTTCTATTCCTCCATATCATGTCCTTAGAGGACAGAAAAACTCTTTAGCTGATTTCTTTTCCTATCAGATACTCTTTAGTCTAAAATGCACAGGGAAAGCATTGATTAGTCCAATATGAATGATCTTCTGTGATACTCCCATATATGTAAAGGGTTAAAGAGGATTTGAGGTAGGCAGAGAACAAACATTCTGCATGTGCTACAGATAGTCCAGCTTTCTACCGCAGTTCAGCAGCCAGAAAAAGGGAGTGTTGCAGAAAGAAAGTTGGAGAGAAAAAGGTAGAATGACATATTGGAACAGAGCCTAATCTAAGGGCTACATCCAGAACTCCCTGTATTTGGAGCCTGTGGTTGAGATTGGGGTTACTTAGATTTCCTGTCTTGTCTCTTCAGCCAAACCAAAGTTCTCCTGAGCTTCATGTATAAGAAAGCCAGACATGCAGTTTGTATTTCTGCCCCATTTTTTTGCAAAGCCAAGAGAAAAAAGAGGTGGAAAGCCTGCCAGGAAGAGGTGAGAGCAGGGCTGATTAGGGGAACACTACTCTTCTGTGGTATTATCATCACTACCTGACTTTTCTGTTGGTTTGGTTTTGTTTTTTTTTTTTTTCAGAATTAAGTATGACTGTACCATTTGCATTCATAGAAGAATAGAACTTATTTTTTTCATCTTTAATTATGTGTATAGAATCTCCTAGCTCTAATATTTCTATACTTAAAGTTTACCTCATCTCAAATCTTCCATATTACTGTTGCATCAGTCTTTCAGTTCTCTAACTCTTGTATCCAGCTAAAAGATATTCCCCAGATACTCTGTGAGCACAGCCTAACACTCAGTTAAGGGCTTTAAATCTTCATGAAATCTAAAGCCTACTACACATGAGATTCATTCTTCAGAGCAGTGAGAAGATTCTTGTCCTGACTCATAGCTTTGGCTGTTACTGCTTTGTGGGAGTTTTTTTTTTTTCATTTGTACCACCTACTTCACTGTATCAGACACAGGTTTGTTTTTTTTTTTGCCTTATGCTGGCTATCCCCTCTGGTGAGCAACAGAACTGAAGAATCCCATCCCAATTGAGAGGACAGTTTTCTTGGCTCTATAGCTCAGTTTTCCAGCATGTCCCTTCACATTTTTTCTTCCATGCTGTGTGTCTCAGAGGTGTTGCCTTGTTAGTATCCTTTGTTAGCATCCACCATCTCACTGACTCCTTTCCAATCCTTTCGCAGTCCTCCTCCCTACAGTAAAGCTTGCCAAGCACCTCCTTTGTAACAAACTAGAGGTTATGATGAAGGGCAGGCAGTCCTCAGTCTGTCACCTCCATGTGTTACTGATTGTGGTTCTTTCTTTTTCCCCATCTGAACCCATCTGCTGTCTTTTACAGATACAGAGGAACTGCTTTCAGGCAGACATCAGGTTTTTGAGCAGCATAAAGCCCAGTAAGACACTTGTCTCAAAATGGGAGACAGAAGGGCTTATTTTAAATGTTTTCCTTGAGGTTGACAATTAATATAAATTCCAAATCTCTTCCAGAGCTGCTGCAGTTGGAAACGTGTCTTATCTTGGAATCTCCCTTTTCCAGAACTGCAAGGCATTTTGGCTCTATTTATGCGAGTTTTGAAGACATCTGCTATGCATCAAAGAGCTATTTTAGATCATTGTAAAGGTTTCTAAAATATATCTCTCTCCTTCATTTTTTTCATGGTTAAACTTGTGGCTGCAGAACTGGAAGAAAGAGTGTTATTGAGCTTATGTGGGAGGTTTTGAATGGACAGGTAGTGAAATTAAACCCATATCAGGGGGCGAGAGGGCCAAATTACTTTTTCTTTGTGCACTCTCTCAAGGACTTCATTAGCAACTTTGTCAGCTGTTTCTTTCATTCATTGACTTCATCAAAAGTGTTTGTTGGCTAATTACCCAAGTTAGGACCACAAAAATTATTTAGTTCTTGTTGGCTGGGAAGTGGAAGATACAAATGCAAAGAGAAGGGCAGTGTTCATACTTAGGCAGATAAGTGAGCTATCACTGCAGCATTTAAATGAACTATCACATGCATACCTACCTTCTCTGCCTATCTGGGAAGTTAAAAAAATTATTTATAAACTGATATGTTGTTTCCTGTTCTGGTTCTTCAGTGAGCAGTTGAACCAGATATTTTTCTCATGTCAACTGTAAGTCCTGATGTCCTCAAGCAGCCCATAGGAAATAAAAGCCTCACCTAACCCTGTGAGAAAGCTTAAGTGTGACTGAGGTTGATGTCTGTAGCATTGATACCTGGGAGGAAGGAAGATAAGGGGGAAAATAATAATTCAATAGTTAATGACAATACAGATCAGCTTTAATTTGATGAAAGAAGGAATGACATTCCTTGGAAAAATGCAAATCCTTGTTCTCGTCTTACATTCCTCTTCAGATAATTGGCAGGTTGTGTTTTGGCAGAGCAGGTTGAGAGAGCCAGAGCCTTTTCTTTTTCACCTGACAGGCCATTGTTCTTTAGGACACTGGCAACCTGGTCTGAGTAGTTGTGGATAATTTAATAGGCATTGTCTAGGAGCACTAACAGCTTCATTAGCTCTTCTCCTCCAGCCAGAAGAGCTCTTTTCTGGGATCACTGACCTGCAGCTTCCAGCAGCAGGCCAGCACATCCCTCCCTGCACATAGTCTGATACCTTTCGTGTGATTCAGGACACAGCTGCAGGCTTGTTAAACCTGCCATACCCGATGACTTTTGCCACCATGGTTTGTGATTGTAAGCCATGGCAAATACTGTAAAACTGAAGATATGAACTGGATTTGTCATGAAATTGTGATGTGTTCAGTTATTGATGATGTCCTATGCAGACTGCATGAATTAGCAGTTGTCAGCATTAGGAATACTTCACTAGGGAACACTCTGTAGCCTCATCTGTTGAAAGGGACAAAACCCAGATTCTTTGTACCAAGAGTGGGTGGTACCCTATTGTTTTATTCTCCTTAATATTAGCTCATAACCTGCCTAATTCATGCCCCACAAAGGTATAAATTATTTTTTGTCACTGAATGCAATAATCTCAAATATGCCATAGCTGCATCACATCCTGGACAAGGTCCTCACACAGGACCATTTATCACTTATCACACTGATATGGTCTGTGAGAGATACCACAGGCAGCTACCCATCTGTGGGTAGTTATGTTAAAAGGAGCTCTGTTTTCCCTGTACCTTGCACCAGGATAACAGCTAACACACCCAAGAAAAGACTCCTGTAAAATAGTTTAGAGATGGTAGCCAATGCCTGCTTTCAAGTCCATCTTAGTTTAACTTCATGTCTCTACTGGCCTATGTTTATTCAGGCATTTAATGTGTCTTCTCCCTATCTCTAAGCTGCTGAGATCACAGTCCAGAGTATAATTTATTGTTTCTCATCTCTATATCTTATTCAGAGCCAAGCTAGGTGCCTGGTTGACTGAAAAAGCTTTCTGGGGAGATGAAAAGTTAATGTACATTCATGTTCTTACCAATAAACTCTCAAGGCAAGCCCTAAAGATGGCCTCTTGTGAATTGGTTTTGCAGCAATATGAACATGGACAGTTGTTGCAAGGTCTTTGGATTACCAGAGATCTCACTGCCAATCCTTTTGCTGTGAATGGGCAGGCAAAGGCAGAAGAAAAAGCCATCTCTTGTACTGAGAAGCTTGTACTTCAGCTGACAAGAGCAGTACCATTCATCTTTTTACTTCTTTGCCACAAAGCATCAGTGATTGAAACCTTCCCAAGGGCCTTGCTCATGGGTGCTCTGGCACGTGCCTTTAGTACCCATGCTGATGGCAGCCTGACAGCTGGCAACAGGCAGACAAAGCTATAATGACCAAAGCTGAGGGATTGAGTCTTTTACTGGTTGTGCATAACCAGCTGAGGAACAAGCAATTCCCTTTCCTAGAGAAGCTACAGAGTATGAAACCTGTATAAAGCCACGAGCTATCCCATTCTGCATCCAACTTCCTTGGCCTCAGCCCAGCAAGACCACTTGATGGAGAAGAAAACACTCTGGATTCTTCCAAATTCCACCTAACAGTCTAAAGAAACCCACTTTGGCTTGGAAAAAGAGCTTAGTTATTGTAGTGGTAATCACAGCATAAGAAGAACCAGTCTAGTGCAAAGCAGATAAGTATTGATTTTAACAACCAAGTTTCATGTCACAGCATAAAATAAAAGAGGATGAGAAGGCTTGTCAAATATGCCAGTCTGATTCTCCCTAGAGGGTGCTAGAAATTCACATTGAGTCCTAGGGAATTTACCATAGCCTGGGAAGTTTAGGAGGGATAGAGAATATAGAAATGTGCCTGCATGCTGCCCTGTGTAATTGAGATGGTATACATATAATATGTTTATAAACAGCTGTAGAACTCATTGCCATGGAAAGTTATTTAAAGATAAGAACTTGGCAAGACTCAGCCAGCTTGTTTATTCCTGAGGATAATGTGAACAAATCTGGATATTCTTTTTATTCACAATAAAAATATTGAAAAGGATGTTAAACTTCATGCTTTGGGGCTCAGACATCAGGATAAGACCTAAAGTGAAAGAGACCGATTATCTCACACCCCCGCTCACTTGTGTGTTTTCCTTCAGTGCATGCCAGTCCCCTTGTAGAGCTGAGCACTGAAGCAAGCAGAGACAGAGAGCTTTCTGAAGGCATGAGTTAAGAAGACCATATTGGTCACAATGGGCAACTTTGATCAGTATGTCCTGTGTTTGCTTGCTTCTCATTGCTACTTAAGTCCAAAACTTTGTTACTTCACTTCGTGTTATAGAAGGAAACCTAGTTTATGCCCAAAAAAAGTATCTAGCACAAAACCTTAAGCTAGAGTCACCCCCAGTCAGCCCTGTGGTCAGTAGGTAGCAATGGGAAACACATTTTCTGGTTATCTAAAGCATTTGGATTTGGATCTTTCTGCTGCTCTCCTAAAACCTTATTAATACAGTAGTAGAGAAAAGCAGCTTTGTTCTGGGAGGCATGAGGGGGGGTTTTTTGTTTGGATTTGGGGGGAGGTTTGTGGCATTACTGTGCCAGCTCTTCTTATTCCACAACCTTCTCCCCATGAAACTGTCTCAGGTAACTTGAGGTTTACTAGGTATTTCTTTAACAAAATAACTGAAGCAACTGATGATTTTTTAAACAGGTCTCCTTTTCCTCTTTTTTTTTTTTTTTCCTTCTTTCATCTTCAAAATACTTTCTGGTAAAAATGGGGCCTCATCTTCCACAGAGACCTTTCACTTTGCCTTTTATACACTCCCAGTTTGTTTTAGCACACTTTCTGAGATGTCTTTTTCTCTTGATCTAGTCTTCATCTTATCCAATATGTAGGAAGAAAGGAGAAAAAAAAAAAAAGAAGGGAAGAGGATGCTGGCTCATATAGAGCCTGGGAAACAAGCCAAACTTTTCAACTTTTGCAGGTCTTCTCCAGAAGGCATCCAAAGTTGTTTCAATCTCTACTTGCTTCCCACTTACATTTGCTCCACATTTCTTATATTTTTATAGGTCTGATTTTCCTAAGGCCCACAAGATAGATCCCCATTGCCTCCTTCCTCACCTGTAATTAACTTAAGTCATGATGGTTCTCTCTCCCCAGCACACTTTACTTTCTTCCTCCTATGCCCAACAACACATGCAGGGCACAGACATCCTTCCTCTTGTAGTCATCTTGCAATAATGCTCCATTCAGTTACTGTGGGCTGTGATGCTGTTTCAGTAGAAATACTGTTTATACATGAAATGTTCATATTTTTAGCAGGTTTGATTTCTCTCTACTGTCACAGGGTGGAGAGGGAGAGCAAGACCTCATGTGTATTTTGGCATTTCTGGGGAAACAGACAAATAAAGCTGCTGTGAGGAGGAAATTTACCCTTCAGCAGTGGTTGGAGGGGAACATGTGGAATCTTCTGGTCAGGGCTTGTCTGCTCCACCTCTGGCAAGATTTTCTGTGCTGCTGCTGGCAAGATGTGGCAGTTCTGTACCAAGTTAGTTGCCTTCCTGACACATAAAAATGTTCCTCCTTGCAGCAAGCTGGAGTCTGGTAGAGTTGTCTCCTTCTTATCTTCTCCCAGATGGGTACCAATTCTAGTTGGTCATTCTGTTAAAGTCTTTTCCATGGCGTTTTAAAGGGTGAGCTGAATTGTGTCCATATGAAAACTTTCCTCCACCAACAGAAAAGCAGCATTTTTCTAGTTCACTGCATGCTGTAATATTACTGTCTTTGCAGTGCTGTACCTCTACCCCCAAGATTAGTGATACTCAGTGGGGACACTCCTGTTCTGGGGCATCCAGGAACAGCTAGCTGCTTTCCCTCCCCTACCTCCATGAGTCGGTCTTGAAGGATCCCAGAGGGCTGGATGTAGGAATGAAAACTGAGCACGCCAGAAGATGAATATTCAAAATCTCCCATGATTAATGATGACAGGAAAAGGAATTGCCATGTGCTTTAACAAGCAGGATTGCAACAGCAGGTTAATGAACTTTCCAATTCTCCATCATTCCTACCATTCCACAGACATTGAAATTAAGGGACTTTTTTGTCCTGAATAGGACAAAAAGAGGAGAGGTCTGCTAGGCCTGCCCTTCTGAGATTGGTAGATGCAGTCCGTCTGGCTTGTCTTCCTTAGCAGCCTTCCTTGTTCTTCAAACACACCATTCAGCACTCAAGTAGTCAACGACAATAAAACAGTCTCTGAAGAGAAGGTTACCGAGTGCAGGACACTGATGAGGTGTGGATGTGTGTGTTGCTGTGTCTCCCTCTAGTGACCTGAACTCACAAATCTGCTTTGGGTCCTTTGGGCTTGGAGCTGCTGGTTTGGTGACAGAGCTTCCCCAGATTCACCAGAGTAAAGGGTGGATATTTTAGGACTAGGTGCAATTCCTCCTGCCATCTGGAGGTCATATTTCCCATCGGCAGCTCCGTATTTGCAACTGTAGTTCTCATCTGAAAATGTTGAAAATTTAAATGTGCTTGTAAAGATAAAGAGAGGTTGATTGTGAATTAAAGAGAGAAAAAATTCCTAGCATGTTAAATTGAATAGTTTCAATTCAAACATCCTTAAGAAAGCTAGCCTTAAGAACTGAACTTAAGAAGAAAATAGGGAGGCTGTGGTTTTTCCCTTGTAGCTGTAATCTGTAAGTTGTTTCACTTAAGGCAAGCATATTTCTCACTCTCTCCTCACAGTAGGAGAGACATACACTAATAAAAAGGGAAAGTTAAGGTAGTAGTTTATGCTTGGTCCATGCGTTTTTGGTTTTTTTTTCCTTTCATTTAAAGGGAGAGACCACCATTTTGTTTTTATACTGTTATGTGACTACAACTGATCTCGGTTGCTGCACTGACTTTAGTGCCTGATATATTCTGCACTGGAGCCAGACCTACTGTCTCATCTCAGGACTCCAGTGAGCATGGATGACAGCATCTACTGCAGCACACAGGTCCTGCTAGGGCAGGATGTCTGGAGGGAGTTTCCTGTACAGCCCCAAACCCTTCACTCCTTCAAGCATCTCTTGCACAATTATCCTACTGTCTCTTTCCTCTGCCTCCACTTCCACACCAATCCCAATCATTAAGCAGCTTATATATTCCAGCTCTAGAGATAGCTGGAAAATAGTGAGAGAGAGAAGAGAGGGGTATAGGGAGAAGCAGATTATTTGCAAGAGTCTCCTGTATGTGTAGATAACCTAGGGCAAAGAGAAAGCCAGCTTTAAGAGCAAGACAGCCTGAAACTGCTTCAGCAAGGTGAGATGTTACTCAGCCTCCTGCAGTGCAGAGCTTTTCTCCCAGGCCTGAATACAGTTGTAGTGGAAGTGGGAGTTTCCCAGCTGAAGGCACTGAGCTATTTTGGTAACGCCAGGCTGTGACAGACCCTGGTGTTGTGAACACTTGTGCTCTGTTTGCTTTGTCAGCCTCCTTTCTGAGCCTTTCAGAAATATGTCTTCACAAGATCCCTCCCTTTCCTGTCTGAAGAAAAGCATAAGAGACTGGAAACATGATTCAGGGGGTTATTTTTTTCTTAGGAGGTGCATGTACAAAAGCATTGTTCTTATTTCTTCTTCAATACTCCTTTCTTTTGGAACAGCACCTGAAAAATACGACTCTTCTGATGTACTCTGTATTTTTTCATGCACTGGCTGAACAAATCATCCTTTCTCATAAACTCCCAGTGAGTGCCCACCACAGTGTTTCTGCGGCAGAGGAGCAAACCAGAGGGGCTGGGAGGGGATGAGAAGTGCAGGCCCATCCAGGGAAGCAAGAGCTGTCGTCTGATGCAGCCTTTGAATTTCATGCCCCATTTGGAGTGACTTGAACCATTGGAAAGATAAGTATATCCTGCCAAAGGATTAGTACAATCTGCAAGGTAGAAGAGTGTAATGCAGGTAATGATGGTCTAGAAAAGGCACTGATCATGGGAGATTTCAGTTGTATTGACTGAGGGCAGTGTCATATTGGAAGGGTCATGCAATGAGGACAGGACTGTATTTATGGCACTGTAGAGCACAGTCAGAGAGCCCACCCCTTGTCCCCAGGAAAGGCACAGTGGGAGATGAGATTGCTGCAGTCTGGGGAAGGCAAAGGGAAGAGTAATGCAGTCTCCCAGGGGCTCCTTAGGCTCCTCATAAGAGTGCCTGTGGGTCACTGCCCTATTGCATGTGCCTGGCTGAGAACTGCTGGCAGGATCATCCTAATTACGAGCACTGTAATGGTCACCATATGTCACTGACACCCTCCTTACCTGCTGTGCAGCCTGCAGATTTGTAAAAGCTGCATGACTATGCAGGTGCACACTGCTGCATGCATTATGTGTAAGCACTTGACCGTGTGTTTATTTGTGTGTTCACCATGCTTGTGTCTGTCTATGCAGTTTGCTGCACAGGTAAGCTTTTTGATGTTTACCTGCTCTATCCACCAACCTCAAAGGCTTGCATTTCCTTTAAGCTAGAATTGTGAAACATAGCAGTAAGCATGACAAGTAAGAGCATGCTTACCAGAGCATACCTCCCCTGGTTCTGTACACCTGTCCAAAGCCTGCCTGTACATGCTAAAATACAGCTGCATGACAGGAACAAAGATTTAGTATTTTTAGAGTCAATCATGATAGGAGACAAAATTTCAGAAGTTCCCCAAACTGCAGAAGCTCAGGTCTGACTCCAAATTCTTCAACTCCAGCCTCTCTCTGACATGCTTGCTTTTATCTACTGCATTTATCTCTGCTGTACTTGGGCATCTTCCAAGCAAATAAATAATTGGATCCTGCTTCTATCTCCCCTTCTGCCCAAGGGAATTAAAGTTAATTTGTGCTGACTGTTGGGCTTTGGGTATGTGGTGGGTTGACCTTGGCTGGATGCCAGATGTCCACCAAGCCACTCTTTTGCTCTACTTCCTCAGCAGGATGGGGCATGGCGAGAAAATAAGATGGAAAAAACTCATGGTTCAAGATAAAGGCAGTTTGAGAAAGCAAAGGCCACTTACAGAAGCAAAAGAAAACAAATATTTATTTTTACCCTCTAATTGTCACCAGCAGGCAATCTTCAGCTGCTTCTCAGGAATCTGGGCTTTAGTACAAATAGTGGTCTCTTGAAAAGACAAACATCATAGTAATGAATGCTCCCACCCCTTTCTCTTGGCTTTTATTGCTGGAAAAATGCCTAATGGTATGGAATATTCCTTTGGTCAGTTTGGGTCAGATGTCCTGGCTCTGTCCCCTAACAAGATCTCACTCATTCTCAGCCAGCTATTGAGGGGGAAATGTTGTTGAGACAGCCTTGATGCTGTGCCAGCGCCCCTCAGCAGTACAAAATACTGGTGTGTTATCAACACCTTTCTAGCTCCCAGTGCAAAGCACAGTGCTCAGAGGTCTGCTGTGGGGGAAATAAACCCCATCTCAGCCAAACCCACTACAGGGGAGAGGCTGCTGTGACAGAAAGAGCTCAGGGCACATATAGGTCCTTGTGCTATGAAATTCTAAGTGACTCCATTTCTTGTGGGGAGATCTGCAACCTTTTGACTGCTATGAGCAGGATTCCTTGTGGCTCTTGGGAGATTTCTAGGGAACAACACAGGGAAACCCACATTCCCTAAATACTTCTTCAGCAAGCTTCACCTCGGATGCCTGGAGCTGCATGTACCATAACTTGAGTGAAATACGGATCCATGGAGAGGCAAGTCACTCCTTGCAAGAGGCTGGGTTGGGTCTTGGAGTCCATGCACATGCCTGTAAGGGACTTGGGAACAGAGAAAAGTCACATCTGCCATACAGCATCTCCTGCATGAGACCCAGGGAAGATGAGGGAAGGAGACTGTTAACTTGAATAGACAAAAGTAATTAGAGGACTAAAATAATAGATTAATGAGCAGCCAGTGTCAGGGGAACTTATTAATTATCAGTAGAGGATTTCCTTCAGTGTGCAGCCTGGCCGAGGGCATGCAAGATAGCAACTAAAACTCAAGTCCCATTTAAGGGAGTTGCTAAGGAATTAGCAGCACTGGGTGTCTGGAGAATGATAGCAGAGGTTGACTTAAATGCTTCCTTTGAATCTCATGTTCTGTGTGGCTCAGGTAATGGCTGGGGATGAGTGGGATCTGGGAAACACCAGATTGGATCTAACCAATGTTAATAATGGCTCAATAAAAATGCTCTGATAAGAACACATTAAAGTTGCACAGTTAAGCACTCACAAGCCAGGTAAGGTGAGATTTAAGGTTACAGATGCAGCCTTAACTCTTGTCCTGCTGAGTGTACTTCAGCAGGCAGCCTCTAATTAAGGGGCATTGGGCTATTGCTCAAGTAATATATCATAACATCGGTTAATGCTCTGTTTGGCTTTGGACAGTGCACACAGTGTCTTGTAATATTGTGGGTTTGTCTGTGTGAGCCTGATGAAACAGAGGCCATTTTAATTGTGGCACTGAGCATATTGCACTAGTTGTACTGGAACAAAGCCCGGTAGTTTAAAAATGGAGGTCCATTTAGACTGTTCAGATACAGGGCAATCCACCACCCATTCTCTCAGGTCAACATTTCACATGTCAGAAAGCAGTAGTCATGAAAGATGTTGACATTAGAGGCAAGTTATGTTGAAAATGGAGCTTTGCTTTCTGAGGACTGATTTCTGCTCCTTTAGCTCAATATATTGTGGTTTTTTGCCTTTCTGAAGCATTCAGACTGTTCATGGGGTGAGATGGTACTCTGTCCCATCACACTGTGCCACAAAATAATGCCTTTCATCTATCACTGAGGAGGTAGCTGTTCATATATCAGTGTGTTTTCCATTTAACAGTCCTATATTTACAACTCTGAGTCTCATTGCATGTACTAAGGTTGTGATATAATTGGAAAAAGATAAAATGCAAAGGGCAAATCTGTTCTTGGGGAGCACTACAGAAGTGAATGGATTCAGTTGTTTTAAGCCAGACATTGCAGATCTGACATCCTTCCTTAACAGTAGTGCTGAGTTGTTAGCCTGCCCATTGAACACAAAGTTCTTTGAGGAGAAGCCATCCCTTCTGCTGTGTAAGTCCTTGAGTAAAAACCCCTGTCCTACCCTGAAATCCCTTACTGCAATAGTCTGAGATTTCTCAGAAGCCACTGTCCATGCATTCAGCAAACATGATCTCCAGCACTCCTGTTATCCCACTGCTATCCTACTGCTCATCCTTGCAGCTGTGTAGGGAGGCCTGCTTTAATTGCATTTGGAGCAAATATTTGGCACTGTTGGACTATGAGTTTTTTCAAATCTGTTGGGCATCATGTGAGCTGGGATGCAGACTTGCATGTGAGTTTGAGAGCATCTAAAGCAGTCCAAATGCCCTGAGCTTTATTTTTTGCGTTTTGGATCACTACCTGAAGAATAGATGGGGCAACCGGAATGGCAAAGGCAAGGGCAGCAGTTTTAGCAGCAGCTAGAGATCTGTAGATATTTTTAAAGGTTTCCAAATGTGTTTTGTCTATCCTCAGTAAGACACAATTGCATTGTGAGAGCTATCCCTTAGAGGCACGTGCAGGCTGGTCAAGGTGGAGCAGAAGCTCAGCAAGAGTGTTACCTGTGAAAAGGAAAGGTCACATCTCCAGGAGACTGGCTGGGTGGCTGTGGGAGGAACAGATCTTTTGTGCAAAGTATGAGAGAGCAGCTGCGAAGAGGAAAGGTAGGGAATTTCATAGAAAACCCATAGTATGGTGAAATATACTGATTAATTTCCATGGACCTGCACAGATCTGAAGTGAGCTAAAAATGTCCTCGCTCTGAGACTTTGGGGATCACTGAGCAGAGTTTGTTTAAAAGAAATGAGCTTCATCTGAGAGGTTTTGCAACTTGTGCTAATGAGAGTCTGTCTGTCAAACTTAAGTGGCATCAAGTGGCCCAGAACAAGGGCTCTTGGGCATTAAATGGTTCCTACCAAATACCAAGCCCATTACCACGATTGGCTGTTGTAGCCCTCTAAACGGCAAAAGTGATTAAATTGGTCGTTATGAAACACTAAAGATGCATAATTATGAAAAATAAGGTTTTGAGTAAGTGGAGATTTCAGCTCACTTGCTGCTTTGTATCTCAAGAAGGAATCAATGTAGAAATGTTTTAAAAGCATCCAATGGTTGGCCCTTGTCTGGTTTTCTCCTGACATTCTGGAAATTATGAATGTCTTTGGAAGTGAAGGTGTTTTTCCTAGTCCCTAGGCGGATATAAAAGCTGCAGACTGAATGTCCAAAGTCCCCCTAAATAAGACTGTGTTTCATTGTCCAGTCTCTCCCCTCTTTTTGCTAAGGTGAGGTCCAGTGCACAGCTTCCCTTGCTCACCCTGGCACATCCCACTCTTGCCTTTTCTGGGAGGGAGGGAGGGTTTTTAACACTCAAAGTATCAAGCTCAGGCAGTGCTGCTGGCATGGGCACAGGTATGTTTTCTTCTCCTAGGAAATCCTCAACTGGTCCAGAGGGCTCTTCTCCATGCCATGGAGAGAGGCTTTCTAGGAGGCAGTTTAACAAAGGTCTGCTGCAAAAACCAAGCGTTAGGCTTTGGTCACTATGCATAAGAGGGCAGGGGGCACTGAGTATTCATGGAACTCTCTACAGATGGGCAAGGGAGTTGAACAAAGAGTTGCAGAGCTGTTACACATTGCTGAGCATAGGGTGTAGTAGTGGTGTTGCTTCAGAGCATCCCTCAGATGTTGTTCTCCAATTAAAAGACCAGAATAGCACCAGGCACAGAGCAGATTGTAAGCACAGGGGTTCTCTGGCACAGCTCAGTCTACCCAGACTTCCTAAAGTTCTGATGTTCCTGGTTTGCACAGACCTTCAGCAGGAATAGATTATTTATTCATTTTAGTTTCTTTTTAGTTCTCTCCCTCTTTAGTGCCACCCCAGTCTTAGAAGAGTTTTATAGCCTCCTTTGAAAGAGTAATAGTGGCGCTGAGTTATGTACAGCCCCTGGGGCCCTCTGTTCTCCTTGGGCTGCTGCTTCTCACTAGGTGTGCGGTTGCTGAGCCATCGAGTCAAGTCCTTGTTTATCTTATTGAAACTAAGTGGTCACTGGGGATGTGCTGGTATTTACATTCCATTATTCCTGTATGAGATATATAATGTACTAGGAGATCCTACCCAAAACTCTGCTGACCATTCATCTCCCTCATCTGTCTGTCTCTGCTCACCTTCCTTCCTTGTGTGACAGCTGATGTTGAGTATCTTTCAGGAACTTGATTTGTTTGTAGATCAAATCCCTTTAAAAAATGATCAGACATTGCTTGGCATCAGAGTGTGTCATTTAAAGCAGTAGTTGCTTTTAAGAAAATATTCTCTATGTGTCATTTATGGCATTATTCATATCCCAAAAGACAAGTAATGTCATCGGCATATCAATGTGAGATTGTGCGAGCCACTAGTCTGCTGATTTGCCATATAAAGTTGTGTTTTCCTCAGTACTCCTGGGGCTGCCATAGTCAAAATAAAATTTACCATGTCCTAAATGGAAAGCCAGCTATCTCTGATGGGACTGCATTCTTCACAGAGATAGAATTGTAACACACCTCCTGGCACCTACCTGTGCCTACAAACCTAATGCTACTCAGCCAAATTTGACCTGTCTGAAAAACTACTTCTGTAGTGAGAGGCATCCTGAAAACTTTAGACCACTCTTGAGGTGATGATTAGAGGACAGGTTGTGAAAATTATTTTATTTCAATCCTTAGATGTTTTTAATTTTTCTTCTAATTTTTTTCACTGCTTCTTGCAACTTATGCATAGCTGCTGTCTTAAATCCACAGTTGTACAGGAAAAGATTATTCTCTATAGGATGAATGTTACAATGAACTCTGTTTATGGGAATGCAAAAGTATTTCATTATTGCAGCTCTCTTTCAGTAAACACAGTGACCACTATGAAGTTCTTTGCCCACATGGCAGCTTGTAGGCCTTTTTTAAAATGTCTACATTTAAAATCCTCTGAAATCATGAATAAATTTGTCTGAATTTCCCATATTATTGGCCTAGCTTATGGTAAATAATAGTAGAGTTGTGGCTGTCATTGTCCATGAATTTGATGCTATGGGTGTTTGTATCAGGACCTGGCTCACTTGAGGATTAAACTGTCTCACTGGAAAAACTTCTTTGCATCAAAAAAAAAAAATAAAAAATGTGTCCAGATGTCTTGAAAGCCTTCATTTGTGTTCAGGGAACAGTTTTTCACAAAGTTATGTACTAGATAGCTTGCAGGAGAGAATGCGTCAAAAACTGATCTGGATTTGACATGTGGAACTTTTCCCCAGCATATATCATTTATAATTTGGCCAGTAAGCCCCAACTGCATGTTAATCAGTTGCTCTTGACAAGGATGGCTTGGATGACAAAAAGTGTGTGTGTGGGAAGGTCAGGTTTTTAACCAAAGAGATTTTCATGTCATTTGGAAAGGCCTCAAGACCTCCTCAAAGTTTATAGCCTTCAAGGCCAGGATTTCAGTGTCTGGGAATTGTACAGGGATTTGTACCTAATCAGGGAAGCTGCATGTTTTCACCCCCAAAATGAATATACTATTGGCAAACGTTGCCCTGTGAATGTGGTCTTACTGGTATTTGCTATTATTTTGCTGATCTTTATCACATCACTCCATTTTGCAATTCCTGTTTTAATCTAGTGGTTATACAATGTCAATAAATCTAGGCAGGAATGTTGCAAATTCCTGTTTCCACCTGTCAAACCCTAGCTTGGAAATTAATTTTTAAGGCTGTAAATAGAATCCACTTGGACTTGTCTTCACATTGCTGTGGCAAATGGTGTGCATTGTCTTTATGATGCTGGAAATAGCTTCAAAAGGAGACAGCTTTGTTCTGGAGAGCTGTCCAGAAAAGACTTCTTGAAAGTGACTTTAAATATATAAGTACCATCAAAACACTAATGACAGCTAAGGCTATTCATTTAGCTAACTAGCCTGCAAACTCAAAGACCCCCCTACTAGCTCTTGTTTAGTAGACATCAACCTAGCAGAGGAATACCAAAATTATCCCTCTGTTATTTGACTGTTCCATTTCTGACCACTTATAATGTAGGCTCTCTCCTCTCCAGAATTCCCCATGTCAGTAAAAGAAAATGGAGAGAGGTGCCTTGTCGATAGCTCTTCCATCAAAGCCTGCCTCATTTATATGCAGGCAATAATAAATGATGCCTGTGGGGAAAGGCAACAGAGACAGGCCTGGTTGAGCGGTTTTAAGCGATCCTTTTCCCATATGCATTTTTCAGTGTTCTGAAGACCATTTTAAAAGGTAACTTCACTTTAAAATCCTGGACTTGCAAGAGTGTGCAGAAGCAGGATTATTAAAACCATGCAGCCCCCTTAAGTATCTGAAAGAGAGTGCAGCTTGTACTGAGGTGTTGCACGGGAAGATAAGAACATTTGCTGCCTCAAGATGCTGTTTCCTAAATGGATTGGCAGTCTCCAAAGCATTTGTCCTATAAATGTGGTGCTGGGGACAGGAAAGTAGCTGGAAACTCATCTCTTGCCAGGAGCTGGAAGTTTTGGGGCTACGAGAGTGAAGGAGCGATAACTGTCAGAGAACTTGGAGCAGATGCCCATGGGGGAAAGAAGGTTTTGCTACAGGATGCCTGTCTCAAGGAGGAACCCTGCACATGGCGATTCACATTCAGCATCCTCAAGGGTGCCAAGAATGAGGCTCCCTCTGTTACTGCTTCCTTAGGTCATTAAATAAGCACTGCTCTGGCACTTGTCTTTTCTCCTCATATCAACATCAGAAACCAATATTCATAGCCTCTTATATCCTTTCCCCCGCTCTGTGCTGGCAGGTCTTCTCTCACCCCCTTCCTGCACTTGAGATACCTGCTGCAGTAATGGGATCCTCCTGTGAGCTCTTTAATTGAAAGGAATTTCTGTCTGGCCTGAAGATGTCAGGAGGCTGACGGAGACGTGTTTCTCTAAAATTAGGCTTGATCTACAGTGCAATAGTCACCATCTGGATCACTAAGAATCCTTCAGATTCGCTGGCTTCATCCAGCTTTTCAGGGGGGGTCGTTAATTAAGGTGCATCTGTCAGGGTGTGGGTGCTGGAGACCCCTCCAGTTCAGCTGCCAGCTCTCTCTGCAGCTCAGCCTGTGAGGTGCTATTGCTTCCTTTCCACGTGGCGTGTCCCCTTGCCTGCTGTGCCACTTCCATTTCTGATTCCCATCAATTTGAAACAGAGCCCTGGTGACCCTGCTGACCGCTGCTCATACATCTCCCGGCATGGTTAATAATAATGGCCTCTGTGGGAAATGATGGGCTGAGACAGAGAAAGGACATAATGATGTTCTGGCTGGGGTAGGCAGAAAGAGGAAAGTAAAGTGACAAGCATCTAAACAGCAAGAGAGGGGTATGATGATAAAAACAAACAAACCTGCAAATGTCTAAAAATCCACAGTGATGGCATTCCTGAAACAAATGGGTAGAGACAAGCTTGAATCCCTAAGGGAGAGAAGAGGGGGAAAACAAAGAGAGAGAGAGAGGAAAGCGAGCAGAGAATCAGCCAATAATTGAAATGGCATCAGAGAAGAAAAGAACTGGAAAGCACAGACAGGCTTGGAATTGGCAGGTGGCAAAGAAAGAGGATGAAAGACGGAGAAAGAACATGGAGGAAAGAAGCTGTGGATGTAGGGAGTGAAACAGAAAAGTGGAGGGGATGGCTATAGGGACCTAACAAAAAATGGGTACAGAACAAGAGGTGGGGGAGCATAGAGGGGAAGAGAGGGAAGAAACCCATGCATTGGCGGAGGAAAAGAGAAAGGGCACTGAACCAGGGTAGAGTAAGGAGAGAAAACAAGGTATTTGGGCTTAGAAAGGGGAAGGAAGGGAGAAAGAAGTGGAAGAAAGAGTTAAAGAGCAAGTTGAAGAGCCCCAGGTCTGTGCCAATAAAATTCACCAGACACAAATAACAGGGTTTGGAAACCTGATGGCACCTGATTTTGCAAGGCTTCATCAGTCCCCATCAGTTGCTTGGAATCTCAGTGTAAATTCCAGGGAAGTGTATTTCATTTTTGAGTTAGCAGTGTCATTTTGATGGAAAAGCTTTTGGCCCTGCACTGCAGCCCCTCCACCCATGGCAGATAGCAGGCAGATTTTTTTGTGGATATTACCATAGCAATTCAATAACCCCAGGCATCTCTTAGTTGGGCAGATCAGCCACTTCCCTGCTTCGTGTTTGCTGGGTAATTGTGCCTAGTGCCTGATGCTGTGGTGGAAGAATGTTTCCTTCTGTTGGTAAAGCAGATCAGTGCTGACATCATGCACTGTCAGAGATGTTGCTCTGATGTACAAACAGTTGCTGCTGCCCTTGGCGCTTATCAATAAGCAATTATGTGTTCATCTGTGTTTCCTGGCTCACAGTTTTTTACCCCCACACAGAGGAAATCAGAGAAGATGGTTAAATTTCCTCTCCCTAATTTCTGTCCCTCAGCTGTGGCTGGGAGGAAGCTGAGTGGCAGTTTTTGGAACAGCACTGCCTTTCCTGTGCTGCAGGGAGATTAGCCAAAGCACAGGGGTGAGCTGTGGCTGCTCAGGCAGAAGTGTGTGGGCAGATCTTTGGCAAGGTTCACCACTCTTCTTATCTGCTCACATGCTCAGTAACTGAAGGCCGTTTTGCAAGCAATCCTCCATGGTCCTTCACTGAAACACTGGCACTCATGCCCTGGGTTCTGTGCTGACGGCTGTCCCTGCCCTCCTGTGTAACACTGCGTAAGCCAAGGATCTTTATGGGCACCCTTTTCCCCAAAAGAAATGACTCCATCAGTTATGAGAATTTAAGATTTAATGTATTTTTAAGGCACTTAACATTTTTTTTTATGGGATGGAACAGGGAGGCATTTATAGTGAGCACAAAAATAGAATCATAGAATCATCAAGGTTGGAAGAGACCTTTCAAGATCATTAAAGCCCAGCCATCCACCCAGCACTACCATTGTAATCCCTAAACAAGGAAGTCATATCACCCAGTGCCAGATCCAGGCACCTCCAGGGATTTTGATTCCACACTAGACAACCTTTTCCAATGCCTGAACACCCTAACAGGGATTTTTTTTTTCCCTAATATCTCATCTGAACCTCCCTTTCTCAGTGTAAGGCCATTTCCTCTGGTCCTCTTACTGCAGGCATGGTAGAAAAGACCAACCCCACCTGGCTACAGCCTCCTTTCAGGCAGTTGTAGAGAGTGTCAGGGTGCCCCTGAGCCTCTTCTTCTCAAGACTAAACAAACCCAGCTCCCTCAGCTGCTCCTTATAAGATGTCTTCTAAACTTTTCACAGGTGTTCTTGACCTTCACTGGACATGCTCCAGCACCTCAATGTCCTTTTTCAAGGGAGGGGCCCAAAACTGAAAGTAATGGTTTAGTTTGGGGTTACAGGTGCAAATGCATGTAAAAAGTAGAAAATTTGCTTACTTCAGATTGATGCCTAGAGGAGCTGGAACAGAGGCTAGAGAGAGTTAAGGGGAATAAAATGGATATTTATTGAGAGACCTTCAAAGGCCACACCCTGGTAGTACCAGTCATGGCCCCTGCCTGGATGGCTCCAAGATGGAAGAAAAAGAGGGCTTGGTCACGAGTTCTCACACCTTTATAGGTTTTAGTCCATTTGCATACAGAGTCAACTGTCCAATTAATAGTCTCAAATAGGGAAGTTTCATGCTCCTTGCTTGCTTGCGTGCCCACCCTCCTCTTTGCATGTTGTTTATGCTTAGGGCCTGAAGTTTGAAGATACTGTCCTTGAGTCCTTAGCTGGAATCAGACTGTTTTGTCTTCACCAGCCAAGCAGAACAGAAAAACTTAAAGCTTAAGGCATCAAGATCTTCCATTTGTCAAATTGAGGCGCAAGAACAAGTCTGAAAAGCAACTAGAAAAACAACACAAACAGGAAAAAGAAAGTATTTTTTAAAAAATCTGCATCAATATTCATGGAACTATTTTTCATTGCTACCCTTTTTCAGAGCTTTTTTTCCCAACTCCTTAGAAACCACTTGTCCTGGTTTAGAGTAAATTTGGGAGGAAACCTCTGAATGGGGTCCCTCCAGGGAAAGNCCCTGCACTTCTTCTTTTCCCCTGCTTCACTCCTGGAACCAGTCTTAAAGTTGGAGAATTTAATATTCAACACTAACAGAAGAGACGATTTGGGGATACAGGCATCATACAGTCACCCCAAGACACCACTCTTACCCCTCCTACCTTTGCCATTTCAGCTTCCACCTCACTCATGCAGTGTGCTCAAATAAGCTCTTACTATTTTTTTCTTTTCTGGAAAATATGAGACTCATTAGTATCAAATACAAGTGGATGTGAGACTAAGGAGGAACCTGGGTGAGCCTCCTGGCTGGCATTCAGATGCAGAGATTTAGTTTTCAGTTGGATAATGCTCTCTGAAAACAGGACTGCTGGAGCACATGGGACAATATTGACTGAAGCACAAACCAATTCAGTGGGTGACCTTCATGCTCTTGCTGTGTGACCAGTGAGGATGCCTGGCGTGTAAATGCCACCCTATCAGTATTCATTTCATGTGACTCGTAACCAACCCGCACTAGGGAATGGATGAAAGGCAGTGTTCAGGTACGTAATATGATTATCAGGTGATACATCAGACTGTGATTCCACAAAGCCAAAGGGTCAACAGGACTGGAAAATGTATTTTGCAGCTTCTGGGAAAATGATTTTTTTAAAGATTGCAGTGTCCTCAGTATAAAATGAATAAATAAGTATATCAAATAAATAGATATTGTGTAACATGTTTCCCATCTCTCCTCAGCTGACCAGCTGGCTCCCAGTGAAACTACTGACTGTGTAGACACCGTTGTTCATATTTGATCTGGTTTGGGTTTGCACATATGAAATGAGAGCAAAGTTCTGGCCTCTTCACCAATTGGGGCATAGAGGAATTGCGGGGTCCATTCCCACTATTTTTCTTAGCCCTTTGAGATAGTGATCTCCCTCACTGAGATCTCAAGATACTCTCCTGTTGGCAGTCTATGTGTCTGGACTCCCAGGGGTGCAGGCAAGGCTGCCAGTCTGTCTGTCAGTCCTGGCTCCTCTCACTAGCGTGCCAAGGGAAGGTTTTGTGCTGGGCATTTACATACTTACTAGCCTGCCAAAGGTTCGAGTCAAATCACCTTTGCCTCACAAAATAATGTACTTTTTCTCAGCAGCCAGGCTTTACTTGACCTTTGACTGGATGACCTGACTCCTTCACATATAGGGGGATGACAATGGAGACTGTTATTACAACTGGCTGAAGTTGTGCTGATTAAAGTTTTAGCAAAACACACTCAACTGTTTGCTCCAGAGAGACTACAGCTGTGGTAATGCTATAAATCATTAACATCAACCTATTAAAATAGGTTCCCAGGCATTTGCACTGCTTCTGCTGAACTCTCGTGTGAGGAATAACCTATGATGCCAATTCCTGTCTCAAAGATCATCTGTGTGATCTCACCATTACCATTGTTCAGGTTGCTCGAGTCAAACCACCAGGTTCAAAAAGGAGGAGGCAACAACAGACACAGACAGAAGGTTTCTGCTTTGTAAATGGACACGGATGCCCAAAAAAAGCTGGGAGCCATTATCACAAGGTGCCCAGAATAGCTTGTGCTGCAGTCAGTGAGAGCAGCTTTTAAGACAGACATTTTCTTTTCTCACAGCTCAAAGAGCAAGTAACAAAAAGAAGTAAACCTCAGAGCAGAGAAATGACCTCTGAATTTTCTCAGGAAAAAAAAATGGGTCTTTTGAACTGAGAAAAAGATGTGGCTGGGCTTTGTGAAGAAATGCACCTTCCATTGAGGGAAAAAAAGGAAATGTGATTTTGCTGTAGCTAAATTTTAAGGCCAGAAAGGATCATCTAGTTTGGTTTCACATGCAGCACAGTCCAGGAGGATCTGGCATGGAATTTCTGTATCAAGTCTGTAACATACATTGGAAGAACAGCCCATCTTTCACACAGGTGGCACCACTGTGGCCCTTCTCAGTGCCTGTGTGTGCTCCAACAGAGTTCCTGAGCACTATGTCCCCTCTTGAGAGACTCGACCAATCCTGCATCCCAAAGGCATGGCCTTCTGCCCTTCCTAACCAGGTTTTCTTTCCACTGAGAACTTCACTCAGCCTGCAAGGTGTATGGAGGAGCAGGGAGCAGAGAGGAAAGCTAATGAGGTAAAATACAATCATAGCATTCCTTCACACAAGCTGCTCAGAGCAGGTTCTGGGGATTGACTGTCATTTGTCTTCCTAACTGGCTCGAGCTGGCTCACCTTTCCCC
Organism: Toxostoma redivivum; assembly: GCA_013397375.1. Classification (NCBI taxonomy): domain Eukaryota; kingdom Metazoa; phylum Chordata; class Aves; order Passeriformes; family Mimidae; genus Toxostoma; species Toxostoma redivivum. The sequence continues at coordinate 242,722 of VXBI01005056.1, read as the reverse complement.
CACTGAAATGCTCATGATTTGAGTGCCTTAGGTGAGAGAAGCATAACAACTTCACTGCACTTAGGACATCATTGTCAAATTGAAGGACTGGGGAGGAGCCACTTCACTCGAGGAAAGCATTTGCATTCAGAGACTGCTTAAGTGTAGACAGCTTCCTCTCTATGGTCTTGAAGGGGAGCCAAGCACCCTCTTGCACTTTGCCTGTTTAGGGAAACACTTTGAGTTTTAGAGTGTGGACAACGAGGAGGGAAATGAGCAGGTGGTTCCTGGGAACGCACACGTTTCTGTCCTACAGCATACACTCCAGCATGAAAGCTGTTCATTTTTACCATGTCAGGTGTAACTCTGGAGAGAGAAGACAAAGTCTTACAAATAGGTGAGGACAAGGAATCCTAGCCTTGAGGATAGTCCCATGTAGCCAGCCAAAAATTTTGTATAATGTTTACAAGCTACAGAGGGTGTTTCAAGTGAACACTAAATGGAGTTGGAAACAGAACATTCTGAAGGGAGCATCTGATTGTGTTTTAGGCTGTTTCACTGCATTTATATGTGTGCTTTTTATGAGAGTCTAACTTCGTATCTTCATGTATCCTAACTTAGAGCAGTGGGATCTGCTGCAAACAATAAAATAGAAATTGGAGAAGAAAGTGCTACTGGATGTGTGCTGTGCCTGAAGAGCCAGGGATCAGACAGTGTGCATGAAAATGGATCAAATAGAAAAAATCAAGAGCTCCGTCAAGAAGGGGAGAGGCAGGAAGGCTTTGCATAAGTTGGAGAGAAATTTGATATGTTAGATTGTTGGAAGAAATGTTCATTTGTGTGCAACCAGAAACAGTTGATACCCCCTCCACCTTGCTAAAGAAATGGAACAACTGGAAAATATTTGATACTGGAAAGTCAAAGATGGCTCTAGGTTGTCATTCTTAGCTTTATCTATCAGAGCTGCCCACCTGTTTGCCCTCTATTAGCCAGGGTTTTTTTGGTTTTTCTGTGGGACAGTGGAGACCAAGGTGCATCCTCTCATGTACACAAAGCTCTCATGGATCTCCCCATCTCACGTAAGCTGTAAAAGGGAACACTTCTTTGAAAGTGTGATACTTTTTGAAAATCTTTGCAGTTTTCCTTCTGAATTCTTGGGTTGGACACCACTAGAAGGCAAAGCAAATCACTTGACTGGATTTCTGCAATGTCACTGGGTGGAAATTGCTATTGTCACAGTTTACTGCTACTATTTTGTGCCTACCTATTTATTTATCATCCAGGGATCTCAGAGTGGTTTACAATAATGTGCTGTCTGGCTGTTAATCATGAGACAGGGAGCCAGTTACTTCTGATTCTGAATCCAACTCTGTCCAAATTTGGAGTGTCTGTCCAACAAGTTTCTTCCCATGTTAGTGCCTCTGGGAGCAGGGATTGTTCCCTTGCATCCGTCTAGATCTGACCAAGCCTAAAACAGATAGTATGAAGCAAGAAGAAGCTGGAAACTTTTAAAACTGGTCTTTTAGAAATCCCACCTATTCTGTGTATTCTTCATAGCTACATCCAGCTGTTTTGGTAGCATTATGAACAACTGCAAGGAAAGGAGGTGAAGCTCGTGGCTATCCTTTGGAACTTGAGATGCTCCAAAGGGGCAGCTCTACTTGAAGCATGTGAATGATCTCCCCATAGCCAGCATGGAGTCACACTAGTGCTTACAGTCATTCCCTGGATTCTGGAAGTGCTATGGACCTCATGGGAGGGAGCAGGTCTGGAGTTGATGCAGGCAGTTTAAGCCTGATGGGAAAAACAGTGAAGACAGTGGAGCAAATGTATCAGGATAGGCCCAGTTGTACGTGGGCACATTTAATACATAAGTTGTGTTGCCTTAAGCAGGTTCAAATCTCAGGTTTTATACTGTAATTTTTCTCACTGTGTGATAATGCAGTTTAGTGGATAGACTTAATACAAAGCTGTTAGCTAATTTGGAATTTTTAGGGGGATTAGCAAATTTGGGAATTAATGTATTTTGAAGATTCCAAGCTTATTAAAATTTGGAATTTAGGATAGGCTTGTCACAAGTTAGACAAATTATCTTGAAAGAAGTAGAAAAGGATGTTCAAGGAGAGATGCATGTTACCATACCAACAACCCAGAGAGCCGGTGTTGAATGTGCATATTCCCTGTCTCCCAGATCTTCTGACTTTGAGGGAGATGTCTGAGTGGTAAGAAATATTATATATTATTTGTGGACCACAGATAATCTTACTATACCTTTCACATAAAAAGGGTGGAAATAGCTGAGACGTATTCCCTGATTTAGAGTAATATTTGTGGAACTGAGATTTACAATCTCTGTCTTGCAAGTAGTTGTCTGTAACTGAGTAGTGATGGAGAATGCTTAACCAGTTGGATAGAGCAAGCCTGCTGCTATTCCCACATGAGGACTTTTCCCCTGCTGTGTGACCACAGATATTCCATCAAGAGCATTTTGAACATATCTACAAGTCCTTTCCCACAGGCATTCAGACTGCTCAGGAGAATATTGTAGGTGTCTTTCCCAAGAACCATGGAAGAAATTGATTTGAAGGGATTCTCAGTGTAAGCAGAGTTACCATGTGAGAATTAGATAAGTGAGTGATCAATCAAAAGCTAACCATGGCACCAGAAGCTGTTGGGAAGAATGTAGGACAGCATTAGAAAGACCCTTTGGGTCTTTGCAGCAGAGCATTTCTTGCAGCAGTCACCTTCCCTTCAGGTACCAACAATAACTTTCTAAAGTTGTAGACGATAAACTCTGAGAATTCTCAATACCATCCCTGGAAAACTGGTTTTTATTCAGGCTCAGCCTCTGAACCTTAGAGAGTGGGCAAATATGGGTTTTAGTATTTGGTATGGAACTTTACGTTCAATAGATTACTTTTTTCCTAGCCAGCTGGACTTCTACCACTGCCTCCCCAGGAAAGCAATGAGCATTTATTTGTTGAATGATTAGGTAATGAATGAAAGTTGGAAAAGAGAGGATGGTGGCTTTGTAGAAGGAAATGCCTTTGACAGGTATTGAGAGAAAGGCATAAAGTCTTCAGTCCAGAAATAATGGATTCGGTACCGAGAGAAGCAGGAGAGTAACACTTACCTAGCTTTGATAGAGAAGAAAAATCCCAAAAGGGACTCAAAAGGGACTTGTAGCAGGTTGTCAGCAAGCTGAAAACAGAAGCAATACTTGATGACAAATAAGTGGTGCTTATATTTATTTTAGACTAAGAGACCCAGGAGAGATATTTTGTTGTGTTGGGGGGTTTTATGGTTTGTTTTTGTTTTCTTTTAAGAGGATTAATTTATTTTCTTGAAAGCTATTTCTGGTTTGCAAAATTAAAAATTTAGTTGAGTCTTTGATTTTATAATACTTTAAAAAGGAACTTTGAAGAATATATTTTCCTATATGTCTTTTTATTTCCCTCATCATTTATTGTGGTAAAATGGTAATGTATGTATATTCTGTATTTGTATATATTTACACTTTCCACTCTTTAATTTTTGGGAACATCTCTGTTTCTGAATGACCTAAAAATTGTTCATTATACAATAACTTCAGAAGTTAAGAAGGTTAAAAAGCTAAAACCAAAAAATTTGAGTTGGAGGAAAAAGCAAAGATGAAAAATAGATATCTATGGATTTAGCATCAAATAGAATGGGAAGATGGGCAAAGGGCAAGAGAGAAATACAAGAATAATATGTTTCAATTTTTTTAATGAGTATTTTTAAAAATACTTTTGAACTTGTTACAAAGTTTTATAATGAAATAGTTTTCCTTGTGGAGTAAAGATCATACCAGCAATAGTACATCAGGTGTGGAAAATCAAGTTTTTCAGGAGTACCCTTCAGCTGGAGAATTTTGTCTGGCTGTAGAGGACAAAAAGGGTAATGAAGCACTGTGTGTGGCCTGAGAGGCTGCAGTAATTCTGGGAACAAAATGGCTTTAAAGATGTTAAAGGACAGAAATAGACATTATGCTTTACTTCTGCACGTTCCTGCTTTGGAATACATATCTAAGCCCTTCCAGTGTGCATTCAGCTATGACAAGTTATCTATGCAAAGGTACCTGGTATTGAACTAGGTGGCAAACCTTATTGTACCTGTGCAAATGTTGAAAATAAAGAGAAAGTGGAGCGTGGAAAAAGAGTACAGCAATACAGACATAGCCCTCCTGACTAGGGAAACCCATACCTCAGCAGTAAGGCGAATTTATTATTAGCCAACAAACTGTATTGAGAGAAAGACTGCAGAAATGGCAGAACAGATCATTTTAGTATAGCGTGGTGGGGCTTGAAATAGGAAGGTGAAAATCCTGACATCTGCTTGTGCATTTAGCACAGAATACATGACCCCATATAAACAGCACCCCTTCTTTGTGCCTCAGTTTCCTCAACCATAAAAAGATACTTGTTCATCTTTAGAGCACTTTGGGCTGCATGTTTGAAAAGGCCTGTGCAAGAGCTACCTGAGAATTATTTATCATAAATGACAGCAACTAGTGTTAACTTTGCACTTTCTTCTATTACCAGCCCTTTCTTCACCCGTAGTTTTCCTTATTTATGTCTTTGCCTCCCCATTACCTTTGTATTAAAGCTTGTATCTGCATTGATTTTACATCACTGAGCTGTACTGCAGCCATTACAAGTTTACACTTCTGAGAGATCCTTCTGAATCTTTAACCAATTGCTCCAAGAGCCCTCACCATAGCATATCCATCATCAGATAACCCCAATAGTGCTTATTGTGATGGGGTGTTAACTGACAACTTACTACCGAGGGAACGGGACAAATACACTGGACGAAACTGTGTTCCTACAGCTTCTAAGTCACTCTTCCCCAGGACATATAGGTTTTTCAAAGCAAGACACTGTCAATATTAAAATAAAGCACATTGGAAAGCACTGTACTAACTTGGAAACGTTGAATGGTGTTTCATGTCATGAGGAGACTTTTACCTATTAGGAAATGCAGGTCTTCTGAAAAATGAGCTCCCTTGCTCCATTCCTCTGGCTGAGTGTTGTTAAATCACTGCATTTGCAGCACACTCTGGCTTTCCATGTGCTATGGCAGCATCAGCCTTTTCCACTGACTGTAGAGAGAGCCAAGCATGACAGCCCTGGAGGAGAGGATTTCTGGTTTGCTCACTGCTTTTCTGAGCATGAATTTGCCCATCACACCCTCAAGTCCTCATCAGCTGTCCTGGTAGCTGGACAGAATATAGTTTTTTATATTTTTTTCCCCTCCATTTCTTTTATGCAAAACTTTATTAAAGCACCTCTTTATTGTGAAACAAAGTTTGATACTGAGTATGCTCCTGCACAACAGGAAAAGAGCTACTCAAGCATATGAGATGGGTCAATAAGACACGGAAAATATTTACTCATGTGCTCAAGGAAGAGTTTACCCCTGAGTTGTTTTAAAGGGTGAGCTTGCTATTGCAGTTTGTTAAGGAGGGGTAACTAGAACCACATAAAGTATTTCTCACAGATCTTCCCCAAAGTCCAGCATAACTCATGTGAAAGTCTCCCTTCAGCTGGCAGAAGCATAGGGAGAAGGCCCTATCTTCATATCATCCAGCCTTACAAAGACAGCAGTAAAGTGTTATTGCCTTTCTGCTTGTTGGAGGTACAGTTTATACCCATCAGTAGTCTGCTGGGATGAATTGAAAGGCTAAGTGACCTGTCAGTCAGGTTTACATTGACTAGAAGGCTCTGCAAATGATCTCATCACTTGAACAAAGCAGACCTGAGCCCCTCCGCTGTAAGTGTAGATATTAATAAGTGTTTCTATGTTTAAGTTGCTGCATAACTTCAATTGCTTTTCGCATGGTACTAAAGCACAGCTTTACAATGATACTGGCACATAAGTAATTGCTTAGAGACAGCAGGGCGTAGGAAGCAGAAGAGCAGGTATCCTTTCATTTTTGAATTAGTTACAGGACTCACCAGGAGTCCTGATGCCAGAATAACAATATCCTGACATTGGCATAACTATGTGCTGAGTCAAACTGGGTTCCTAATAGACTTGCCTAGATGCTGCATGCAAGGGGTTTGAGTTATCTCTCACAGAGTAAACTATGAGACTGGAAAATAAAAGATCCTGTGATTAATTTACTAAGGAACAGAAGAGATTCATTTTCCATATGCTTAGTCTCAGTGTTCAAGGGAAATTACTCATGCTGTTGGTTCCATTTGAGAATGTGATTGTTTAGTGAGGATGAAAGCTTGGAGACCTGAAAGTTCAATCGGAGCTTGATTTGGGAAATAGCAATTTCAACGTTATCCAAGGAGAGATGAGGTAGCAAGACTGAGGATATGCATATAGATGAAATACTGTAAAGGACCTTTCCTTTAAACTAGGGAGGTACTCCCATGTTAGGTATTAGGCAGAGCTATCTTTCGGTTTCCCTAAGTCTGGTCCATAATAAAACACACTATCAGATTATTTGCAAGCAAAAACACCTGACCAGTCTTAGAAACATCCAGAATTTTAGCATGTGACTGTAAGTTGTATATAGTTGTATAAGTTGTACTTCACATAATCAGATTTTTGGCACTTGCTTCTGTCCTTGGGGCTGGAAAGTTGTTTGAATGACTGTTTTCACTTTCATTTGATTTTGTTGATTAGTTACTTTTTTTAAAAACCCAACATGACTTGATCTACTCTGAGTTAAAAACTAAGAAACTGCAGACAAGGTACAGTCTGAAGTTGCATTGGTGCATGCCAGCAGGAGGATCTCTTACAGAAATTTTACCGTGTGGGTTTTACATCCTTATGAGTTCTCACCAGCTGTCTGGTATGGTGGAGGAGTGCCAAGGTTCAGCACAGCCCTGCGGCTCTCTATGGAGACCCTAAGAAGGTGGAGCTCTGAGTAAAGTGTAGTCTGGATTGTTTACATGATTAAGCCTTTGGCATGATTTATATTCTCAGTGTGAGCAAAGACTGAAACTATACACCGGGGACCAAAGAACAAAGGTAAGTGGCAGAGTCTCTCATTTTTAGTCTCCGTATAAGGCTGACTTTGCATAGGGAGCCTGCCTGCAAAGATCTGGAAATGCGGGCTTCCCTGGTAAGGACCAGCTCTAGCTTCTGTCGCCTACCTACTGCCCTGGGAAAACTAAATGGAGCTGTGTGATGAGGATGAAACAGCAAGGTAATGCCTACGGCAGATCCTGCTGCTGCCAGTGAAGATTCTTCAGTGCCCTGAGGCAAAACTGTTTTTAGCTGGAACAGGGAACTGTTGATGCGCTAATTCAAAGGAAATGTTCGGCTCTAATTGCATCGGAGCAGGAGGAGGCGGATTGGTTTAACAATAGATGTACAGAAAAAAGGCATTGCATAAGGAAGTAGAGAAAGAAGGACCTAGATTTGAAGAAAATTACTCCAGTCCATTCTGCCAAATAGTTCCAATTAGCTCTGTTCTGCTGGCCCTCTTAGCTCTGTTCTGCTAGCCCTCTTCCTCCTTTTCACATCTGCAGCCATTCAGCTATTGTTTGTCCAAGGTAAAATCCAGCTTTCAGGAGAGCTGTCTTTTTATTTCTGAACTCAGTATTGCATTTTAATTGAGAATCATAGGGTTGTTTTTCCTCTTCCTGGCTTTCAATAAGCCAATGTAGTGGATCCCTATGTTTGATACAGTGAGTAGATGTGGACATAGTGACAGACTCAGAACTTGGACACACATGGTGATTTCAAGCACTAATCTTCTAGATTTGGAAGCTCGAGGGCTAGTTTCTTTTAAAATGATCTCTCCCTTTTACTTGCCTAGATGCTTCTTGATTTCAGATTCAACAGAGGAAGTACCTGACTAGAAGGAAGCAGACAACCTTAAGCTATTTCTTCACCATCTCATGCAAGAAATCCCGTTAGAGTGCTCATTCAGCTGAGATTTCTACCTCCTATTCTGCAAGCTGAGGCCCTTCACCTTTTGAGGGGAGACATGATACAGAGGAGATATGGAGTTAAATTGTTTGTCTGAACAGGTGACCCTGGGAGGTTACTCTTGTCCCATGTGCTACCTCCTCCATCTGTAAAACATGGATAAAAACTTCTATTAAACATTACGGTTGGACAGGTGTCCAAAGACAGTTGAAAGTATCTCAAAACACCTAACTGCTTCTCTTCATGACCTTTTTCATTCCCTCTTCTCAGCCCTTATAGCATATAAGGCTTTTCTCACCTAAAGACTGGTGTGTGATTGCTCTTTGTTCACCTGTCCAAATGAAATTGGAAGCTAGGGGACAAGTGTGACACAAATATGGTCCATTCATAGTCATCCCCACTAATGAGGTTCCCATTTTCCACCAGAGAGGCTAAATGCTGTCCTGTGACCCAGGGCTCCAGTCATAGACCTCAGACTGCAGGGGTAAAGAGTTTCATTCTAATCTAGTACAGTGACATTTGTTAATGTTGGCTGTTCATTAAAAACTTCGGAGCAGCAGACATGTTCATAAAGCTCACAGCCTGCTCACAGATAATTCATGAGCATAATAAAAGGATTCATTATTCATGTAAGGTCTTTGCTGTGAAAATTAAACCAGCTCTAATACCTCACGTGCTTCAGTGCATGTTGGGAAGGTTTATTTGTGGCATTTCACTGGTGCTTTGAGACCCTGGAATTAAAGTTGCTATGGAGAGAAAGCAGTATGGACCCAGTTTACAGCTGTCATTAACGCTCTCATTAGCTGAGGCCTTATGAACACATCAAGTGTAACTGCATAGCTGTAGTTCAAGCAGTGCATCACCACCTAATACACATTGTACTAAAGCAGCACAGCCAAACAGGACCAGGAAGGCTATCACAGGATATACACATGTATGTTCCAGACATTAACTTTATGAACGTCAGATGCAAGAGTATTGTCCCCTTTTTCACCTGTGTTCTTTCTTAACCTTCTCCTTGCTGAAGACTGCAGCTCTGTATAAGCAGAGGAAGGGACAGCATCCTACTTCTCCCATCTGCTTTAGTGTAATGTCAGCTGAGATTGCTGAGGTTGCTGTTGGCTTTTTGCCTGAGGTGGAGCAAGAGGTGCTGGTATGATCAGCAGGAGCAATATTCTATAACCAAGAGGTAACAGGAAATGTGGGGAAGGGATGATGTCTTCAGATGTTAGGCCTGCAGTGAGTGCTGACCACAGCCTCCCCATCTTTATCAGACTCTTACTAAATGGATACCCAAATTAGTTGTAGACCAGGGCTAATACCCCAATAGATTCATTTCAATGCAAGCTAAGCGACATAACTGGTACAGAAATCAATGACTATTTCTATCCAGCCTGACAATAGTGTAAGCTGTCTGTTACTGCACATTTAAAAGGGATGTATCCTACATCCCGAACAGAAAGCTGTGCACGCTGAATGGCCTGTGCAAAAATGGGCACTTGAACTGCGATCAAAACAGACTGTTGCATGTAAATGAATGCGTGAGCATGGAGATATTCCCCTGACAAGCTTCCACATGCATACCAAGGGAATTGTACCAGCCAGGCATTGTTGGTAGTAGCAATGGTATAATAATTTTCATAAGTATAAGACCTTAAAGATCCCATAGACAGTGAAAGATGCTTAGAGAAAAGGGAAAGCTGTTATATTTTATTTTTGCTTTGTGGACTTTGGCAGTAGTGAAATCACTTTTTAACCATTTCTTCTTATTCATCTGATGCATTTTCAGTGATAAAATCCTATGAGCAAACATCAAGGTGAAACTGCCACCAGGGATGAGAAGAAATGTCTTTTGTAGAATGTACCATTTACAAACAAACATGTTTGCACTTGTGCACTGAGCGTCCCTGCAAATTGCTCCTGGTTTAATTTTTTTCTCGCCTTTCAATCTGTCCCCTGCAGGGATACAGTGGGAGCGCAGCAAGCACAGCAGTGTGAATATGGTTGACAGACCCCTTGCAGTCCCTGAATAGGCAGTGTGAGAAGAGATGTGGAACTTGAAGTCAAGGGGAAGTCTGAAACAAGAATTTGAGAGCACTTTCCTAAGGCAGGAACCAGCTGAATAACAAAGCAGGTTCTGCACAAGTACCCTAAGCACTTTCATATAGCTGTGTCCATAGTAAGTCACATCTGGGGCACCAAACTGTTTATGTGCTAGCCATACTGGCCTGCTTGGGAGTCCAGCTACAACCAGTACCTTCTTGAAAGGGCCTGCATGCATATTATGGAGTGTCCTTCCTTTCTGGGTGGGGAAAGGACCCATATTCAGCTGCATCCTCCAGCTAATGCAGGAAGCAGTCCTGCTGTATTTTTCCTCTCTTGGTTAGGAAGAGCAGAGCTAAACTTTGTTCGTGCCCCACCTGAAGGTGTGAGATGAAAGAGTAGAGCATCTTGTCAGTGCCTGGAGTGGAAGACCTTGGATTTCATCAGCTTTCAACCTGCTCCTTTATTAAATATCTCCCTACTGCCACTGTGACCTGCCAAAATGAGCGCCTAGAGGAAGGTGAGCAGTGAGCTCAGTACAGCAGTGCTTATCCTCTGCCATGGTCTGTACCCCGCGTGATCAGTCTTAGGACACTGGCATGGCCAAGGTGTGATCTTGATGGTGACCTGTTTCTAGGCATGGATGAAGGTCAAGATTCCATGCTGGTGCTCCTTGATATGTTGGTTTCCTTGATTGTATTGATTGAAGAATTCTTTGAGCACCATCAAGGACTCAGCAAGAGAGGGTGGCTCCACTCATGTTTGCTGGACAGAGAGCAGAGTCAATATTCTTCCCTCCCGTTTGCACCACTCTGTGCACAGACAAACCCAGAGCACTGAGAGACATGAGACACAATGTGCTGCTTTGCCAATAACACATTGACATGATTCTGTTCTTCACAGCCTTCCCCACTGAGGCAGTCTCTGGCAGCCTCACCAAGATGTTTTTCAGCCTGGAGGAAAGAAGGGGATTGGAAAAGGACTTCTGCTTGCAACCAAGGACAGAGATGAAGAAGTGTTTGAAGAAGTGGGCATACCCACTATACAACGTATCTCACCATCTGTTTGAGGCATCTGACTACTAGCCCTCAAAGCAGACACTCTCCTGCTGGTCATGCTGAACTGCTCTCTTTAGCACTCAGATCACAAAAGCACTAAGGAAATATGGTACTATGCTTGTAGAGCTGGCCATACAGAGCTTCCTACCTTGAACAATTTATCTTGAAAGTGCAAATCTTACATCCAACCAATGAAGATATACTGCATTAAATTTTGTTTTGTGGCTTGCTAATAATTTATGGGTTTTTTCTGGGTTTTTGAAGCAACAGATCTGTTTCACAAAGCAGTCTCTGCAACTTGTTGATCAATATTTAATCAGTAACTACCATCTTCATATCAGAACACTCCTCACACTTGGTAGTGTAGTCTCTGGTACATGGGAAGAGCAATTTTCAAGTAGGATTCAAAAGGGGATGATTCAAAAGTGGAGGTACTTTTGTTTTGGGAAAACTCCCTTGAGCAACTCCTCTTCAGTAGAAAGAAATACAATTGTCTTAGCAAATGGCAAGGAAAATAAGGAAAAAAACTATCTCAGCAGCAAAGTTACTCTTGAGAAGCCAGCTATTGGCAGAAGCACCTGATCAAAGTGCCTTAGGAGTCACCAGGATGGATGATGACCAGGTCAAATCCATAAACTGAACCTAAAATAAATGATAGTTGGGTATTGGGTATGTTCGAAAGTTGCTTTAGTTTTGTCCCTCTCAATCTGGTTGGATACAAGGCCTGAGAGAAGCCTTGAGTCTCAAGTCATGCATTTTTCTGGTCTTTAAAAATGGCTGGGAAAGACACAGTTACCCTGCTTGGTTTTGTATGGCTCAGCCACCCTCCAAGCTGCAATAAACAGGAAGCGTTTGTGCCAGCTGGAGAAGTAGCATGTAAAGAGACAGCCACCTGCCCCTGTGTTAGAGCAGCAGATAAGTGGGATGGCCTTGGCATGCCAGGCCTGATCACCAGGCATGCCACTTTTCCGTGGTGAAACAGCCGGGCTTGAGAGGAGTTCACACCATGTGAATGAGAGAGAACATCACCTCTCCGCACCCCGACTGCCCAGACATGGGTAGGGATGCTAGGCCATGTCAACTGGGATGGTTTACATGGTAAGGCAAGCTTTTACCATCCCTCTGAGCCTCCCTTGGGTCTACTGTAGCTCAGAAAGAGCTCTCAATCCTGCAGAGAGCCCCTTAAAGAAGGGTGGATGGCTCCCCCTGTGTGTGCACACCTTCCCAGGCAGGGTGGCTTGTACTCTTGCTTTCATTTTTACTCCTCAGCTCCCTGTCACTGATGCCAACTGGCTCACCTCATTAAGTTACAGAGAAGGAGGCCCCTGGATTGATGGCAGGCAGGTTTAATATGGCTCTTTCTGAGCACTCAAGTGCAGCATGTAGGAGGCTGCTGGGGAGATATTCCCACAGGCTCCAGCAGAACTGACTGATTGAAGTTGCTCTAAATTGATGGCTAATGGGGGAGCTTTCTTTGATAGCTCTTTCATTCTGGGTGCAGCTGGATAGAAAAAGATATCTTCACATGAGGGAGTGGGGGTATATTCCCCCTGCCCTTTATTAACAGATGCTTCTAGTGCTCTCTAGCAGTAGAATGAGATCTGATGGAAACCTAATGGTGTAAATTATTCTTAACTCCTTCTTTTTCATCAGCCGCTCGCTTACAGTCAGGTCAGCTGAAAAGTTTATAACTATGTAAAGTGAAAAATCCCTTGGGAAAGTTTAGGCCACTGGAGTTGGATGCAGCCTCTCTGTGGCTCCAAAAATGGGTTCTTGGTTTGGTGTAGGTGTGATAGCTGCAAGTAGAGCATCTAACACCTCAAAGCTATGGGTGATCAGGTAGTGATGGAGAAACTGAGGGGCAGAGCTGGTGTAGGGAGCCAGGGGGCTACAAGCCAGGAGGGTCCAATATTAGTAGAGACTTTAGAGAGCTTTCATGGCACCTGTTTATGTTATGCATGGCTCAAGCTGCTGTAGCAAGAATTAGACACAGTCAGGCAAAATTATATCAAAACAGATTAACAGAAACTGGCTAATGGTGAAAATGCTTTTTCACCCACCCTATGGAGGACTCTGTTCAACAGGCTCATTGCAAGTACTTTTCCACCTACATTATCCTATCTTTTAATCAAATAATGGATTTCTTCCCAATGCCATAAGTCCTACATCTCCTAAAGTTTCCATCCGCCAGATGTCCCTGCAATCTGTGTGTATCCATGAACTGACATATTTGTGACTATGCCATTTCTCATTCCTATATACAGATCAGAGTGTGTGTCAGAGGCGAGAAACTCCAACAACAATTTGATCCAGTTTGAGATCAGCCGGTCAGATTTTGGTTGGTATAAATCAGTGCTGACTTGGAGCACTGTAATTTTGCTCCATTTGGGGATCTGACTCATAATTTCCAATCTAGGCCCTGGCATCTGGCAGACTCTGTGGCAGGGCTCTAAAGAAGCTCTTTGCATAGGGGTTGCTTTGCCCATTTCCTCAGCTTGACACAGCAGCCATTTGTGTTCAGTGATGTGTGCTGGGTCCCATCTTAAAACACTGAGGTAAATTTAAGAGAATCAGAAAGTAACTAAACCCTTACCCAGGAACTTGGACATCACTCTGCAGTGAAAACCCCTTTGCTTTTACAAGAGAGGACTTGGATTATGGTGACTTTTATTTGTAGGTGATCAGGAAATGCAGTTTTTCACCTCAGAGATAGCAGCTGTTTAATGCTATGTTGAAGAATAAGAAGCCTTGAGCTGTCTCTTAAAAAAGGTCATCAAGTTCATGTCATAACATGGGTGAAAATGTGTTTGTCTGCTTAGCTGATACACAAGAGAAGACCTGTGACACCTAGCAAACTGATAGTAAGTTCCTGGGCAAAACAGGGAGGGTGCATCCTGGCTCTTTTTGGTAAGACTCTATTCCCCTTTTATGGTGTCATTCCTCCTCTTCCCTGCCTGTAAAATGCCATCTGGGAAGGAGGGCTTCCACATATTTGCAGAGTGTCTGGCCAGCTGATGTCCAGTGACTCAGTGCAGCTGCTGCTGCAGGCAATCCCATAGCACTCCATCATGACACTCACTGGCTAGGCTGGGGCTGGGGAGCCATGGGGCAGGAAAATGCCGGTTCAGGTTCACAGTGTCTTTGTGTGAATGCGAGGAAATCTTTCACATGGGAGTTAAACTGATCAAGTGCAGAGATGTATCTTAACAATTTTAATGGTAAGAATTCTTGTATGCTGTTCCCTTCCTTTCCTCCTCCTCCATGTTTTGCCCCCATCATCAGAGAAATGCTGGCTACTGGCAGCTAATGGCTGGACTCTGCTGTTGCAATATGTCATGGCTGCACCAGTACTCATCTTACAGTGGGTGGATGGAACAAAGACATGCAAAGGACCTCACAAGTTACCTGGTCCATATCCCTGCATAATGGCAGGGTCAGCTCTTCCCAAGTCATTCCTGGTAACTCGTTCTCTAGTTTGTTTGGAATGACTTCACACTCTCAATACAACATACAGGACAATTTATGTTTGTGCTTCATTATACTTATTATGTTCTTCCAAGGTTTAACTGAAACTTCCCCATTGCAATTTGAGACCATAGCTTCTTGCCTTGTCTGTTGTGAATCAGATGCAATATTGCTTTCTTTATTTTGTAGGAATCTTGTCCATGATTTCATCACTTTTATTGAGTCCTACTTCAGTCTTTTTTAAGATGTGGCGGTCCCGCTGGTTTTCCTTTCTTTGTAGCTCATGTATCCTAAATATTGGATCATCCTCCTGCTCTTTTCTGGACTCCTCAGTTTTTTCACATCCATCTTGTCCTCACTCCTCCATACTTGTCCTGCTCTGGCCTTTCTAGTGGATTTCCAGTTCGTTAGATAAATACATTGCCAATCTGTTGACTGCAACTCAGCCTGATTGTAGGTAATGCAAATATGGGAAGGCATTCATGATTCCATCAAATCTACAGATGTCAGCTGATTGTCTCCTGATTTCCCATCATGGGACTTGAACCTGGAACTGGCCTGGCAGCCAGTTGTTCTCAGCTGTAGGAGAGACACATGTATGAAACCAGCCGTCTGTCTTTTGGCCAGGGCACAGATGGATTTGTGCTACTGCCAGTGCAATTCCCATCTGCCCACATCATCTTCGGCAGCTATGAAAGTCATTCCTGGCTGCTACTCAATAGCTGAGCCACAAATCTGAAATAAGATAATTTGAAACTGGAATAATTACTTTGTGTGGTGCCCTAGTTTTACCTGGATGGTGCTCCAAATGCTGTTTCACCAATAGTTTATGTTATTGCTTCTACTTAGTAGGTGCTCCCCAAGTTGAGCCACCCAGGCCACAGGGATTATTGGAAGAACATCGTAAAGATTTATGGCAAGCTCAGTCCTATTCCTTTCATTTAAAAAAACCTTCCATCTTTTTCAGGGATATTCTTGGTGAAACAAGAAGAGGGGGAAATTAAAATCTTACTTCCATATGCTCTCCCCCATGTGAAAACTGATCTAGTTATAATAACCTTTACATGTGCCCTGAGATCCTAAGTTCCTCCTCACACAGCTGGACTGAAGTCAGGGTATCCCATCAATTCCTGTGCACTTTGGCACAGTCACACGGGGGGAATCAGGCTCTGCTCCCTGAACTTCACACAGTGCTCATGTTGAATCATTGCATCCCAGCCAGTGTGTCTGCACAGTGAAGGCTGAGCAGGCAAAAAGACTTAAGGTCTGACATACTACCTAGTGTTTGTTCACATGGACACTCTCTTGTTCTCCTACTCCCTTTCGATCTACCCCCACACTTCCTTCACTGAACTTTGGCCTAATATTGTCTATTATTTCTAGAAAGAGGGTGGATTTTTTTATACCATTATCCCTGCTGCTACTCACTTTAGGCTGATATTAATGCCTTTGAGATACTAGACTGGGGACTTTGCTTTTAAAAGAAGCTTTTTGTAGCCCTGATTTCTTTCCTCTTGCGTTTCATCCTCCTTTCTTGCATTTCTTTTGGGGAAATGTTTAAAACCCTGTATGCTGCTGTTGGAAAATTGGCCATTTTTGTGTGTTGGGGAGAGAGAGGAAAAAGCTTTCATTGCCTGCATAGCAAGAGGGTCTGGCAACCTTATTTCTTCCAGTCAGTGGAATTTCACAGTTTAGTACAGGAAAGCTGAAGGGTGAAAGCAACTGAGAGAAGCTGGGGCTGGAGGCAAAGGGTGTGAGCCTGTCTGTCTGGGCAGCCAGAGATGTTGGATGCAGGAGAGAGAGGTGGCTGGGAAGCAAATCACACAGATGAGAGGCTAGAAAGTGTAAGCAGCCCATTTCAGCTGATGGCTGAGAGGTATACAGAAGGTGTAGGAATCCAAATCAATCTGCAGAATTAGCCAGGATGCTTGGGCAGAGCAGGAGTCTCAGCTGATTTGCCAGCATGGAAGGAATTTCTATGCTGTTGGGATCCCATGTTGGGCACGGCAGAGCAGAGCAGAGCAGAGCAGCTGGGCTAGGGTACCACATACCAAACAGCATCTCCAGGGAAAGCCATTAACACAGTAGGTGGCATTCCCAACCGGTGTGAATTTTTCTGTCTGCCTTCAAACCTGACAAGGTGATGCCAGCTGTGAATGTGACCATGAGAGGAAGGTTATCTCCAAATCAGAAGGGACTTCACTGACCTCCTTAGACTTTCTCTGAAACAGTGGTGATCTGAAAGGATGATCTTTGTCTCCCTTGCAGCAGATTATCCCCCTTGATTAAAAAAAAAATAAAAAAAATTAAAAAGTGTCTTTGTTTTAACTGCTACTTTGAAAGAAAGGGAGAAAATGCAGCTGATCCCAGAATTGCTTGTCATAGCTCCAGAAACTGAGCAGCTCATGGATGTTTTGTCTCTTAAATGATTGTTTCCCTCCTGAATGAAGCAAATCTTGATGTTCTGCTTAGGGGCAGGGAACTAAGGCAACAGCTTTAGTGTGGTCTTATTCTTTGTTCTCTCTGGTCCTGGCAAGTGACCTTAGTGACCACTTGCCTCACTTCCCATTTCTTCATCTTCCTGGATGTCAAGAGAAGGAATTTAGTAAGCACTTTCCCACTCCTGCTGTCTGGTATTGTTGTGAAGTTAATACAGGCTCTCTTGCAGCCACTTTGCATTGGCTGCAGTGCTGCATTTGCAGTTCAGCTGAGTCTAAGCTCCTCATTCATCTCTTTTCCTCTTATCTAAGCTTTACAGGTGCCAAAGCTGGTATCTCCCCCTCTACTTGCCCCCAGTCCTGTGTTAACTTCCAGTTTTCTCTGGAATGGGCAGGGGGAAGAATCTCAGGAAAGTTCATGTTCCCAAGTAATTTTGGCTTTAAGACTGACAGCCTAGCAACTGTACTGCAGTGGGAAGAAGATACAGACTGCTGGGATCATCTGTCCATCAGTCAGCAGCAATGTAGTGCTTTATTCACTTACTGCATCTTCTCATGTCATAAAGCACAATCTGAATGGAAGGCTAGAGAAAATGGATTTCATACTCGATAAAGAGCCCTTTTCTTACACTTCTGGGTAAGATGATGAACTTCTCCAAGTAGGTTCTGCTGTGCTGGAAATTAGAGATCTGAATGTCTAGCATTAACAGCGAGTGAAACATTGTCCTGACCTACGCCCTGCCCCTAACACTATGCATGGAAGCACCTATGGATAGTACCAGAGCCTTCGAAGGCACTTCTTCACTTAATAATGACAGGATACTTCATGATATCATGATATCATATACAGGATATCATGAACCACAGGGAAACGCATTCATGTTTTCCAAAGAAGTGTGGGATGATTTATCTGGGGAGTGTTTATCTTGGGTTTGAAAGCATGTCAGGACTTCATTCTGGTCATGATCCTTAGCACAAGAGGATGAAAAAAAGAGAGAGGAAAAACTAAAACATGAGTAAGGAGAAAATATAAGCCAGAAGCTACATACACTGTGTTGGTCTTGTGTGTGAGTGCTCAGGAAGTGATGGGGTGTTGTTTCAGTGGAACAGGATTCAGTGGGTGTGCATGATGAGTGAACCTTAACTTTGAAGCTGGCAGGAATGGGTCACAGGATGTTGTAGTGGAACAAGCAAAATAACATCAGCTACTGAGTTCCCCAGAGTTTCTTGATTCCCTGCCCCTCCCTGCCATTGTGCTATGTCCCCTGCTTGTGGATTTTGGCCATTTGTCCTTGATGCTGACACACTAGAGCATCCCAAAAAGATTGGTGTTAGCCCCTGTGACCAGCTCCAGCCTGAGAGCCTTTGCCCTGTCCCTTTCCACTCCACCTTCGAGTGAGCAGGTTATGAAGGTGTCTGACACCACATTCAGTCACTGTAAGCACTTCATGCACTCAGGGTGTTTTGTGGGGCTGGTTTACAGTGATAAAGGGGATGGAGAAGTGTGCCACATTTAAGTTAGATTCATCCAGTGCACTCAGAGAACACCAAACTCTTCCTATACCCTCAGGTTTTCAGCTCATGTGGGTCTTTTCCATCTATTTTGAGCCTGATGTGTCGATTATCTACACCTTATTTGGTTGCCTGAATTAGGTTCTTGTCTCAGTAGGCATGAGCCTTTATGTCACTAGTTCTGGCAAATTTTTGTAAGCTAAAATAAATGCAGCATTATTTGGAATAGGCATCCTGTTAACAGTAGGGCATGGCCCTGCTCAGAAAAGAGCTCAGAGCTTAAAGGAGGCTGCTTCTCCTTGCAGCCCTCATTCTCAGTGTGTATCTCACCCCTAGCATATCCCTAATCCATATTGCTCTTGTTCAGTGTACTTGGAAACCCTTGAATTCCACACAGCTTTCCTTTCCCCAGCTTTGGGTGCGTGACAGAGAGCAGGAACTAGGCCCAGCTCACAAATACACCACCAAAAGCCTGCAAGCCCACAGCTTACTCCTGCTGCCTGTAAACCCATTGGGCCACATGCTGACCTGTCTGAGATGGTGTAAGTGTGGAGTTAACACCATCGATGACAGCAGTGTACACCTGGCATTAGGCAGGCGTAGCAGAGATCAGAGCCTGCCTGTGCTTTGTGTCTGGGGTTAGTGTGCATTGGCCTGGGCTTAGGTGCATGCACAGCAAAGGGCACTCCCAAGTTCATTTCCAGGTCCTTTCCAGGTTCTGCTGTGCTGTTTTGTGCATGTACCAGCTTCACGGATTAATTTCATTTGAGGATTATCTCAAAGTGACAGCACCTTGCTCTCGTCAGATTTAACCATTTCGATTTTTTCTGTAAACTAGGTCTTCCCAGAACTGGCTGTGTATGGTTGCAGGCTCCTCTGAAAGAAAAGCAGAGATGCTGGTAGCTGACTGTGGGAGCGAGGGACTCTCCCTAGAGCTGAGTTGCCAGAAAGATCACACTCCAGCTCACTTTCACAGTCCAGGATTTTAGCTGAAACCCATAATCAGCAGCGGTCCAGTGCTGTAAACAGTTGATGCATGGACACATAATATGCATATTCCTGGCATTGTCAGGAAATTGGTAATCTGCACCAGGGCAAATGCTGGAGAGCACAATGTCATAAATTGTCTGAGATAGGTCACCTCAGTTCTTCTGCCAGGGCCCAAGTCTCTACAAACCAAGCAGAGGAACCAGCCTGTGTAGCTTGGGCTGCAATGGACCTGGCACTGCTGGGGCTCAAGGAGAAGCTGAGTCAATTATCTGATCACACTACTGTTGCACCTGTCAATTCTTAACCTCTTCAAATTGCCTTGAGAACACCTGTTGATTTTCTGTGTTTTAGAAAAAGCTGTTGATTCTACCTTAGGTCTTTAACAGAAATGTCTGTCTTGAGCCTCTTCTTCATTTTCTATCAAATTTCTGTTCCTGAAGAAATGAAGAAAGAAAAATGGCCCATGTGAAGCTGAGGTCCATATACCTGAGAGCAGAGCAGGAGCCAAATTGCTGGGAATGGTGAAGATCACGTTTGTGAATGAATTTGCATGTAGCCAGAGCTGAACTTCGAGTAGTAGTGAGTGTGTGGTGGATTGTGCAAGGATAGTGTAAGATTGTGCTAGAACAGAACCAGAGGAGGGAGATGCATCTCTGATTCTGCACAAAAGAGTTTGAAAGAGGATTTGCATATGTAGCATGCATATAACTGAGAGTGGAGCAGTAATTAGGAGTAAGTGAAGGTGAGGCTGAAAGAGGAATTTCATGTTCAGTGAAATATCTTTCTATGTAAGCTATTGTTCAGAAAGGTTATTAGCAGACAGCAGTACAAACTGTCCTGAGCCACATGCTCTGCCTTTGTCTGACTACAGGATTTTTACAAGCCCTTTTTTCTTTGAAAGCTGACAGCATAATAGTCCTGGACAATGCCAAATCATCATCTGCACACTCACTATGGGAGCTGAGCTTTTATATGAGAGTGAAGAAGATAAAAACAGCACACTCAAAGCAAGACAGAAATGATTGAATAAGGGAATAAGAGAAAAAGAGAGAGATTTAAATGCTGTTTGCTGGGCTGGCTGATTTTTTCTTCCCTTTAATTTTTCCTCACCCCTGCTCATTATACTCTGGATATCTTGTTCCAAAATTGTTTCAGTAATTTTGTGCGCCTGTGTTTGCAGAGCATGAAGGCTCTGGCTTGAAGGTAAATGCCAAATAGATGCTTTAAAATATGGCAGGTGGAAGAGGGAGTAGAGAAGCCCTATATAAGTGAAATGTAGGACAGATGTTGTGTCTCCTTCCCCAAGCAGCATTCTGTTCCTGACAGGCAACTCTACAGACTGCATTAATGCTTCTCCAGAAGTATTACATATGTGAGACCCCTTGGGTCAGGTCCTTAAAGCGGACAGACAGCCAATTTCAGTCCAAAAAAAGGGACTTGGCTATGATTACTGTCTGCTGGCCAGGACTGGATTCATGTTGCAAGACTCAGACAGAAAGCCAAACTTTTCTAACACTCAGGCATATTAAGAAAGATCTGCATTCATCAGATTCCCATAGGCAGGCTTGGGTGGGGAGTGTATCTCTTAAGCCTGTGTTCTTCCCCTCTGTTCCCTTATCTCCCTTCCCTGAGGCTTCCTGCACATCCCTCACTGCACGGTTCCTTAGTTCCTTTTAAGTAATACGGCAAGAGCTAAGTTACAATCTCCTACTCCTTTTTGGCTGCGTCTCTTACCAAGATTGCAGAAGTTGTTACAGTCATTAAGACTGAAAAAATGGCCATGAAGCATATTTGCTGCCAGTCTGTGTTTGGTAGGAGGAGGATTTCCTTCAATCAGAGGGTCCTTAAGTTGCCCCAGATATACAATGCGTGCTGGCAGGGATGGCATCTGGCTTTTTCAGCTCTGTTGAGGGGAACAAGCTCCATGTAGTAACCCTATCATGCAGGAGTAAGGGAACGCATGGCAATTTGTGTTGGTAAATCCTTTATGCTGTTGTGTTTCACTATTAAAGACATTATTGTGTCTGGCACTATGAAATGTTTTAGAAACGGTTCAGGACATTTTAGCTCACTGTACCAGTCGCATTGTCTGCATGCCTTCAGCAACAAATCCGGGTGCCTTACTAATCTGAAGTCCACCTTTACAGGGCTGAAGGAATCTTCAAAAATAGCATCATTATAAAAATAGCATCATAGCATGCATACAAAATCATCACAGAGATTCTTTTTATATATTTTATCTTAGATTCTTCCAAGGCTAGTACAAATTGAGGAGCAGGAATTCTTTTTTCCTAGTGAGTAAGACTTCTCTTCCTACCAAGGAGTGATATACTGCAGTGTAACAATTTAACATGCAGAGAACTGGAAATTCTGCCATGAGCATGGGGGTTTTGGTGGGAAGGCAAAGAGATATTTCTCTAGATAGCTGCTTTGCCTCTCCCTACTGGTCTGTGAGTGTTTGTGAGCATGGGGCTGGGGTATCATGAATGGAGAGATTCTGAGTGTCTTCATATATAGCTCTGCTTTTTGCCAGTATCCTTTGCCAGGCTACCAGGTTAGCTACTGTGGCTGTGTTGTCAGAAGACCTGGAGACCAGTGGTAGGAACCTCACCTGAGGTCAGAGCCCTCTCTGGAGGCTTTTCTGGCTTCTTGTGTGCTTCCTTGGGAACAGTATGCTTTGCAAAGAATCTCAGTTTTGCTTTATTACTTGATTGCATGTAAAGAGCTATTAAAAAATGAGTAACAATAAGCATGCAATTAACATTACATTTATTATCATCTAAGTACTGTATTGACTGTTGGTGTTTGGCACAGACACTGACATGCAATTTAAAAATAAATAAATACACTAAATGAAAATTTAGCTTTTGGAGACTTTTTTTTTTATAATATTTCATCAGTACAGCAAATTAGTGGTTCCATATAAACTCTTTCTTGGGATTTGGATTGAAATCCAGTAGAAGCTAGTCAGTCTGAACTCATTTCCTAAAAAAAGCTCAGGTACTAGGGCCCAGGACTTCCAGAGAATCTCCTTCTTTCAGGCTCCAGAGGAAGGAATAGTTTTTCTTGCCCAGAGTGTGCTGCCCTTTTTGACCTTCTGGCCTGAGCACAACACAGTGTGGGCTACTCTCAGGAAGGTGCCCTCCTGCATGAGCGGCACTGTTCAAAACCTCCTCCCTGTCCTGCCCCCTAACCAAGTGGTGGGATTGAGAGGCAATTGAAACAGTACCACAGCTCAGACCAAAGTCTGCTGGTCGCCACTGTGCAGCTGCAATGCACTGAGTAGCAAGTGCAGTCTGCCTGTGCTCCACCTGGCCATCACTGTGATATTTTAAAGAGGGTAATTCTTGCCTGTGTTATTTTTAACTAGTGCCTTTGTGGCCTAGGGTCATGTCAATGAGATGAAGAAGGTGTGTGAGAGCAGGACTGCCAGTGTACACCTAGATGTTGCCAAGTGGCTCCTGCTTGCAGAAAAGTTGTGTACTGCACAAACAGCAGGCATCTCCCTAGGAGTCATGCCAGCTGAGAGGCTATACCATCAGGAAAGAGTCGGCCACTGTAGTCTATGCTCCTGCATAAAAAATGAGTTGTATAATGTTTTATTTATCAAAATTATATTTTTTTTATTTTTGGTGGTTTTGCTTTTCCAATATTGCTGTCCAGTTCCTGTTATGGTCTTTGCTAGTCTACCCTGAGCAGGTCAACTTAAAAAATTTTCTGACCATTCTTTTAACTGTGTAGTAGAAAAATCAATACTGAGGGGGTTCCCAAAACCTCTCTGGAGCATTTCTGTTTTCTGGTCTGCAGCTAGAGCAGATCTTCTCCAGAGCAAGCAGGGAGACTCTTAAGCAAGGGACCAGGAGACTGAGCCAATTCTATTCAGTCATTCATTTCCTTCTTTCATTTCCTTTAGTGATGCTGGTGTTCACCTCTAGAGCAGTCTTCTGAACAGGATGCAAGGGATACATAACCATGGGGATGCATGGCACTGCACAGTTACTAGCAAGTTTGGCCTTGCAGTACCAACCAGGAGTACCAGGAATCTTAGCAAAAAAAAAGAGCAAAAAGAACCAAAAAATCTGAGGTTAGTAAAATGGAATGGAAACTATTCACTATTTACGATTCACAGACTGGAATAGATGGAAACTGTTGCTAGAGAGCCCACAGAGAAAAAGGGAGACCTCCCTACCTAACAGCTCCCACTGAAACTTTGGCTATAAATTCAGGGTTTGCATTGTTATCTCTCCACTGGCAAGTTGGGATGCTGCTGGACTCATCAGGGGAAAAAGGAGCTGAGATGAAGGCAGCTCTGCTGATAACAGTGGCCTGTTTTAGCCTCTCAAGTCAGCACTATCCACAAAGAAGGAGGGATGCAGGTCTTGGGCTGCCCAAGGTTTTTACTAGAAAGGAAGATAAGTCAGAGATAAAAAGGAAGGCACTGGTCAGTTGTAGTAGCCCAAAATAAATTGCTGCGTTCTTCACAGCAAATTACTTTATTCTGCAACCACAGCCCCCTCCTTCCCACGCACACAGATGCCTTCCTCTCTTCTCCCTCCATCCCTCCTTAAACCTCTTCCATGTTTGCCTGATGCTCCATTCTGTAGCATCAGCTGAGAATATTGAAAAACATGCAGCTGTGATTTGTGACTCAGTCCTTGAAATGCCAGAGATCACATCAACTCCCTAGTGTGACCTGTGCCATGTTCAGAAAGGGGACGTGCCAGTAGCTCTATCTCCAGCATCCCTCAGTCTCTCTCTCTCATGATGGAAATTTTTGCAGGGTTTCCAAGAGGATAACAATCTGCTGTCATGGGCAAAGAGGGCCTTACCACCATCTTTTGTGCCTTCTTTGTAAACAAGAAAGTTTTTATCTTATGTATATGTCTCTAGTTTATGTCTCATTCTCCACCATGCAAATCTCTCCTTCCCTCCCTAGACCTCTCACATAGCCATGTTACAGCTCTGACAGTGCAACTGCTCCTCTCCAATGCCATGATCTGCACAGTGGAACCAAATGCAATTTGGGCCCAAATAACCCAGTGTCCTGGGGCATATGTGCAAGTGGGGACTGAGGAAATTATTGCCTTGAGGATGTAATTCACCTAGTTCCAGGAGTGTGTTCATAAACCTGTCTGGGTGCAGGGGGCCACTTTGGGGCTTCCCATCAGAAACACAGGAGAGCTCAGAAGCTGTCTCTCCTTCACCTCCTGCTAACCATGGCTGTGGAGCAGCAAGTTTGCTGACAGAGGGGGCCAAGGGCCATGGGAAAGGCCGGGTGGGCTAAGGACAGTGAATAAAAAAACAGCATGGGATGGATTCAGACTTCCTTTACCTCAGTTGGAGTTGTTCTCAATTGCTGGTTTGATTTTTGCCTTTGAGATCCCAGGACTGGGCAGACACCAAACAGCATGTCCCAGGCTGTTGCAATAGTTGTCCTCTAAAACTTTCCATCACAGGAGATACTGGACCTGTGTTTCAAGGCAGCCCAAGCCGATGAGATACGTGCTCTAACGCAGATCCAGTTCAAGAGGAGGCAGCGCACTGACAGCAGCTTTGAGAAGGCCAGCAGAGCTGTGCTGTCCAAGCATTGCCCATCAGAAAACACGATAGGGAGCAGCTCATTGTTGCTCTCTGAGAATAGGGCACACAACTCCTTATTTGCCATATGCCAGTGCAAAGCATTATCAGGGAGCCATCTGTGGGTCTGCACCCAGTAGTGCTGCCTCAGCCTCTCCCAGAAAGACAGCCTTGGAGTGATGACTACTGAGAAAAAAATTTTAACAGGAAAACAAACAAACTGAAAAATCTGCTCCCAGCTCCTGCAGCACTGCAGTCTGTTCTGGAAGACTATCATGTCAGAGGAGAGCAGCATTTGACCGATGGAAGCTGATTTGTGTTACAGAAAGAACATGTAATGTCATGTTGGATAATATCATCCTTTTCTCTGCGTCTGGGTAAATCTCTGAGCTTTTGATTTCCCTTGGTTTATCCTGCTGTGACAGTTCCCATGCAGAGGCATGGGATAAGCTTCCTCACCTCTACGCTGCTTGAGGGATGATTTTTTCGTTTATCAGAGCACACTCCAGAAAGACATTGGATACTGGGCTAAATATGCCCTCTTAAGACTTTACTTAGGGGAAAAAAAAACAACATAAAAGCTTGGAAAAAAGCTTAGATAGATAGTAGGCAGTGCAGAGCTGTGCTCCTTGGCCTTATCTCCTGAGTGATGCTGGCTGCAGTGCACTAGCAAGCTGCAGCATCTGTGAAACAGCTGCCCTTGGTCTGCAACAGTAATACCACCATTAAAAACCCAGAAGTAATCAGAAATTGCACTTGTGACTGTACTGCCTGTGCCAGCTGAGCTGACCATGCCCTGTGAGGAGCCACAGGAGCAATGACAGCTGGTTCATGGTAAGGGAAGCAGTAGAAACTCATCGGGAAGGGCTGTCTCGGTGGAGAAGAAGCAGCACAGCCAGACATGGTGGAGAGTCACTTTGGATCAGACTCTGAGCAGAACAAACTGAGAGAATCAGTTTTCTACCTGGTGGGAGTAGGTTTTGTCAAGCCACACTTGCAAATGTTGTTCTCTTTGTCTCTCACCAGAAAAGAGATGTAGGCAGCCAAGGGAGCAGAGTGTGTCTGTCCCCATGGGAAAGGGAACCAGGAGGACCATGTTGAGGGTGAGCCCTGGGAAAGAGCTGTCAATCAACTGTGTATACTCATTGACACACAAGGGAGGGCTTCAGTGATGGGGCTCTCCATTGCTTTTCCACACTGCCCAAGAGCTGTCCCAGCCCACAGCTCAGGGCCGTTAGCCAGGAGATATGCTTGGGCTGTGCCAGACTTGGCATGCGGTAGGGTTGGGTTCTTGGGATAAGAAGTTGTGATGGCACCAGCTCAAACCTCTGCCAGCAGCTGAGAGGGTGCAGGGGTGCCTTGTGCTGTCACCCTGACCTCCACGGGGGCTGTTTCAACCATGCAGACCTTGCCCCTGCTCTGTGTCTAAGCTGGACTCTCCAGCTGGCACTGGGAGATGGGAGCCACTGTACTGGCTTGACACTGGGATAAGGGGCTCTCTGGGCACTTCTCCTCCTCCGCTCCCTGCACAGGGAGACAAGGAAAAAAGACAGCTTGTTCAGGCGAAGCATGTTATTTTCAAATGCCAGTACCAAGTGAGACAGCTATCAGGCTCTCTGTGCTCTCCTAGATCACATGTTTGGGAAGCTATCAGAATTTCATCCTGAGCAAAGGACACATCCCTTTCCCTCTGTCTGCAGCATACAGCACTTGTACCTGCATCCTTTTCAGTGCTAGAGCAATACCTCAGCAAAGATACTCATTTCAGTCTTCCCTTCTCTGCCTGCCTGAACTTTCAGCTCTTCCCTTCCCTGGGCCAGAAGTGCAGCTGCAGGACAGAGCAGGTCCTTAATGTGTCAGTCAGGTTGGAATACCCACATGGAATTTTGGGGGCAGCTCTGAGGGTGGAGGCATATAAACATCATCCTTCTCCTCTGATGCCCCTGGCAGAAGGAGAACTGTTGCATGACACCTGCATTTAAGAAATAATAATAATTAAAAGCTTTCTGATGAACATGTTTAATTTCCTATTCTAAAAAGCTGCTAAGGCAGCACCTTTCTTGCATTAGCATATTTGCAAGGTTAATGTAGTGTACTTAATAAGATAAATAATGCTTGTCATGATATTTCAGGCCAATTGTAAGAGGAGGGAATAAAAAATACTTTGCTTAACATCTTAAGTTTTTCCCTGGTCATCTTCAAGTTAACTGCTGAGCTACCACTGAGTGTTAAGGTGTGTTCTTCACTTTTCTCCTTGGCAGGTGCTCACCAGCACTAGCAGAGGGTTAAAGGAGACTGTCATGTCACAGATGTCATGGGCGAGCTTGAAGTGGACTCTTGGTGTCTACTGCGATAGACATCGCTTTGAGAATGTGCTTAGGAAAGCAGCAGAGCCATAAAAGTCTAAAGGAAAAAGGATATGGGATCAGGGACAACATCTGTGACTGCAGGAGACCTGCAGGAGAGGGTCTGAGGCTACAAGCAATGATGGCAAGCAGATGGCAGCAGTAATAAACAGTGACTGATGCAGTGGGACCACAAGGCTGGAAGAGGTAGCAGTGGTCTTCTTATTTTTATGTCCTACTTCAACTCACAGTTTAATACCTGTTTCAGTATGAACATCCAGAATCAGGGAAACATTTGAAAAATCCTCATGTAAGACACCATGTATGGGCCATGGGAGACAATCATAAATCTGCTTGCAAGCTGCCAGCCCTGGGCAAGTCTCAGGTAATGATTAGCAGAGAGCCCCTGTGTTCCTAATGGCTTCTCTTGCCTCCTCTTCTGCAGAATGATTGCTTTCTTAGGCTTTTTCATAATGTACAGTAAAAGCTGCTACATCCTTAGATAAATGAGGCCACAGTGGGCAAGGAAAAAAGAGGAAAGAACTTTCCAGGCAAACAATCCAGGGCACCTGGCTTGCAACTCCCACATGCCCTTCCTTTCTCTCCCTTCCTCCCCCTGACCAGTAAAACAGACCAAATAGCTCATTATTTTCTCATAATGATGAGGAGAGAGAGAGAGAGAGAGAGAGAAACAAGCAAAAAACCCAAAAAAACCTGCTGGTATTTTCTATATAGGAAATTAATAAATAGATATGCCACACAGATACATGTGACAGTGAAAGGCTGGGAGGATGGGTAGATATTTAGCTGGCTTAAAATGCTAGGCCAGTATGATGAAGGAAAGGATGGACAACAGAGGCAGCTGAAAGATAAGGGGGTGTGTGGGGGTGCAAGAAATAAAATAGGGAAAATTGAAAGCACAGTGTGGAAACAAAGACACTGGAAAAAATGAAGGGAGGGGAGAGATTTGAGTGAGGAATGAACAGGATGTGAAAGCAGATAGAGCAAAAAGACAGATGAATTTGGCAGAGGGTGGAAGGAATAATATGTTGGTGTAGGTGTTCAAGGGAGGTGGTAGCCAAGGGGTGGAGGACCAGCTATAGTGGGTAGATTGACTTTGATGTTAGCTATATTGCAGGTCAAACACAGTCCTCACACCACATCAGCTCCACATCTGTTTCTTCTTCCTCCTGCCTGTCAGCCCCCCACTGTGCCCTAGATATTTTCATCTAGAGCACCTGTCAGGCTTGGCACTGTCAGCCCCAGGGTGGGGAGAGCCCAGAGCACCAGCTGAGGCACATACCAGCCTCATGCCCAGGGGCTCAGGGCAGCCTTACAGGTCTGTCAGGAACCTGGGAATGTTACCACTGGAATTCCCCTCTCCTGCCTCATCTCCTGGGCACACTGGCAGCTGGAAGCCCATCCCACAAGGGGAAAGGGGCTTTAAGTGCAGCACCCAGTGTCAGAGAGACTCTGGGGCAAACCTGACAGACTGTCCAGCTGGAGGGATGTGTCCCACCCCACGGGACACTTGTAAACTGGAGGTGATGTTAACCTGCCTCACTGAGTAACATCGGGAAAGGGCTTTTACAGCAGCTCTGCAGGTTTAGCCTCTCCAGTCATCTTGTTCCTGTGGTTTTGGCCTATGAGAATGGTCTGTGTCAGGCCAGAGGGAGCCATTTCTTCAGCCTTGTCTCTACAAATGGTGTTGCCTAGCTGACCCCATTGTACTGTGGGAATTTCCCTTCACCCTGGGTTGCTGAACCCAGATGCCAGGCTGGAGGAACCCAGCATCGTGCAGCTCATGCCCCCAGACAGAAGCCCTGCATCCCATCAGCTCACCTGACTGAGATGCTCTCATAATCCTCCAGCACAGGGCAGACAGCCCTTAATACCAGAACCTGCTCCCTCTGTGGTGCTGCAGGACATTATTGTCTGAGAGCAGCACCAAACCAGTCCCCTGCCCCCATCCCAGGTGCTGGTTTCTTTCTGTCTCTGGGGTGCTACAAACAGCACCACTTACAACTGCAAAAGCAGCTTTGCTTGCCTGCCCAAGCGCTAAGCAGCTCTGCGGGGCCTTGACAAACGTGTTCCCCACCAGCTCAGGAGAGATCAGTGCATCCCACTGTCTGGGCAATGGAAGGGTGGGCTGGGCTGCCCTGGGAGATGGTGGTGGCAGTGTGGTGTCTTGGAAGCTGCTTGGCTGAGTGCTGCTCACAGCGGGGGAGAGCACCCCCCTCATCTCTCTGCTGATCGCAGTTGCATGGTAACTGTGACTGCACTAAGGGATAAACACCTCAGTCACAGCCTCCCTGTTCCTTCCCTCCCCTCCTCTCTGATGACACCCATTGGTTTGCAATCATTTGCTCACTCTTTTTCAGTTTTCTCCACTTGCCTTCCCTCCACCTTTGCCCCATCCTGTTTCTGTCCTCTGTGAATAATGCTTGGCAGTGTAGTGTGTTGCCATAGAGGAATGAAAGATGCTCTAAGCAGTTAGCCACTCATCTAGGAGAGCATCCTGAAAAGCAAAAAAGGAGGAAAAAAAAAAAGAAAATCAAGGTATTCTCCATTCTCTGTCTCCTTAGTGCTTGCTAGGGCTCTTGGCAGAGCTGGAGGCAGGGTGCCCAGGGAACAGGGTGAAGCCCCAGGTGCTTTGATACAGCTTGAAAAACAAAGATGTAAATAGAAAGAGAAGGAGAACTGCCAAACCAGTACGAAGCTGAAGATTGAGATAACGAGGCTGATGCAATTGAAGGCTGAGCTGTATTGTGTGTGATATACCAGCCATCCAAGCCATTCTGCCCACTGCCATGGGCTTTGCTGTTCTCAGCAGCTCTGGATCTTGCCCTGTGTCAAATGTGCATAAACCAGCACACCTTCACAAAACAAGGAAACTTAGAAGAAATGCAAAAGAAATAAAAAATGTTCTGAATGGAGAAGGAAGGAAAAGAGGTCATATTCCTCACCTTTCCCATGTCAAGCCATGTCCTCCATCACAGGCAAAAGCACACAGGCATGTATATGTAAATACATGCACACAGAGCTTTTGCAGTACTCAGAAGAGATTTGTGAGCATCAGAAAGCTCCACACCGAACGTCCCCAGTCTGGCTCCTGTCCCTAATCCTACTTCTTGTCTGCCCTTCCAGAGCATGTCAGCAAGGCTCCATCAGCTGCACTGCATCAATGGGGCTGTAGTAGAGGTTAATGGTGACATCTGGGCAGGGTTTTGCGCATTCTGTGCACTGTTATCAACAGAACATTCTTCAGTCTGTTTATGAAGGTGATCAGATAGCAAAATTTCAAGAGGGAAATCCCTGCCCCCAGAAAGCATTTGCGCAGTAGACGTGGGGATTTAAAATCGTGAATGATGGTGAAAATGTGAGGTGGTATTTTTTATAGTGATTGCTCTTCACTAGGAAATGAAACTCAGCAGGGGAGAAAATACTGTGTAGATTTCAAAAGTCTTCATATGTCCAAGCACTAAAGAGCATTTCTTCTCCTTCTCCTGTTCAATCCTGACACCAGAGATTCTTCGGACTTGAGCAGTCTGTTTGAACTACCTGCTGTTCAAAAATCTTGAGGAGACAGCTGAAGCTCTGTGCTGCTGAAGCCTTTCTTCCAAAGCTTATAGGAGCTAGATAAGAGGAGATCCAGGCTGCTTCCTGATCCTAGGAGAGCAGGCAAACTGCTAACTCTGCACCCTGTTGTGCATGCTAGGGTGGATTAAGGCTGCTGAAACGGGGGTCTGCTGGTATGTGGTTGTCCTGCAGTGCAGTGAGTCAGTGATACACTGACATTGCATGGAAGGTGGGAGTTCTGTCTCTCCTCAGGAGATCCTAAAGGATTTCTGCTTTATTGGAAATTCTAATAGTAGCCAGTCTGATTTTTATCCATTAATCCCTGTTTTACTATGTGAGCACACACTCATGAAGCATCATATCCCCTGTATTTGAGTCCCATCTTCTTACTGTGCAGATGTAAATGACTGCCTATTTCTCTCAGCCTCACAGACCCAGTGGAACAAAAAGTGAATGAGGTTTTCTTTCACCTTGTGCATCAGCAGCAAAAAACACCCCTATTTCCAGTGGCATGATTGTTTCTGCTGGATGAAGCAGAAATGAATGAAATTCCTGTGCTTCTGGCATTTGAGAAGAGCATCCTTTGCCTTGAAAAATTAGTGAATCAGTGGGAATTTCTTCTACTGTCTCATTTTTACAACCAGTGTTATACCTACAATCAGGATTTTTAAAGGCAAAGGAATAAAGTTCCTAAGGCAGAGGATGATGGGAATCTTTTCTCTAATACATTTTTGGACATGGAGATCAAAGAATAATCAGAAGAAAGTCAGGATTTTGGAAGGCAATCTGATTTTAGTGTACATAGGAAGAGATGGCAAGGTTTCTTTTTGCTCTTGGCACAGGGATGTATTGGCAGTTGCCATGAACTCTCCATCCTGGGTATAAGTAATAAAAGGACATATGAGGATGGACTAGAGTGTTTGGCTTGCTCAGTCAGAAAAAAAGAAGACTCCAGGGAGACCTCAGAGCCCCTTCCAGTACCTAAAAGGAGCTAAGAAGAGTGTTGGAGAGGGAATTTTTACAAGGGCATTTAGGACAAGGGGGAATGGCTTTAAACTGAAAGAAGGTACATTTAGATCAGATATAAGGAAGAAATTCTTTACTGTATGAGTGTTTGAGGCATTGGAACAGGTTGCTAAGAGAAGTTGTGGATGGCCATCTCTGAAAATATTCAAGGCCAACCCAGATGGGGCTTAAAGCAATCTGGTCTAGTGGAAGGTATCACTGTCCATGGAAGAGGATTGGAACTAGATGATCTTTAATCTCTCGTCCAACTCCAACCATTCTAGGGCTCTACAGAGTTAGTCATCCAGAGCCAGTAACTTTCTGTGCATCTAATAATGCTCTTAAAACCCATGACAAATACCAGCATTATTTCCTATGCAGGTGATTGCTACAAAGAAGCAGTCAGGAAGACAATCAGTACCCTTCCTTCTCTTCCACATTTAAAGTTGCAGGGGGAAATGGCAGTATTTTGGTTGAGATAAGTATAAACCAAACCTTATGGTGTTGACAACCCAAAATGCTTGCATTTTGAACTAGCATCTAGATTTGTATCTTGGATATGGTCCCTGGCTTTACTTCTTTGAATAGTAAATCTTTTTCACAGTTTAAACTGTGAATATAATTCAGCATTAATGTACTATGGATGTCTTTCATGTGGCCAAAAGGGACAAGTTATGTATCGGGGTTGGAGCAGAAAGACATATCACCATGGTGGCAGGATCTTTACTGCCCAAACACTAAGTCCAGGAATCTAAAACATGTAAGACTTGGAGTATATTTAAGTCTGAAAAAATGAAGTATGGTCATACATCTAGCAGTAGCTACAGCATGCTGGTGTATAGATCATGTGAAGTATTTCAGACGTAGAATGAGTGCTGCCTTAGGGTGGCAGAGGAGGCAGAAGAGCATCTGCAGTGAGGAACCAGTTCCTGTGGCTACAAGGTCTCTGCCCATTAGGGGTCCAGCAATGAAGAGATCCTGGTTCTCTGTCAAGGTTCCTTCTTGGGAAGGTTGTTTTTCTTTTCTCATTAGCTGAAAAAAGAGGAAGACAAAAGTTTTCACTGTGTAAAATTGTTTACGGATAGAAAACTGAGCAGGAGTTCTCAGCATGATATAGCCTTGTTAAGCAATGGTCTGTTTTTCCTCCTGTTGTCTTAATGGAGAAAGAAAGAAAGAATTAGCAATCCCTATATCTGAACAGTAGAATTATGGCTATGATTCACTGCAAGTAAAACCAGCTAATCATTTCTCTGCTATTTTTAATTCTGCATTTGAATCATGGTGTATGTGAAACACAAGAGAGAGTCTGAATTCCTAGGAATAACTTAATTTCCAAATGCACATGTAATAGAATTGCTAAGAACTGGAGAAAAAGTGCAGACAGACAATCTGATTTTTACAGGACTGAGTCCTTCCATTGTTTTGCAGTTGATCTTACATGTTGGTGATGTGAGGGAGGGATGCCCAAGGTCAGAACAAGCCAGATCACTGAGTTTTGCTCAAGTTTGATCTGTTATTTGCTAACATAGTCTGTGTTTTGATCTGTTTTTGATCAAGGCTAACTGTGCCTCTTCTATTTTTTTTGGGGGGGTATCACTATTATTATTGCTACTATTGCTATTATTATTACTAGTTTGCAGTGGTTTTTTTAGTCATCTGTGTTCAGCTCTCTTGAGAGAAATGAAAAGAAATCAAAATGCTTTTGTGAGTTGTGGCAGAAGAGTGCAAATAGATTGATTAAAAACGCTTTCTTTTTTTAATTTAAACAGAGCAGAGGTTTGTGGGTAATGTGCATAATGTATGCTCAGTGGTAACAAGCCACTATGGGGAGAGGGGAGAAAGACAAAAAAAAGGAAGTGGAGCCAGTGTTGTTCTGCCTTTAAACACAAGATTGATTTTACATTTTCCCTCTGTGTCACTTTCATTACTAGCAAATTAATCCTTCTCTCTGAGGCTTGAAACTTATTTCTAGGGTTTCTCATAAGAAAATAGCTTTTGGTGTGCTACCTATTCTTAAAAATGGAGCTCGGAGCTTGGCTACAAGAGCAAGTGGCATTCATTTAACCAAAGGTGTAATTTTAAAATTGACCCTGTTATAGAGGTGCATATGACTGGCTTACTATGATTTTTACTTTACTTTGAATCTGCCTGTTCTGGAAGAAACACAGCACACTGCATATGACAGGAGAATGCTGACTAGAGGACAGGTAACATCACTTTAACTAAATCAATAAAAAGTTATCCCTTCACAGCTATTTCACCGTGTTCAGATAAAGAAGGCAATTACAGAGACTTGTGGCCTGAAGGATCAAGTCCTCAGCAAACCCTCTTGGGAGGAGGTTGTAAGATGTTTCTAACACTGATACCATTCTGCAGTGCAGCATCGCTTCGAACTGTGACGGTCTGCAGGCTGATATACCTCTGGGCACTCAGGGAGCCTCCTGGCCTGATAAAGGGGAAGACTAATTGAGCACTCATTTTAGGACAATAATTCCAGACAATTACATGATTAAATAATTGGACTGCCAGAATGTGCAACTCTACTGCAAGTTGAGCAAACTGCTGGGTTTCTAGAAAAATCATAATGCTGCTTTGTGGGGCTGCTCTCTCTTCAGTCCTCAGGTCATGGTACCATGTGAAGAAATTTGGACTTGCTTTGTTTCTGTTTAAATTATCTGGTATACCTAGAGCTTAGATTATCTGTGCTTCATTACAGCAGGGTTTCTTTCACATTTGGTGTTTTTTTGCAAGTCGTACATTTTTCAGATCCAGGAGATGACAGGTGTGTTCCTTTACAGTCCTTGGTCAGTCAAATCACTGGCTGTTTACCAAAACCTGCTGCTGCTTGGTCTCTTTGGATGCCTCTGATGGAGTAAGAGGGCTGTTCTGATTCAGTTCTGGCTCAGAAAACTGGAGGGTGACCTAAAGCCACTTCTTTACCTCAGTTAACACTGACAGTTTCATTTCTGTTTAAGGTGAGTAGATGTGCCACAGCTTTGAAAGCCACTTGCCAGGTGTGGCCCAGGTCTGTCCAAATCCATGGTGCCATAACTGGGCAGTAGCATGAGATCTCAGTGTGTCTGCGTTCGTGCAGCAGCAATTTTTCATCATCAGTTGCTGCCACAGAATGTAAGAGCACAGTCTTTGAGGCTGACCTGAGAGCAGGGCCCTGCAGTCCTGTCAACAGCAGTGACTGGTAATTAGCTAGGAAAGGGTAGAGAGAAGGGTTCCATCTTTCCTGCTGAATATCGAACAACATACAAAAATAGCCAGTTGAAGCCACAGTGAAGACTTTCTCAAATCAGTGAAAATCCAGCATGTTTTATCTGACCAAATGTCAGGTGTCTGTTTGGATTGACAAACAAAAAGGATGCCCTGTGCAAAAAGGAGAGTAACTGGTTTTATATCAAAAAGAGTCTTATTTTTTCTTTTTCTTCTGAAAACTCTAGTGGCAGAATTTCAAGTTGCTTAGACCATGTTTCAGTGAAAATTACTTCCCACTTTTTCTGTGTTGTGGAGTGGCCAACTCTAATGGAGGATCTGGTATATGATTATGTTTCTTAAGTGGCAGGCAGGAGACTGCATCTACTTACAGAATTATTGTTATAGTGAGGAGCTTTTGGGAGTTCTCTGCAGGAACCCTGGTTTGTTGGAAGCAATCCATCAGATTTTTCAAAATCTGAAAAACTGCAGTCTTTACTGCTGCCTTTTGGATTTACTAGAGTCTTGAGCAAGCCATTGGGCTCTCTTTGAGCATGTGCTTGTTTAAATACACCCATGCAGAACAAAGGGAGAGACATGACCAGGCCATATTTATTTCCATTTTGACTGACTAAAAGTGAATGGTGCCTCTGAGCATCTGCAGGACTTGTTATTGCTCAGTGGACAAGAGCTTGTCAGAAATGTTGGGATGGTTATCTCTTGTGTGAACTGTGTGCTTTATAATTGCCCTTTTTACTCCTGTGTTAGCAGAGGACAATCTTATTTTTCATGCTTCAAAAAAGTGCAATTGAGTGTGAATATATCTTCACATTGATTCCTAGGATCCAGCTCTGTTCCCTTCAGAATAATTGGCAAAAAATCCCAAAAATTATTTTCTATGAAGAAAGAATCTCAGTTTGGATCTGTGGCATGGTTTTAGATACACCACACTAACCAAGGGGCTCCTGAAATAATGGAAAATGTCACAGTTCTTGATTGATGCAGGAATCTCTCAGAAGCCAGCATAGGAGAGGACAATGTCCATGTAGTGGTACATATGCAGTGGACATGTGCATGGGTGTGGGAGTGACCTGTCTTTGACCTGGTTTAGGAGTCAGGGACTGCTGCAGGGCAGGAGGGAGGACACTGACAGAGCTGGAGAGCTCTGGGATTTGCCCGCAGTAGTCAAGATTGTACCTTATATGGTATAAAGCTTGATTTTCCAAATACTAAAGGCACCAACTTTGTACACTAGGCAGAAAAAATAAAAATGCAAATATCACAGAGGTTTGAGGGAGGAGGAAAAGGAATGTTATGCTGGTTTGTTTATCAAGAAACAGAACTTTCCTGGGACACAATACAAAACTACAAGCCTATTATCCTGCTGCTTTTCCAGCTCCAGCACCAGCTCTTTTCTTTTCCAGGTGAGGCATTATTGTGTTAATACTTGCAGGAGGAGGGAAGAAATGAGTCCAAATGCCCCTGTTTGAAATGTCCTATCAGTGCATAAAATATGTTTGCGGATTTGAGAATTACGCTGACTTCACAACAGTAAATTTCAGATAAATAATTTATCTCCTGCAAACACATTTCTGTGCTCTTACACATCCATTTGTTTCTGGAAAGCAGCGGAGGTGTTGAGGAGGCAGAAGTGATTGGTGTTCACTGGGGAACTTTCCATAGAGCTGCTTGTAGCTTGGGTGTTGTTGGCTGCTGGAGGTAGGGTTTTGTTCTCACAGCCACCAGCCCTCACGTCATAAATAAAGCCATTTTGGAAACAGGAGGCACCTTGAGCTAAAACTGGCATTTCTCACAATATTGGCAGATCAAGCCAGCAACTGTTGATTTTAAATGTTTAATGAGCAATATGTTGCTGATTCTGATCTTAATGTTGTGTTTGCCTAACCTTTCTCAATGTGCTCCCTTCTGCTGTATTGCTGGCATGTTTCCAGGAGAGGAGGAAAGGAAAAAAAGCCACAAACCCCACCACAAAAGGTGAACCAGGGCAGAGAGAAGAGGAAAATTTAATGATTTAAGGCAAAGGGGCATAAAAGGCAGGGATAGAACTTTACTAACAGGAAGAAACAGCAACAAAATGTTGATGCCATGTCAGAGTATTAAATTGCACAGAAAAATAGCTTTTCCCTGCAGAGGTATTCATACTGAGAGAACTGGAAAAGAAAGGCTGGTTGCTAAAAGGAGATGGACAGGAAGAGCTGTGTGGAGATGAACCCCTAACCAGGGAGTCTCCTGAGACAGTTCAGTGTGTTGTTTAAAAGCAGGTGAATTGAAAGAGAAGCAGTATTGCACTAATCAGTAAGATCTTCAGTCACTTTCCTGCCAGGCTTATAGAATGCTCACTGTAAAGACTGTCTCCAGTATGCTGAATTTTTTCCAATTTGCTTTTGTTTGACTTCAGAACCCTTAGTGGTTCCAGGTTGGGCTACAGAGAGGCTTAGAAACGTGAGTGGGTATCTCCGGATACAAAGGAGGCTTCACTGGCCAGCAGAGGCAGGCGCATGCAATGGAAACAGGGAAAGGCTGCTTTTAGAGTACTAGATAGCTAGCTGTTTTTGCTGTTGCTCCCACCTGGACCAGACCCAACTTTTACTGATATAGGTACTGACCACTGTTTGCTGTAGAAGGCTGAGCTCTCACTTAATACATACCATGACTCATGTGCTAGTGAAACTGCAAGACTCCCGTACTGGAAACTGAAGTCTTTTGTTTTCTGAACTGAGAGGTTTTGGGCAGCAGGGTCAAATACTTCCTACCTGAGTGCCTTGGACACTCTTTAGCAGGTGTTATGCAGAGAGCTATTGTGTGAAAACATGGAAGATTTTTGTAACATGTTGATTGGACTCTTGAATGAGACCAGGCATTTTTCTCATCTTTTGAACATTACCTGTTTGGCTGATGTTTAAGTCAACGAGTGCATGCCAAATACTCACTGATCTATTAGAAAGACGTATCTTCTTTTACATGATGCCTTATTTATTGCTTCAATTGTATGTACAGCACAGAATATATTGTCCAAAAGGGAGATATAGTTACCAGGTCAAACTTGGTAAGGGAGGATTTTTCTTCTTTAATGAGGAGAATACCAATTTTGTAGTGCTTGTTATGCTTTCATTCCAGGCTGCTGCATACAAATTCTATATATGTCAATATAAAGTTGACCACACGCAAATAGATGTATGGAAAAGTGTGTGTTGAGACACTCTGAGATAGAAGTGGAAAGAAACAGGACACAGAGGACTTGTCTAAGAGCAGCCTTGCCAGAAGAAAGGGCAGTGGTCTACCCAGGCCACTGTCTATCCTCCAGCAATGAGAGAATTTTAAGGGCCCTTTATTTATATAAATGACTGATTAATTGTTTGTCCTTCATGAGTAATCTATCACCTCCCTAATTTACTTACTTAATTGTTAACAAGTGAGAGTGAAGCATGGATATATGTTCCACACTAAATTTTCAATTTTTGGGAACCAATATGCATGGGATTGCTGGATTGACCTTCTCTCTCTCTCTCTCTCTCTCTCTCTGTGTTTGAGTCCCTCTTTTATACCACTATGGTATCTTCTGTTGTTTTCTTGCTTTCTTATGTATGTGCTAAGCATCAAAGCTACTACATGCAAAAAAAATTTTAATTACCCTTGAGCGTCCCACTAGGGCCCTCAAGTACAAACAGGCACAGGTTTTACCAGTTCAAATCTTCAGTGGATCATCTTTGAGGAAATCTCCAGCAGCCCAGCTTCTGTAAGTGAAGTTCTTTGCTGCTACCCCCTCCAAGTGATTTCTCTTTAGCTGTAGCATATTTCTTCAGCTGTAGCATATTTTTTTACCTTGTCTGCTCCCAGCCCCTGGTTCAGTTCTTTACAGCTTTGAAGTAAAAGGATGGAGTCTTTTCCAGCCATGTGGTGCAATATGGCATCATCCCCCTTAAAGCAATTGCTGTGTGACAGCTATAAAAGCAAAACAAAGCGGCATATGAGAAGTCTTCTCCTAGATGTTTCACCAATAAAGTATTCCTGCATGAATGTTCTTTGTCACTGCAGAAGCTCAACTGAGTTACAGTCAGGTTTCAGTCTTGTGGACATATATACAGGTGGAAGAAAAAAAAGGTTCAAAGATAAAAAGGAGAATAATAGGGGAAGAGGAGGAGGGAGACAGTAAGAGGAAAAACTGACAAGACGAAAGAGGTATGTGAACTGAAGAGGGGGAAAAAAGGGTGAGAAACTTGAAGCGAGGCTGTGATGGGCAAGAAAGCAGGAGAGATGATTCAGACCTCTGGGATGGCAAGGTCTGAGGGTGAGCTCTTCTTGGCAGAGCAGAGCCCTGCAGAATGCAATATAATCTCTATCAGGGCCGTTCAGTTTAGAGGCATATAAATGGAGTGGGGTTTATTGCAAATTCTGGTTAATAACTTTCTCGAAGGGGAAAACTTCTGTATTCTCTTTGAAATACAATTTCTTGTCTCATAAATTGAAACAGCTGTGACTGTTCCCTCTGCACACAATTTTTTTTTCATCTTCTGCCTTTTTTGCTGGGTGTATGTGCATGATTTTGCTTAATGATTTTTCTCTGCAGAAGGACTCAGAATGTGATGCTGTATACAGGTTTGTGATCAGTGTCTTTGCACAAGCACAAGAGAAATGCCTTGGGCATTTTCTGCTATTAGAGAGGAACAAGTGTTAAGCTATTAGTCTGAATCTAACTTAGACTGCATTTCTCCTGAGAAAACTCAGTAAGAATTTCTGCAGCCTCATTCCCTAGAAAGACTAAGTTGAGATTTAATCTATCACCTAGACCAGGCTCTGGTCTTGGACCTGTAAAAGCTGCTTATACCTCCATAACTACCGTGCAGAAAGCAGAGCAAAGAATATAAATTAAGATCTTGACAGCCTGTATTCCTGCCTCATCTCTTAAGGCATTGCTTCCTGCACAGGGACGGTGATGGGCACCACAGTGCAGCTTTCCTGCCTGGAAATGGGAGCAAGACCATTTTCCTCCTTGTGATTCTAAGCAGTGCTAGGTCTTCTCTGCCAGCATCAAAGCATCTCTGTCTCTCTGAGGACTCCTAAATGTCTCTTTTTTTTTTTCTTTAATTGAAAGAGCCTAGATTGCCTGTAGGCTTGTGCAGATATCAACTACTTTTGACGATGACTGAGTGTACAGAAACACAGACAGGGAATCAAACCTTCCTGCCTTCAATTCACTATCTGCTCCCAAGCTAAAGTCACATCCCCAAATCATTAAACAAGTGATATATGTGTTAACATAGTATGCTGACAGGACCAGTGTGTACAAATGTCCCAAGGAGACTCAAAATCAGAGGGCTATATGTCACCTTCAGCCAATTTCTGTTTGAAAAGAGCTCAGAAAGGCTTTGGGATTCAGTAAAGAAATACCTGAATAGGTATCTCAGTATCTCAGTTTTTCATTTCTCCATCTCTCTCTCATGACTCCCTATAAGTGCCTCTAGATGGAAGAGGTAGGGGGTGTTGGAAAAGACAGAATTCATCAGATCCGTCATAGCAGACCTCAGCGTTCTCATTGTA
Organism: Toxostoma redivivum; assembly: GCA_013397375.1. Taxonomy (NCBI): domain Eukaryota; kingdom Metazoa; phylum Chordata; class Aves; order Passeriformes; family Mimidae; genus Toxostoma; species Toxostoma redivivum. The sequence goes on along the minus strand of VXBI01005056.1, from coordinate 202,057 downwards.
TATAGCAGATGAGAGCCTTTTTGGGCAAGCTGAGGGTTCAGGAGATCAAGAGCAGCAAAGCCATTTCTCCTGTTGGGTAAGGAGCCAGACCTGTGGTCTCCAGCAGGTTTGGTTTCATCCTCATCTTCTCTTGCAGCAGCTTCCTGCTGCATTTCAACCCATGGGCTCCCTGCCATGCCTGCATCCAGAGGCCCAGCTCTACTGTGTGACATCAGCTCTGCTGGTGGGCATGTGTCCTTTGCCCATCAGAACCAATTTGTAAGTGAGGGCACCAAAACCTCCTATCACCCTGGTGACAAGTGACTGGAGAGGTTCTCTGTTTCTTTCCTCCCTGAGCCTCTTGGCAATCACACTGGCCTCCAGGCAAAACACGCTGTGTTCACAGCAAGAGCCTAGGGAATGAAGAGCAAAATAAATTCATAGGGGCTCTTCCAGGGCTACATGGAAAGAGCTGGAGATTATCTTCTAGGTCTCCTGCAGTGCTGGAATGAGGGGGGATGACTATGGTTTCTTCTTTGTCTTTTTGCTCCATAAATTGCAGACTTTTCAGAGAAACACTCTGTATTTGAGAAGGTGGCAATAAGAGCACTTATTTGTCTAGAATGGGATGGCTGTTCATGTGGTGTATTTTATCTGCTTTTAATGAGATGAAGCAGAGTGGAAGTAAGGACGGCGAGCCAGCACCAAATATTCCCACTCCATCCCAAGTACTCAGTAGCAAAGGTCATGGGAACTTACCTTTTTTCTCTTTGTATGCCCCTGCATGTATATATAGCATGTAAGTGTCCAAGGCCGTCAGTGATACTGCCAGCAGGCATGAATTGCCTGTGAGCAGTGAAATTGTTTACCACAGATCAATATAACAGTAATACATCTGGAAGACTCTGGCCTCAGTTACCCCTTGTATGTTGTATTCCCAGCCAACACTAACTGCATTCCTTGCTGCTTTCCCATGGCAATTCACCTTGCTCAGAGCTCTGCTTGTCTGCCCTAACCCTCTGCGTCCCCTCGCTTCTTTTTAATCAAACTTTCATCTCTATCTCATGCTGTGTCTCTTTCTTTATTTATTTCCTTTTTAGTCCTTCTCCTGAAGACTTGGGTCTCACAAACTATCTTCTCTATGCCACCTTTTAAATTATTTGTTGTTTTGACATTTCTTCCCCTGATCTCCATTCTTTCTTCTCTCTTCTCCCCTCTCCTTCATTGCATCCCCCTGTATATGCAAGCTCATACGGCCTGAAAATTATCTCAAGACCTTCTATTCCTGAAGTAGGGAGAAAATACAGTCTGCAGGTGAATTTGCCATTTTAATATAGTTAACATTTACCCCATTCTTCGACTGTTCTGCAACTGCAGACCGCAGACTGCTGAGATTAGTGGCATAAAATCCCACCAGGATATTGACATAACTTACAAGCCAGTAAGTTGTTTTAATCAAACCCAGCATCCCTTTTAGAATGCTAGCCTTAGAAATGGAAAGACAGCAGTTTTGAGAGCATTTGAGAAATAAGTGCTTATAGAGAGGGTGTTTGAAAACCTGGTTTTTAATATTATTTCAATAGCTTATGGTCAAAAGTTACAGGATTTTTTCCCTACTGAGTCCTAGCCTATACAGAGTACTCAGAGTATTGGTGCTGAAGAGGTGATAGAAAGGAATTTGATTGAAATGCTGGTTATTAAGAAATGCTATTATCCAGTAAAAGTGTCAGAAGATCTCAATCCAAGAGGCATAGATGATTACTGTGGATGAATTCTTAGTCCTTGGAGGCCAGGTGGGAGGGCACAATTGTGGTTTTCCTCCATCCTCAGTAAAACTTTGAACAGCCTTGGAGAAGCAACCCATTAAAAAAAAAAAAAAGTCAGTTGTGTTCTTTGGAAAGCAGAGAACTAAAGAAAGAATAGAAGATACCCCAAACTATTTGTCAACTCTAACTCCACATCTCTTTTGTTTCCCTCTCTCTGAAACCTACATAAGCACTTTGTATGTTATGGTGATGAGAGACAAGGGGAGATTTCCGTCCCCAGCTGGTGATCAGTTTATTCACTGAAGTATGAGGATTGATAGCACTTGTCACTAACAGCCCAGCTAATATGTCTGCAGATGCTACATTTAATAATATAAACTGTGAGGCACAATTGCAGAGCAAGGGCCTCTGGCCTACACCACTGGAAAAGGAAGAGGAGCAGATTTCTAAAGGGCTGGTAGAGAATTGCTATGGTCCTGCACCCCTGTGACAGGAAAAAAGAGGATGTGTCCTGTTTCTGCATGACACACTCTGCAGGATATGTGTCTATGCACGTGTGTAATCTACTGAGTACACATGAGGGAACCAAATGAAAGGACCTTGTGCACAATAGTAAGATATGTGGGGGAGAAAGCAGGGAGCTCCACTGTATGTAGAAGAAATTAAGACAGTGGTTGGGGTAGGAAGATGTGCCCTGTCTCATTTGGCTGTCTTTTATAACACCATATTCCTGACACCTTTGTCTTGATATATGCAGCCAAAGGGAGTCAGAACATTTGAGAAGATGTGGTGCTGTCCAGCAGCACAGCTGCATAAAGCAGGGAGCAAATTCCATGCAATTAAGACCAGAGCCCTGCAGCAAATGTGTTGTGTTGAAGATGTGCATGAGGCTGTGTGGATGCAGGCACCATGCAACACTTGGGAGGCAAATAATACTCCATACTTCAGTCCTCCACATGCAGGACCACAGACACACCCTGTGCTCACCCTCTCCCTGCCTGCCAGCCTTCCTCCCTGCACATCCTCACCCAAATGCTTTATTATAATTCCAATCCCACACCCATTATTCCATGTGTTTTTTCCACCACCTGGACACATGCACACATATGTGCAGTCTAATCCCCAGGCACCCTTTCACCCATCTGCATTTTCTCTTGCATCCCCACAGTCTCTGGCACTGCTTTCCTTACAATGGTCAGCAGCTCTTGCACACACACTCAGCTGGTACTCTCTCATGCTCACCAGGCTCTCATGTTCTGTGTCTCTTAATACCCCATGCTGTAGTCAGGCTGTTACTTGTTCAGTTCAGTCATGTGTGTGTCCTGTCAGACACACATCTGCAGTCAAGTGGCCCAGAACACAACCAGCACGTATTCATGTTAAAAATGAATATGCCGGGAACGTCCCTCTTCTCTAAACTCACACTCTGATATCAGAGCCCCCAAGGGGATCAGTCTGTGGTGTAAAGAAAGCTGTTTGTGGTTTTTATTGAAGGAGAGCACAGGGGAGGAAAGTCCAGCCCAATACCTAGCCCTTCAAATGAAGTGACTTGTCAAGTATGCAACTGTGACGGAGATTTGAGAAGCAGTAAATTTAGCAGCACTCACTTCCACTGACAGCCTGTCATGTGCTTGAAACATAAATAGTGGTAGAGACAAATCACTGCTGTTTTCCTATTAAGCTTTGGCCCACTGGCCCTCTAGCTTGCCAGCAGCATTTCTACCTGGCCTGCCTGTGTGCCTTGTCTCAGGGACAGATGTGCCTCCCCATTACAGGCTTTGTGAGAGTCAGGACAGGAATTAACATGCTGTTATTTCCTAGGTGTCCTTGGTGTCTGGGTACTTGCTCCTCAGCTGATGGATTTCTTGCTCAGGCTGTGTGCTGCTGCCATCTCCTACTTCCATCCAAGGCTGAGGAAACATAGACCCTCTCCTTGGAGGGCTTATGGTTTTCACCCCTGCCCTTGGTTTCTGCCACACAGACTGGCAAGGTCACAGTGATGGAGTAAATGAGGTGCTGATTTGAATAAAAGGGCACAGGTGAAGTTTTCCAATGCACCTGAGTGACTTATAGGCACAAATGCCATTGCAAGTCAATGGGTCTTGTACTGTTAAAGCATTTAGTGGCTTTTGGAAACCCTTCTTTCAAATATCAATTATTATATAACCATTTAATAAAACATGCCATCAGAAGCTCACATTAATCTATACAGAGATGAGAGACATCCCTTAGTGCTTTAAATTGAGGAACCAGGGATTCGGTAAATTTCACCTTCTTCCCTCTCTCTTATCAGTTTTGATGCCTCTTCCCCTCTCTCCTCAAGGAAGATGAAATCACGCTAGTGATTAAGGTGGCTTTCTCTGTGCTGTTAATTAGAGCAACTGCTGTTTCAGTTCCAGTGAAAGTCTCACAGGTGTGCAGTTGCAAAGGCATTCTAATGAGACCCCTGCCTCTCCAGGAGCTAGGCACAAAGGAACCAGAGTCCTCAACATAAAATGGATGAGTTTTTGTGCTTTCTTGGGTCTTTTGGCTGACTGGGCTCCTGTTGGAGCAAGACATTTCTCTTCCCACAGGAATCAAATGTGTTTGGGGAGTTGAGAGAAGAGAATTAAATGGATTCCTGTCCATGATGGTAATAGGGGGATTCAGAGAGACAAAGCCCAGTGAGACACATTTTGATTGACATGATCGGCCATGGTCTTCTCATGCCAGCACTGTTACAGTTATTGGAAATTTTATGTAATCATCAGAACAAGTATTAAGGAGTTGATATGAAGACAATAAGATATCTTTTATGTTTGTCTTCTGATCCCTTCCTAAACTTATGGGGTAAGCTGTAAGATGTCAGAAAGGAAATGTTTTGATATTGTTTCTTCTACTTAGAGTTTTCTGCTTTCTCCCTTTCTGGTAACCCCCTCCTTTTTCCCATATCCTGGGAGAGAAACTCTGTTTCACAGCCATGATTTTCAAGTGTGCTGATGGCCAACAGCTGCACTAGCAATGGGAGTAGCTGCATCAGGGAGCTACAAGACCTCAAAATTGGGGTCTGTATTTCCTCTCTGCTTGCCTTCCCTGTAGGACCGTGCAAGGTGCGGTACTAGGCACGGCGCAAATGCCTTCCTTCTCCTTCGCAGCCACTGCCTTTCAAGTCAGTGAAAGAGTGAGAGAGACTCTTTATTCTTCAGAAAGCAAAGGAGTGGCTAAATGCATAAGAATTAAATATCCTGGACCAAAGCAATCATTTATCAGGACTGCTATCACTATGAATCAACAGCAGACACTTCAGATGATAATATCACAGGAGCCAGCCCAATTGATCAAAAGTCTCTCCAGCGTGAGCCCAAACAATCTCTTCCCAGCACACCCCACCCTGCCTCAAACCTCTGTGATTCTCAACTCCATACCTGACAATATTTGATGCCTGCTGAATCCCAAATTCAGCTAGTTAGTCTCATCTCCTGATCTCTTGTTGTGCTTCCCCACAAAGTATTCCCTTTTCTTCTTCCACCAGGAAAGATATGAGGGCTAGTGTCAGGAAATTACTATGCTGGACCTAATTGAGAAACATTGCACCAAGGAGAGGGGTCAACAGAAAAGCAAACAAAACGTTTTTTCAAGAAGCTAATCCATCTATACAAATATTGGCACCAAGCATCACAACACTCTGGCGTGTTTTTGAAAGGGCAAATCTTGCTAAGGGGTGGCTTAACTCTTTGACCTTATTTCCTCACTTGAAAACTACAGCAGTTTAAAAGCTCAGTGGCTAGATCCAGGCTGATACAGAAATCCCGGTCTTTAGGTTTTGTTTGTGAAGTTGGTGTTCAGAGTAGCCTCACTGAAAACAGGGGTGAACTACTTAGATTGCCATCTTGCAAAAGGACACGAGATTCAGGGGTTGTGTTATCTGGTCATGAAATGTTGTTTGGCTCCAGCTTGCAGAGAAAGAGCCACAGCAATTCCTAAGCCTCTGAGTTAAGGCTCTTTCCCATTTCAAGTAAATTTGTGCCAGTTTGTAATTTCTCAAGACTTCTTCCAAGTTTCAAACATATAAGAATGGAATTATGTGGGCTAAGTTGAATCCTTGAAGAGGAGGGTATCGTTAAATTTTTAAAAACTTTAAGTTATCTTGAAGTTCTGGGTTAAGGATGAACCCATCTTACGCCAAGAAGTACAAGTGGGCATAGGACAGAGGGGAACAAAGACCTTATATTTAAAAACAGGGAAACATTCTGGTGGATGCCTACAAAAGTGATCTACTTGATTCTTGCACAATAGGGTATTGAGCATATCTTGTGCTACATAAGACACAAGAGACTTTGTAAAGAACATAACAAGGATTTTTATAAATGCTACCAAACACAGACCAACCCCTATAGTTCCTAGATTGAGAGACTGGCACAGTTGGTACCAGTGATTGCCATTCGCTGAAGTCTGGGGCTGACTTAATGATTTGTTGAATAAAACTAGGGCCTGCATTGCAGTTCATCATTGCTCTTCACTGGCAGGACAGAAATTATACAGTTCAGTCAGGCTTTTTGCCTCAGAAGGGACTTGTTGCTGTCAGTCTTTCCTTTAGTCTTGTGTTTATGAGGAGGAACTTGTCTTCAAACTGTACAACAATGATAGCACAAGTACATTGTCCAAAATATGAAAACTTGTAGGAAAAAGAGTACATGAGGCCAAATGAAAGGAAACCATCTGACAGAGTCACTAGAGACTGTAACAGTTGACTGCTTGCTATTGTATTTTATACCTTTCATAAGTGTCCATGACATGCAAGAAAACTCAGTCCCCTGCATCAGCTCTTGGCTTGCATTACCACCTTGTGCTTAGCACAGTGGGAAGCAAAGACCTGTTGATTACACACCCACAGCCCTGCAAACACACCCTGATGTTCCTCTTGCCAGGGACAAGTGCTGGCCCATCCTCTTCTTGTAGGTGGTGGAGGAAGAGGGCACAGGAGCCCGCAGTGCTGACCACACTGCTGGGAGCGAGATTTGTCTGATGCCATCTACATGTGCACATCCAACAACTGCTGTGCCTCCTGTGCCTCAGCTGTGATTCTTTGTCTGACCTTCTGTTTTCAACCTCTATTTCATTAGCTGCTCCAGCACTGTCCTCGCAGCCCTGATGAGTTACCAACTTCTGCCTTCCTAAAACTTGAAAAGATGTGGTGACATCTCATTGATTCATCTAGCTCCCACCTCATGTTGTTTTAAAGTACCCTTCAAAAGGCAGCAGGCAAACATTTTGTGATGCAGAAACAGTGCAACTATTGGTTTGTTCATGTTTATATGTCATTTTCTTGGCAATAAAATTAAGGTTTGGTGTTTGGTAGCATAGTCATGACAACTTTCATTGCAGTATGCAACACTTAGGGAGTATAATATTGTAGTTGTGACGTTACATGACTTAATTTACCTCATGGTTCATAATTTACTTTAGACATTGGCTTCACAGCCAAGTTCTGTTTAAGAGTAATTAATCTATACAAAAAAAATGCTGTTTGTGTTCATTAAAAATGTGTTAACAAATTTGGGCTAAATTCAGTAAGTAATTCTGAAAAAAAAAGTGCTGCTCTTCAATATGAAATCATCTGATTTAAATTATTTCTCAAGCTGAGGCAGAACATTAATTCCTTCTTCTGGTTCAGCAAAGAGAAGAAGAAAACCACTGGTCAAACAGAAGGCTATGACCCAAAGTGGGATTTTTTTTCAGGGGATGGTTCCTTTTTATTCTGGTGGACATGTGGATTTTGAATGGAAAATCTAATCAGCTGCTGAGATGAAGTAGTATATTGCACACCTGCTCCATGCCCAGACTCAGGGATCTGTATGAGAGAGTGTGATGACCCTTAGTGGTCATTTATAGAAAAGAGGGGGTGGGAATTCAGAGATACAGACGATCTACTGAGGCTGCCTCAGGCAGATGACCCCCACTGACATGTACCCACAGCCTGGATACAAACGGCATCTGAGCTGTCAGATTTTGGCTTCCAGCTCCTGGGCAGAGCCATCAGCAATGGGCGAGTCGTCCCAAGTGGTTTGGTCAGTGCTGTCCCGAGAGAGAGCACAGAGACATTGTTCACTCTGGGGAAGCTGCCCTCAGCTCTGGAGGGTTTTGTTTGCATGCTGGATGTATGGAGTTTGAGAAGAAAGAGTCCATGAAAATCGTGGGCTCTCTTAACCATGGTCATGCCACCAGGTGTTCATGTTCCCCCAGCCAGGGAGCTCCTTGGGCGCTGTCCTTGTCTCGGGAGGCAAGGCAGGCAGTTTTGCACTTAAGGTGCAAATATGATTGCTGATGAGCAAAGTCCTGGTGAACGCCAGGGGAAACCATGCCAGAGTGTTTTCTCCTGGTCTGACTCATTCTCATTCATGAAGCCAGAGCCAGACCAGAGCCCTCCCTGGCACTGCTCTAGTTTTTTGGTTTATGTGTAATAGTTACAGACCTGAGGGCATGGGAGGCATGAGGCCAGCTGAAACAATAAATACCCTGCTGTGCCTTGCTGCTTAAACAGGGTAATTACTGCCTTACTACACGTGACCTCTGTGTTCCTGTCCCTCTGGCAGTTGTTATTTCATGGCTGCCTTTACACAAGGGATGGCTGTGCTTCTCTCCCAGCTGTACATCCCTCTGTCTGCCACTGTCTCACCTCCCATCTTTCTCACTCACTCTGTCTCTATATTTCTCTTTGTCAGTAGCTGAATACCATTTTCTCTTTCTCTCAGTCACTGAAGAATCTCACTTTTTTTGCATTTCTCTCTCCCAGCCACTCTCCCTCTCTCCATTCTCCCTCTGTTTTTTCTCCATCTATTTTTGTCTTTTCTCAAGCTTTCCCTGTTTTCACCACTTCCCATGTTACTCTAGGTTTTCTGCCTGCCTTCCTCTTAGGAAGGAAGGCAGGAATGCTTCCACTGTAGCATTATAGCACTAGCTGTCCCTTTGCTTATCCACCATCTGCTTCTTTCTACTGATCTCTTTGCTAAAAACAAGCCTCTTCAACTAAGATGGGATGGGAAAAAATGCCAAGCTCATTGGAATCTGTGATGGCTGAGGAAACAGACTGATAAATGAAAACTTCAAAGTTTTGAATTTAAAAAAAAAGCCTTCAGCTGGAGGTAAAACAAAAAAAATTATGTCAAAGGCTCCCTTAGTTATTTTTGTCTTTCAGAAGCCTGTTCCTAGGGATTAGAAGGTGCAGAGGGAAGGAGGAAAGTTAGGTGAGCAAAACCTCAAACACTAAATGGAGAGTGCAGAGACAACAAAACCTGCAGTTCAGCAATAGAAGTTGCTACACACAAAAAACTTCAAATGGCATCCATTGATTTCCAATCTTTTTTATCTCCTTGCATCTTGTTTTAGGCCCAACAAAGATGCATAACCCATTCTGCTCCCTCTCTTCACAACTACAAAGATGCTTGGAGGGAAAACAAACATAGGAGCAGGGTGGCTGATCTCTTTCTCCACATGCCAAATGCAAACAGACACTTTCAGCAGATCTGAATTTCAGTTTAATTTAAGACCACAGCAGTGTTTAAAAAAACAAATAAGAGAATTAAAGTAATCTCTGCACAAGAAGTAGCCCAGTGTTGGATGTACGGACAAGAGAAGAGATGAAACAAAATGTGGCTGCACCTCTGGAGATCAGCTTCCCCTTTGGGGATGTAAGAAAATAGGGCATGAAGGGAAAGGCCTCTCTGGTAGAGCATGTGACTGAATGCATTGCTGGCCCTGACTACCTGAAAGAGCTGTCTGCACACAGTACAAGTGGGATTCGGTCTGGGTGTCTTTCATTTGTAGAAAGGAAGCATTTAGCCTTTAAGGAAAGAGTGATAGTGTGTGGCAGTGCAAGGGGCCATTTGGGTGGAGGTGAGAAGGGCCCATAAATGCCTGGGGAACTTGACAGTTTGTGTTTCTGTACACACAGGTGGATTTATAGATGTAAAAACAAATAAAATACATAGTATATAAAGTACAGAATATAGCACATATATATATATATCATATCTATATGAGAGCACAGACAGGTGTGTACACCAACAAGGACAATATGCAGAGCCAATGGGGTTGTACAAAGCTATTTCCAGAGGGTAGAGGGAAAGGAGGGCTGCTTGCCAGCAGGCTAGCATAGCCAAGCAGATTTGCTGTTCAGCTTCATTATTTACTGGGTCCAATTAGGAAGCCAGGGGATAGGAAATGTGTCTGAGGCAACCAGGCCTTCAAAGCCTTCCTCCTGCACACATCAAAGCTGCTGCTGCAGATCCTTCTGCAAAAAAGGCTCTGCCAGCTCCGAGCAGCAGCAGCTGCCTGGCTTGTGCTGCTCGGGGTCGTTCCCTCTTGGTTTGATTGTCAAGCCTCCCGGGCTCGTGCTCTCTCTATCTCCAGCCTTCAGAGCAGAAAGCTCCTTTTTCTGATTCACTGGGACAGAGTTAAGGAGCTACAGCTTGGCAAGATGGTGTTTAATGGGGCTGTAGCAACAAACCAAGCTAACTATGAACATGTGAAAGACAAAAAACCTGCAGGGAAGCAGGCTGCCTGAAGTCATGCAAGAGGATGGTTTGGAATGAGAAGAGCTGCACTGAGTGAGAAGTCATCCACCTAGGGAAACCTGAAAGGAGAGACAAACCTTGTCAGAGAGGAAACTTTGGCAGTGCGGTCAGAATTTCATCCCTGCTCAATAATCAATAATCTGCTCAAGGCAAATGTCTTCTCTTACTGGGAATGGAGTGGCTCCCTTGCCATGAGCTGGCAGTCCCTCTTTCACCTAATAGAATATGTTCATTGTTATCAGTACCAAAGAGCATTGTCCAAGCCTTCTCCCTCCCCATTTTGATGAACTGCATAGTGACAACCATCAGTTCCCTACCAAAGCTGGCTCCTGTGCGGAAACATTTGTAAATTCACTCGATGTATAAAGCTCTGTTCCTGCTCCCCCCACCCCCTGTTTGCCTCAGAGGTTAGAGTTAATATGACTCACCTAATCTGGCTGCCAAAGTGAATTAGTGAAAACATCTCTACAGCTCTCTGCAAGATATCACAACCTGACATTTCTCTAACACACTGTGATACATCTTTCCTCTCCCTGATCTGTACTATAACACCTCAATTTTATATAAATGCTTTGTTAGAAATGGTTAATGTGCTCTTAGAGGGGACAAGGCAGCAAGCAAAAGGGCCTGTCTTGAAAGGGAGAGCAGCTCAGTTCTTGTAGCAAAATGTTGATGCTCAGGGTCACCAGTGTAGAGACAAGAACTTACTCAGCAGGAGACTATCACAGAAACTTTCCCTGAAGTATTATGCTTTTATGTGTATCCTAGAGCAGGGGAATGAGGAGCTGAATAGGGTTATTGATGTCTTTAACATGCCCTTTAGAACAGAAGTCCTGCCTTTCAGTTACTTCCAGGGCATTCCACTGGGCATCATGTGTTGGGAGGGGATTGTTTAGCTGTGAAAGCTCTCCTGCTGGATATGGTACACAGTACACTTCAAGTGCATGTATGTATGCAGGGGAGAAGCTCAAAAACATCTTCCCTTGGGAAAGTACCTACCCTTGTAGGTTACTTTGGAGCTCCACTGATGTGGTTCTCTAAAAAGACTTAACAGCACCCGTAATGAGGGTGCCACTCCATTAGAGCTGGTTAAGTCACCCTCAACCCTGTTTTCATTACGGTGACAGTCTTGTGACAAGGGCAAATTGCAGGAGAAGCAAGTCCCACTTGGAATGAACCCTGTGTATAAACAAGGCAGAATTGCAGAGCAAATGAGTTGCAAAACAGAGGCAAATTATGTTTTAACCTTTTCTTTGTGAGTCTTTCCCTGATGTCTGATTAACTTTCCAGTCAACTGACTGACCTACCAACTGTGAGTGCTGCTGTGAAAGGAGGGGAGTGTTGGTTGTCAGCTCAGTTTGGGGGTGGGATTTCTGAAGTGTTTTATTAGCAGGTAGCAATATGAGTAATATGCCGTAAGAAAATCTGGGAATTAAGAGAGCTCCCAAACAGAAATTTTCCCTGCTGTAGCAAAACCAGAAACAATGTGCTGCTCCTACAGACAGAAGCATGGTGCAGTAGTTGCAATGCATCCCTTCATCTGTGTTCAGCCCTGGTAACACCTCATCACCTCATCTGAAATGCTGTGTTCAGTTTGGGGTATCATACATCCAGAAAAATGTGAACTTGTCAGAGAGGTCTAAAAGCAAAGAACAAGAATGATCAAGAGTCTAAGAAAACCTCACCTCCAGAGGAAGGTTGAATGCAATGTTCAGACAAAAAAAAAAAAAAA
>VXBI01005056.1:129404-190011 GCA_013397375.1 Toxostoma redivivum | reverse complement strand
AAAAAAAAAAAAAAAGACAGCTGAGGGAGGAATGTAAGTGATTTAAGAGTTGATAAAAGGCTAGTGCAGGGAAGGAGAGAATGATTTGTTCTTTTTGTCTGTAGTGGCTAAGACAAAAGTAATAGCTTTAAATTGCAGCAAGGAAGACTCAGGTCAAACTTCAGGAAACTGCTCCAGTGGTAAGGACAGCAAAGCACAGGAACAGATTGTCAGATTATCTCTGCCGCTGGAGGGCAGAGGATGGCTGTATCCCTGACATGACTCACGTGTCCTGCCTTGAGTTTGGGGAACGGCTTAGATGGTGACTAAAATCCCTTCCCACAGTGCTGTGACTCGCCTAACTCTGGTCCTACAGGGGTTAGAATTCCCTAATATATTCATGAATTCCAGGAAAAAAAAAAAAAAAGACAGCTGTAAAATTCCCACGCTGCTTCCTTCTCCACTGACTCTTCACAGTATCAGCCCCAGTGCAGAGCAGAGGACTGAGAGGCGTGTCCTGGCAGCAGGAGCCAACTTTGCCTCCTTCCCTCGTGCAAAACGCTGCTGTGCCATGCAGGACAGTCCTGCAGCAGTCTGATAGGGGTCGCAAAAACCAAAGCAGTTGTGAATTTTAGACATAGCAATGAGATTTCCACTACCTGAACATCTGGCTGGAGTTGAAAAAAGGGACTGCTGATTGGCCCTGCTGAAAGAGAGGGGGAGCCCTTGTCTTTACATGAGTTTAATAGGTACACTGCTGTTTTCATGCTGAGTCTCTGTGATGGGGGCTGGTTTTCCCTTAGAATGATTCTGAAAATTGCCTGTGAAAAAGAAAAATTAAAAAAAAAGACAAAAATAATTATGTAAGAGACAGAGTTCTGAGGAGATTTTGAAGTTTCTGAAGTCCCTCTCTGGTGCTAAAAGGAATTGCACACAGCTGGCATCACCAGTGTGTGTGGCCAGGCTGACCTGCCCAAGACACTGCAGCAAGTCTGTGCCTCTGGGGTGGGATTTGTTGCAGGTGACTCTATGGGAAGTTCACCTCCAGAGACTGGACTTAGTAATTGCTTTCACGCAGTTCCAGAAACCAAGGGGAACAGTAGGCACTATTTGAACTCCCTCAAAAACTGTAAGCACTTTTGTGAAGTGGGCAGGGTTTCAGAAGTGCTCGGCACCTGTTGAGCAGAAAATCTGCTCAAAACCATCCGGGCAGAGAGTTTTTTGAAAATCTGACCACTCTCTGAGGAATCTGAAAGGGAGCCCTTGTGATCTGACTTTTTTTTTTTCCTCAACTCTTTTACACTTTTAGAGTTGGGCGCTGATTTCTATAAACATACGCAGGAACATAACTGGGACTTGCAGTTTCTAATGCTGCAAAGCAGTGCTTGCAGCCCTCTGAGAGGAGGAAATGTGGGTCAGATTCTTTCCAGGAGGTGCCTTACTTTGCTTTCTGAAGGAATAGGATAGATATACCAATCCTAATATTTAATGCTTCCCTGGAAACTTTCATGCAATGAATCTAATGTGTTTTACATGGGTTAACTTCACTGCCCTGCTCTAACTAGGAGGTGATGGGAGAGGGGGGGCTATTTGCTGCAGAGGGAGAGCAAAGGAGTGACTCACTCAAGGTCACACAGTGAGTTAAAAGCAAATCCACAGACCTGTCCCGATTCCTGCCCCCATCCATAACTCCAACTGACATTCGAGTCACTGTTTTCTAAAGTGTGTAAGTGAGGCAGCATGGTTTAAATGTGTCATTTCATATGTACAGTAGCTCAAGGATGCGTGATGATTATTGGTCTCTGCAGATCAAATTACAGTTTGTTTCTCTCCGTTTGGCTGTGTTTAATGGTAGCTTGATCTGATCGATGGCACTTCAGGGTGGTGGTTGCTCTGAGAGACAGAAAGACATTTTTCACAGTTTTGTAGTGGAAAAAAGGGTGCTGACAACACATCTGAGGACCCAGCTAGCCCTGAACCAGCACATCACCCACAGCGTGACTAACCTCTGGTGGTACTCAGCCTTCACACTAGTGAACTTAGTCTGATCTTATGTGGTGAAGATTTTGCTTCTCAGCCTGGGCAGCCTGTGAGATGCTTTGTATTGTACCACCTGCATGCTGCCTTCCAGATTTTCCGTTTTCCATAATTAAATGAAATACTGGTATCTTGCTGGTGTACCTTCTGAAATAACTTTTAAACGGCTCATGACTGTTGCTTGTTTGGAGACCCCATGTTGTTATTGTTCCTCCATAGCAATTTCCTAAATCTAAAAGCCTAACAGAACCACCCTCTGTATTTTTCTGTCCTACCAGGCAGAGAGTTTGAAGGTGAGGAGGAATACCTGGAGATCCTGGGGATCACACGAGAGCAGTCGGGCAAGTACGAGTGCAAAGCTGCCAACGAAGTTGCCTCAGCAGACGTCAAGCAAGTGCGGGTCACTGTGAACTGTGAGTACATCACAGCTGGGGCAGGGCAGCGGGGAGAGCTTTGCCCACAGGCGAGGGTTACTTCAGGATAAACAAAGAAGTGTTTCTGGGTTTGGGTTATACAATCTGAAATGGAGGGCGCTGAGAAAACTATCAGCAATCAGACACTTGCCACAGGGTACAGTTTGTGCTTTAAACCTAGTAATATATAAGAAAAGGCTGGGGGGGTAAGTTACAGAGAGACTGACAGAGAGGGAGAGACAGAAAGAAGAGCTGTGACTTGCCCCCGTCTCTCCCCCCGAAACACTGGCAATGACTTGTTTTCACTCATTGATATTCGGGTGAACAGTAGCGTGAAGAGAAGCTTCACCAAGGCAGCAAGGAGAGATAAGGAAGGGCTCAGCTAGCTCAGAGCAAACACGTGCCTGCCTGCACCCAGCCATCTCAGCAGTGCCTACATAGCTATCACAGCCAGGGGACACGGGGCAGAGGCATGTGTTAATGACAAGGTGCAAAAACTTAACTTTTATGCTGGTTTCAGGTCATTAGTTTAAAGCTCTGTCTAAAAGACCCTTCATGCACCAGTGCAATACAGAAAGGGGGTTTGGCCAAAGGATACAGCAATCCCTTAAAAGCACCAAGAGGCACAGTAACCTGTGGCTTGCTTCATCACCTCTGGATTTGGGCATGGATTCCATCCCATATGTGCTTAGACAGATGTCCACTTCACTCTGCTGGCATGCTCCTCTCAAATTAACACAAGATATTTCAAACTGATGTTATTCTTTAATCCTACATGTGTATATGTCCACCTCCATACTTGTATGGCTTATATATGGCACTTCAGTGATGTAAAGTGAGCTATCCCCATGTACCTGCTTTGTTTCCTTGCTTGGAGGCTAATAACTTTGCAGCAAGGATAGATGAATGGGAGGTATGTTCTCTCCCGATCTTCTTCAGTTTAAATTGAGACTTAAACCAGAATATAAACTTAAAATAAAATTGGAGATGGCTACAGACATATTTCTGGGTGCATATTCGTACCTTGATCCACAGGTAGAACTGTTAGGGAGCAGGTTTGGGCAGAGAGCTGATGGCATCAAGTGTTTCAGGCAATACCAGTCTTAATTTGACTGTAGGTGATTATAGCACCTTTTAGTACCATTCTTGCTCTTCATTTCTTTCCCTTGGTCCCGTGTGGGCCATCACATCAGATCGACTTTTCTGCCTTGCTTAGAAGTCGAGGTTATAAGCTCCCTGCAGCATTTTCTGAATCCACAGTTTTTTATAGTTCCCTTAGAAACTGGGTGGCAGTGGTTTAATATCAGCTTCCTCATGGTCCAAATTTGGCATTAATATGAACTGTAGTAGCACACTTTCTGTACTGAAAGTATAGAAGTGTCAAAAACAGCTGAATTTATAAACTGGAGACTTTCCATGAGAACTAATTAATAATTTCAAATATTTCTGTGAAACATAATTTCGATGGTGCTTTAATGTGTTTGAAACAGATTGTTTGTATAAAGTCAGAATGTTTGATTTTGATTTAGTTTCAACACATAACTATGCCATGGTAAGATCTTAAACATTTTAACTGTTGGAAAATATGAAAAAGTGATGTTAATATGTGGTGTAATTTGTAATGTTAGCAGCTTAAAATTTCTTAAGGACAGATTTTTTCTTTTGAAAAAAAAGGGAAATAAATTTAAGAGACTATGAGGACGATGCAGAAAAAAAAAATCAGTCTTATTAGGGGAATGAAAAGTAGATATTTGCATACATCTTTCTCCATCCTGCTTTGTTAAACAACACCACAAGCAGCAGAAAGTGGGAAAACCACAGTGTTTGAAAAATGGAGCCTGTCCAACCTCAGGAGCTTCCTGGCCATCTCTTATCGTCTGCTGTGGAGCACCAGTCAGCTCAGACTGCAGGAGAAAGCATCTCACTTTGCTTTAGTCTCACACTACCACCTTCAGGCTTCCCAAGTAATTGCCCTTGCACGTCACAGACAGGGAAACTGAGGCCTGGGGAGAGTGGGAGGAGAACAGCCAAAGGGAACCCACTCCTGGCTTCCCAGGCAGCAAATGGCTACACACAGAGCAGCTGCTTGTTAGGTGCAATAGGCTGGTTTGTTTGGGACTGCTACCTGCCCCTTCTCCTAGGAGAGCACTGCACCAACTTGTTAAAGGGGTGAATATAGGGACTGTTCAGAGCAAGGGGCTGGGCTCCCTGGAAGCTGGCTGGGAAGCACACACTTGCTGGAATCATTTTCTAGGACCACAGAAAGATGCCTATTCATTCTGTGACTCACCTCTTGTACCAGATTCATGAAATGGAAAGGTTTGTCTTGCTGTAGACAGCAAGGAGATATACTGCTCAAATCAAAAAATCAAATAAGAATGGTTAAAAAATCACCTTCGTTTTCCTTTTATTATCCCTCCTCCTTTTCAAATTAAAATATTTACATGAACCCATAGCCTTTGAATGTAGGATCCTATTTATGTAAACTTATTAATATTTATGATGTTAGAGGGCGCACTGCAATATCCCTAAAGCCCTGCATAAAATCCCGATTAAGGTCAGGGAAGGGATCATATTGAGATGGCTAATGTGTTCACAAACAAATTTCCTTCCCTATATTCTCCAGACAGAATTATTTTTTTTTTTCTTTGACTGACACAATCCATTTTGCTGTTGGGTTTTTTTTCTTTTGGCCTTTCAGTTCTGGGATAGATACAAATGGCAGAGTGTGTTTCATGGTAACTTGAGTCTCAGCAAAGTATCTGTCTAAGTCGCAGCCCTGTAATCTCAGGGTATGCAAGTATTAGTAAAGAGAGACAAGGCACTTATTCCTTGATCCCTCTCAGCAGCCAGGTGGAAATAATTCTGCCTTTTAAGATGTAAAGCTTATCACTTAATATTTTGAACATGAGGCTGGGATTGAACATACCAGTGCCTACCTTACCTGGTTTCCAGCCAGTACTGAGACCAAGCTCCAGCAGAGCACCCAATATATTTTCCAAGTTTGGTTTGCCCATGGCACAACACTCAGACTTCAAAGTAAGCAGAGGTAGGAGCACCGTGCTGGGCTGAGGGAAAACTTCAGGCAGAGCAGTCACAAGTGAGCCCTTCTGGAGTTTGTGACAAAGCACAATGTCCAGGAAGGTTTGATCATAATTTTTAACCTTAGACACCTAAGGGAAGGGTCTCAACACTGGCTCTCAGAGCTGCACCAACAGCTTCTGCTAAAGTTCTTCTCTTTTAAGCCATTAATGTATTTCTGTTTCATACATGTTGCCTCAGTCCTTTCTTATTACAATTTTGGTATTAGGAAAAGAGTTTGTGTGGAATATAATTTCCATTTATTCCTTTACTTTTGCTGTCTTCCTTTACCCTTGATGAAGTCTTTCTCTCATCTTCTCTCTGATAAGTCCATGTGAACTATAGATCTGTAGGTAAATATTCATAAATTGCAGAAGTCCATCATTAACCTTAACTTTGCCTGTGTATGCCTATGCATTTATGACAGAACTTTATTCAGCAGTGCTGAAGAGAAGCACATGTAAGGAGTGCTGCTAATGTATATCAGGGAGAGTTCAAAGAGCAATGTTCTGCAGAGGAGCAGGGGGGAACAAAGCCACAGCAAACAGCTGCCATGGGCCTCCAGTAGCTCAAACAGTTTGCATGAGGCAAGCAGCCCTGACATAGTTTCACTGTTTTGTTCCATCTGGAAGTGTGTGGATTGACCGCATGTTTCCTTCCTGCAGACCCTCCCACCATCACAGAGTCCAAGAGCAATGAAGCAGCCACGGGACGACAAGCTTTACTGCGGTGCGAGGCATCAGCAGTGCCCACGCCTGATTTTGAGTGGTATAGAGATGATACCAGGTAAGGCCTTTAGCTTGCCTCTTCCCTCCTCTCTTTTTTGGTCCATTGAATAGAGGTTCCTGCCATCCTCCCCAGCTCCTCTCAAACAAAGTGCTCCTTACAATCCGTTTGAGTCGCAATGTCCCATCAGGCTCAGCAGAGCCAGCATGGTCATGGCTGGAGGAGGCAATTCCTCTCTGCACAGGAGATGATGAAGGAAGTGCAGAGGATGGAGCACTTGCCTTGAAGTCAATTATGGGCCAAGGCTCAATTAATACAATGTTCATGTGTTAAGTAGCTCATGATACAGACCAGGAAGTAGGTAGTGTAAGTCTTCAATTAGGTAATGCTGTTTCAGGTGCATTCTTCTAGAGAAAGGAGATGCTAAGGTATGAGATTTCCCCACCTGTGCGACCTGAGCCTTTCAGACTTGCATATGAGAATAAATGAGAAGAGAAAAAGGATCTGTCTTTTCTACCTAAACATTTACCTGCCATTAAGAAGGTTGTGTTATTCCTCTAAATTTTAGGGTAGCCAGCCCTGAACAGGGTGCCCAGCTTCAGGAGTGACTCAACATGGGTATAGGCACATATTGTGAATCAGTGTGTTTCACAAGTACAGACTAGCCTTCAGCAGGCCATGGTGTGTTCATTTCCAGAGTGACTTGGTGCTGGGCTGATGCTTCCTCCCTTTCCCTTGTCTTTCCTTGGTTCTCCACTGCTTTACCAGTGGCATTTAATCCCACTGAACTACTATGTTCATTTCACTACCTCTTCCTGTTTTCCATCCATCTTCCAGCTTTCTTTGGTCTCTTTCCTCTCACATCCCCTCCCTGCTTCCCTCTATCCTCACCTGCCAGCAGGGCTGAATTTTCTGTGTGCTGGGAAGGGATTTCCTTCCCAGTACACAGCTGTCAATGCATTATACACCTCTTCTCCTTTCTTCCCAGGATAAACAGCGCCAATGGTCTGGAGATAAAGAGCACGGGAAGTCAGTCTCTGCTGATGGTGGCCAATGTCACTGAGGAACACTACGGGAACTACACCTGTGTGGCTGCCAACAAGCTGGGAGTCACAAATGCTAGCCTATACCTTTACAGTAAGTACAAGAGCGGGTGAAGGGAGGCTCTCACAAAGACATGGCTGTGCAGGAAGCATATGGTGGTCAAAACTCAGGAAGGCATCTGCTTGACAACCCAGTCCCCTCAGACCTCCAGCCATGATCTGGCTTTCAGCACTCTGCTTTGGATACCTATGTGTTCATACTTGCCTTGAAACACAAACACAGCCAAATCAAAAGATTTGCAGTCAAGTGTTTTGATTGACTGGCTTTGCTGAAGACAGATTTTGTTAAAATAATAAAAATATGTTTGTTTTAAAGCTGGAAACAAAAAACACTTTAGAATGACAGCCCCTTTAATAAGTAGACAGAAGGCCAGGGCTCAGAGGATCCATGACAGGTGAGAAATGACAAGTAATTCAGGGAGATGGAGAGAACTAGCCACCGAGCCTGAGGAGAACAAGACAGTCAAGAAAAAGAGAAATTGGTTTGAAATTGGAAGGATAGAAACAAGAAAAGACAGAATGATTTTAAAGGGATATACCACAGGGACCATGGGGGAAAAGGTAATCAACAGATGAAATATGGAATAAGGTTCCTTGGATCTCATTCTGCCACTTTTCAATTACTGAGTTTGTCTTAGTAAGTATAAAGAGACAGAAGCTGGGACTAGACCAAGCTCTAGAGCAGAGTTACCTGCTGGTTCTGAATTTGGCAGCTGATTCAAACCTGATCCTAAACAGAGCCCCTGCCCCTCACCTACCATCCACATGCACATAAAAACTGTGGTGTATTTAAAATGCAGTTCCCAATTCCAGGTCTAAAACTTGGGCTCAACTTGGCCCACATGTTATTGGCATCAGAGATAGACTGCAGCAAAATGACCCACTCACACAAATAAACACGTTGACACAAAAGTGACTGATGGCAGTGTTCCTGTGACGGTCCCAAACTGAATTAAAACTCTCATGTCATGACCTGTATGTCCTTTTAAAAAAAGCTATGTAAAGCAGTCAGTATGGGATGCAGTTTAGTCTAGTTTCTGCTCTGACTAAAAAAACCAAAGTTATGGTTAAAAATAACAGATGTAGTGCAAAAGGATATTTCCATGGGCATTCTTTGTTTACCACCTTTGGATTTATTTCATGGCAATTTTTGAATTTTTGCAAATTTGGGTGTATTTTGTGGCAGTTATTTTCTAAAGAATAGATATTATCATAAGGGAAAGTATATTTGATTTCCTGTAGCATTGCAGCACACAAAGCAAATTTCTACTTTGAAAGTCTTTTCACCCTGTTCTTGTGACTGTCATGAGATTCAAAAAAAATCCTCAGGCAGCAATCTGGATCACAGTTTTCAAATACTCCAGATTTGTTCTTGCTGATATTAGTATAATTCTAAGTTTAGAATCCATTATTTGTGACTGAATTCTAAATTTGGCTCTCTCTGTTGGTTTCTGTTACAAAGATGAACTGAAATGCATCACTGAAACAAAATATAAGATGTAATTCAATAATGTATATATGCACATATGATTTTAGCTGGGGGGTTAGTTTTGCTAGAGGAGCATTTTGCATGACTTCAGAACTTCACCTCAAAGGATCTCAAAGGATTTGCTAGCAATGAATATTTCAATATCACAAGTCACTTAGAAATGGGTGAGTGTTGTTAGCACCATTTTGCAGTAGGAAGTTAAGGTACAGAGTGAAGAAGTGGTTTTTCCATGGTCATAAAGTGAGTGTCATAACCTGTGAGAGACCCAGGGAAACCTTGCAAAGTTGCTGTTAACTGTTCCAGGAGGAAATGTGGCAACTCTTAAAGATGATTTGCAACAGTGAGGATCCTATTTTAGCCCCCTTTTGATGTGTATGAAGAACACTTTCTTTCTTTCAAGTTGTTGGATTTTGATTATCATTTTTTAGAAATTCAAGGCCTGTTTATACTGGAGGACATTAGAGAATTTCCCAAGAGCCAGGAGAATGGAGGTGCAGGAGCTGAGTGAGATTTGATGATTTTCAGTGAAGTCATTCTAACTTGTTTTTGTGACTTGGTTAATCCCTACTTTTTCACTGTGAAATTGCTTCATATTGTTTCAGGAAATCTCTGTTCTTCTAGTTAGTGTAGAAGAAA
This sequence comes from Toxostoma redivivum, assembly GCA_013397375.1. Taxonomy (NCBI): domain Eukaryota; kingdom Metazoa; phylum Chordata; class Aves; order Passeriformes; family Mimidae; genus Toxostoma; species Toxostoma redivivum. The sequence continues at coordinate 180,547 of VXBI01005056.1, read as the reverse complement.
GAAAGAGAGAGGAAAAAAATAAATTCAGGCAGACTACAGCTGGTATCTTGAAGGTTGAAAAATCAGGGGGGAAATGAGTGAAGGGAATCCAGCTTCATAAAGAAAGATGCTGAAAAAAAGCTACAAGCCCAGATGAAAGAAATGCTGTAGTGATCACACAGTAGCTGAAATAACAGGTAATGTACATTCCCAGCCACACACCCAGACAGAAAAATAAAGCAGTGACAAGTTTTTGCAAGGTACAGCAGATACTCAAATACTTGGGACTGTTTTTCATCGCTGGAATCAGAGATCTTATTTCCTTTTTTAACAGAGAACAAGCTCACTGTAGAGCAACATCCCACTGGGGAGGTAAGTACAGCGATGGTTCCTCAGTGTCCCATTGCAGCACAAAAAAAGAATAGCAGCAAGGAGTGAAGAAACAGAGAGTTAAAAATGAGGTACTGGCAGCTTTGCCTGAGGTGGAAGGCAGACAGGGAGCAAGCAAAATGATGTGAAAGAACAGTTTAGCAATACAGAAAAATTGCTGGCTACCATTTCATGAAATCTCAGCACTGAAAAACTCAGAGAGACTGAGTGCCTTGGATATCAATGTCATAGATAGAAGATGCATTAAAATATAAAACCAGCTTCCTTGAACTGCATGAATAGATAGCTAGTGATCTTCTTAAAGGATGTAGCAGTAGGATTGCCTGCTGTAGGTGGAGAGATTTAAATCACTCACTCCTGGAGACTGAGTTTAATGACAACATAAATATTGCCCTACCCAAGGTTTAACTTACCCAGGAAATCGCCTCCAACAGCAACTCTGGAGTATGTTTGTAGAGAGGGTATTCAGGTACAGCTTGATGATACAACTGATCTAGTAGCTTGCTGACATTCCTTGCTCCCCAGTCCTTTTTCTCATCCTGCTCTCTGCCACATGGTTTTGTTGTTTTCCTTATTCTGCCACTCAGTGGACAACCCACTGAGCCAGTCCAACCTGCTAAACCAGTGAATAGGAAAATGAGCTTTACTGCTTGTCTCCCTAAAATGCCCCAAATGCTTTCTTTTGTTGTAATGAGCTGAACTAGTTCATGGCTGGGCTCAACAGGCACCAAAGCCCATGCAGGAGAGGAAGCTCTATCACACATCTGTGGGTATGAGGAGTTGGGAGGCAGGACCATGTTTGGCAGCACTGGTGAGCCAGTAGGTTGATTCAGCTCTGCAGAGCCTGGGAGCAAGGTTTGTAACCCATAATAACAAAAAAAGGGGCAGTAATGCACATCTCTCTGAAAATTACCTGACACTGAGGCAAAGCCAGGGCTGTTATCACAGAGCAACAGAGGCGAAAAGTAGTGACACGACTGAAGTGAAAAGGTTCTTCTCCAAGTGTATTAGGAGGTAGGGAACATGTTTTCTTTTTGTTTTACTCCCGTAGCAGTACTATGCAAAGCATTATGAGTGAAAGTCACAATTTGCATCTCAACACAAGCTACACAGATGTATGTATATATACATACACACACACACACACATATACACGCATAGCAGATACACATTTGCTGGAGGAACACAGGTTTATGTGTAGGTGAGTATGTATACTTAGGAATGCACTCTGTGATGTAGAAGCAAACTCCTCCACAGGCACACAGAAGCAGGTGCAGCACCTGGCACATTCTAGCAAAGCAGAGAAAAGAAAGAAAAGCTTTTCCAAATTAGTTGCCTTCTGCCTCCTGCTGAGCTAGCCCTTCCCATAGGCTGAAACAGGAGACAGCAGCACAGTGCTGCACATCCTGATGGCAGACCTGCTGGCTCAATTATAGGAGACTGCCACATCAGGAGGTCCCCTGCTGCATCTTCTGCACCCTTTGGGGGATTGGCAGGCGCAGAGCTGAAGCAGAAGCTGGCAAGACAGTGCCAACTCAAGAAGCTTCAGGAGGAGCCCAGCAGTTTTGGTTTCAGCAAGGCACATTCCTAAAAGCTGGCATTAGCCTCTAACTTGTTAGCATCCTGACACAAGTGTGCACTCGTTGACACCCCTTCTTCCGCTCTGCCCATGCTTTGTTGTGCCTGAGCATTTGGTTACCGTGGTGGCTGCTGGGGTTTGGAGCCTTAACTGTGGCCAAAATCCCTCTCAGTGGCTCTTGGTGTGCACCCCCTGTTTTCCTCAAGGCTGTCAATAACGGGGAGACTCAGCAGGGAGGAAAGTGGTTTGGACTGACAGTCAGAGGGGGCAAGGCTGAGACACTGCTAATGAGCCAGGGTGGAGCAATAAAAGCAGCACACAGTGGGAGAGGGGAACAGAGACAGAGTCCTTGAATAGAAAGCAGCATGATAATGAGGCCATAGTGCTTTGCTTTAACTGCTTATGCTGTGCAGCCTGCAGCCTGCTGTGCAGGAAGAAGGTAAAGGGGAGTTGAGTTATTTAACCAAACTAAATAACAAGGAAGTCTTGTCAGCACAAACAGCCTGCTTTCTCAGAACAATAGTCCCCTGTTGCTACATAAACATAGAGATCCAAGCTAGACTTGTATTTGATCTCCCCTGTGCCTGCTGTGGATTCAAACAACTCCATTACCCCATGAGGGCAGGAGTTCTGCCAGTGTCATAGGGATGGGCTCAAACCTGATGAGCTCCAGTGAGACAGAAACTCACTCTTTGCACCAAGGATAGTGTAGAAAGAGCAATGGCCTCCAAATAGCTGGGCCTAGGTGATCAGAGAATAGTGGGCTGCTGATTTATCCTGCCAAGCTCTTTGTCCATCAGCAGTAATCTTAGCAGGTAAGCCAGGAGATAACTCATTGCCCCAGGCCTACCAGCTGTTGCAGCTAAATGTCTACCTATGGATCAGTCCATGGGCAGGAACTTGTCTTAGTCAGTACAAGGCATCCAGGAAGCTCTGAAGGCAAAGAAAGGAGACCCAGTAATAATAGTCAAGCCTGGGGACCTTGTATTCTTGGGTTTGTGTCTGGCCAACAGTTCAGCATTTGACGTTGGGCAAATTGCTTCCTTGCTCTATGCATCACCTGCACCATCTGTGAAGCAGAATTAACACTACTGTTAGCCTCAGACTGAGGTCTCTGATACTGGTTTCCCTCAGTGTCTGTGCAATTCTTTTGGGATCCTTTGTGGAAGAAGCAAACCATGAAGCCAGCAGTGACGTATATCAAAGTCCTGCTGGGACGTACAATGAGGACACATTATAAAACCCTATGAACAAGACAGCAGGCTCTGTGTACAACTGAAAGATGATGAGTCTGCAGAAACTCTGTCCCTCTCAGAGGACAAAAACTCTAAAGAAGCAGCGTGCCCTTGAGGATTTGCCAGGGTGACTGCTCTCAAGCACAGATCCTCAAAGGAGCTGTCATTGGCAAGAAATCCATTGTGGAGAAGGCTCTGGGGGGGCAACAACTACCCTTGGAGGACTTCCACAACTCACCTCTCTGCCAAGACTCCAGACAGAGGTGAAGCTAAGAGGAGCTGTAGAGTGATGGCATGAGTGGTCTTGAAAGTCAGAGGGAAGATATGGACCATCAATTCCAATTACCTTCACTGCAGGTGCTTAATCCCTCTTGCTGTTTGGCTAAAATTTGTTTAGTTTTTCAAATCACTTCTCTCTGATTCCCAGTCCCATGAGATGTTGATGTGTATTAGGCACATTGCTAGCAAAATGCTCTGTATATGAAACCTACTCTAGTTCATTTATTTTGGGGACGGACAACTCCATCAGGTTTGTATCTGCTGCTTGCTTGGTGTGAAAAGTGGCTTGTCCTTTTCTCCTGCATGTTGCTTATTGTTTTTTTTCCCCCCCTTAGAACGAGTTTTACCCACACTCCCCAATCCTTTTCCAGGTCAGTATGTGTTTTATGTTGAAGTAGCTCTTTAGCCGGGTCATTCTCCGTCATCCTGACAAATGCTCAGAGCTAGGCATGGGCAAAACAGCTCAGAAACGCAGGAAAATAAGGGCTTTCCCTTCTCATTTACATGTCATTTTGTCTTTTCTTCTCACTTTCCTCATCCTTATCTTTCCCCCCTCCTTCTTCAAAAAACCAATCAACTGAGCAGCAGCAACCTTTAACCAAGCTTTGAACCACAGCATTGAGTTGTCACCCAGGTGTGGACAGTCTTTAGTGAGGTTCAATCTCCCTGCAGACCTACTTCTAAAACACAGTCCCATCCTAAGCTCTCTTTGCCCACTTTTTCAGATTCGGATCAAAAGCATAAACAGACCTAAAATTTTGCAAAGACAATGAAAAGGACAAGTGGAAAACTAAAAATTAAAACACTGCCAGAAGGTTTTTTTCACTGTAGTTGAGCATCCTATCATCCACAGTGAAACACTTTGTTTTCTTGTGCTTTTGTCCCACCTCTACAAGTCTTCCCATCATATAGTCCTGTATCTGAGGCAGAAAGCATAAAAAGAGGCACATGGTGAGGTGTTACTGTCTGCTTTATTCCAAATGGGAAGAAGATATGAAGGCAAAACAGTGTCCAGGTGTTTTTTCTGTCCCTGTGTGGCCTACTCCTGCCTTGGGTGCAGAGAGCATGGTCCCAACATCCATATGAGATCTGGGGCTTGGTTGTGGTGTTTTCATTCTGAAAAAGCACAGAGACCAGTCATGTCCCAAAAGCAGACTACAGCATTTGAAAGTGGTATCTGAAACAAATCAACTATAAGGCAGCAAGTCCCTGTGTTCACTGAAAAAATCTTGGCCTACAGCTCCTCAGTATCTTTGTTTTACTGCCATATGAGGACGATGCACTCAACTTATGGGTTGCTCAGAGACCTAAATTGTTAATGTCTGCACAGAGATTTGGGATAGAGTATTATTAGGAACCCACGTTGTTTTGCAAAAGAGCACCTGCTTGAACAAAGCACCTGCAGGTATTCCCATGAAAAGAGCAATAAATGCTGGGTGTTACACATGCTCAGTTTAACTACTCTGCTGTTTTCAAACCAAGCTCTGCTCTTGGCAACTTATTCAGGCTCAGGATGTAGTCACAATTGCCTATTTAAAAGGCAAATCCACAAATACAATTAAAGAAAAGTACCTAACAAAAAAATTAAAAAAATAAAAAGGAAAGGGGGAGGTAGAAATCAAGCTACCATTAAAATTAAATCCCAGGGAGTGATTTGTAAATAACATTCAAGGAGCTGAGAAAAGGAGTAAAGTAGGCCATTGGGAACCTACTGTGGAAAAATAAATCCAATTAAACACCATTATCTTATGTATTGCAAATGAAACTTGTGCTTGGATATGAAATTAAAGTTGCTGAGGCTGTTTTGGATGTAGGGGTTGGTTTGAGGAGTTTTCCAGTTAGAGGGGTTCTTTTTTTTAAGCAGAATTTTCAACGAAAAATATTTTTGTCTGATGAAAAACCCAGGGCTCTTTGGTTTTATGATTATTTTTATTATATATCCTTAAATTCCACAGGCAGGCAGTGTTAATTTTTTTCATAGCCAGCCCTGTTTACAGCTGGTTTTGAATTAGGAGCCCATTAAGCTAAATGATAAAGCAAAATCTGCAAGTGAACAAGGCCAGGATTCCCATTACAAATACACCTCCTAATCAACTTGCCAAGGCCATCCTGCACAGCTTTAGTTGATCCTTTAAAACACTTTCCCCTCCATCTCTGAAGCTGTTATATTTTTACTGCTCCCCAGTCTCCTGAGCTCATTTGAAGAATACCCAGGTGTGCCATCACTCCTGTGAGGAGTCTCCAGGAATTTGTGGTGCCAAATGCTGGTGTATCTCCAGTGACCCAGGACACACCAAGAGGATTTTGCAGAGGGGGAAAGCAGAGTTTAAATACTCTGGGCCTCTCTTGTTTTCCGAAAGCCCTTACTAGCTTCTGCATTGTGGGCCTGCAGCACAGATGCTGGTGCTTTTTACATGTGCTTTTACTTTGCTGCTCACCTTCAAAGAAACCTTGGGCATATAATTTTGTTAGACCTTTTTCTTCCTGTGAGTTGGTGTTCTGAAATGTAGTCCTCAGCCCTCAATTAAGCCATTCCTCAATGACCAGAATCACAGCCTTCTTCTTTTTTCTCCCTCAATTTTCATTTCTCTTAATCCTCAGTAACACTTCCCTGCCCTGTGGGGTTTTGAGCATTAATTTAAAAAGAAGGTGGTTTGAGACGAAGAGAGCTGTAGTCCTGCTAAGCATTGCTCTCATTAGCTAGCTGCTGTGAAAACATCTTGCTTTCAGGCAGGCTGGAGACTCAGAAGCAGCCCATTCAACTAAACAAATGGGACTTGAATTTGATGAGGCATTTTCCTAAAATTCTGGTGGAGCCCAGCTGATTCAGCTCTCAACTGAGTTGTCCTTGATAAATTTTCCAGCCCTCCTGATTTTGCAGCCAGGCACTCAAAATGCCTTGAAATGTCTTCAGGGATGATGCCACATCATCACATCTTTCTGTCTGCATTGTAACATCATGCTATAATGGGCTGACACAAGACCTGGCTGTCACCAAGCAGGGGCCTTACTGCATCATCAGGTGCCTTTTCAAAAGGATTTTTCATCTGGGAAAAGAGAATTTGTTCATTCCACACCACATCTGCCAATGGAAGGGCAAGTGTGGCCACTATTGAACTCAAAGGGACCTGTCACATATGCCTGGCACTAGTTCCATCTTTGTCCTTCGTTGTCCCTTGTCCTCAGCCCTTTGAACATGAACTCCTTCCCTTTGATTGCTACATAAATTCCACATCAGAATGGCTTAGCCAGACTGATGGGCTTCAAAACCTGTGAGCCTTCCTCACAGGAGTTTTGTGATGAGAGTTTTCCAGAGGGTAAGCAGAGGCTTTCTCAGTGTGGTTAGCTTGATGCCCTGGGAGCTATGCAAGGGGGATGTGGTGTTTCAGAAAGCAGCACATCCAGAGCTGCCCACAGGGCAACAAGTGTCTCAGTCTTTGGGGCCTGATCAGACAAAGTCATGGCTGTCAATAGGTTGATGCAAGATTTATAGCAGTAGTGTGTTAGCAATTAGCAGAGTGGGAGGAAAAAGGAGAATGAGGAGTCCTGCCTTTCTGCCAAAATATGCATTGATCGGAGAATGACCCTGTGTGACTGTAAATTGTAGATAGTCTCCATTTAGCTGTAGCCTGTACTGTCACTAATGCCTTCATCGGTGGGTGGGAGATGGGGGAAGGGAGAAAAGAGATGTTCATTTGGGTCTGATGGCCAGAGTGGGAAACAGAGAGCAGCTTTCTTTCTAATACCCTCTCAGTCCTCTTTCCTTTCTCAGGGTGTCCTAGCTGTGCAGAAGGTTGCAGTGGTCACCTCCACCCATCTCTGCTTCCTTTTCACTTTCTGTAGTGCATGGCCCTGCCAGTTCTGCTGAGCCGGCTGCTCTCGTGTCAGCAGGGAAAAAATGGCAAAATCTGAGTCCATTAATGCTAAGGAAAGAAGGAAGGAGAATTACAGCACAGACTACAGGCTGTAAAGGGTTAAAATTTTATGGAAGTTTGCTGACTAGGCAGTCAGCCCTGCCAGTATAATGGGACAAGCTGAAAAACTCATTCACCTCTGGAGTCCTCTTCACTGAGGCTGGAGGGTGCTTTCTCATTTGGGCTCCAGAAGAGGGTCAGTGAAAATCCAGTCCTTCAGGCCTTCAACACAAACTGGTTGGCAGAGCTAGGGAAGCCATAGACAGACACAGACAGGCCAAAATAGACAATCTTGTCTTTTTGTGATCCCAACAGAGAAATAGAGAAAAAAATAATGACCAGGGGGAAAAAAATAACCATAGGGACAAAGCACATGAAGGTATTTGGAACCATGTCAAGTCTGGTATTCCCATAAATCCTTAGGCAGTCGAGGGACATAGTTCAGCTGTACTGGTCACATCTCAGTGATGAGTGGCTGATACTCAGGGCATGCCTCACTTCCCTGAAAGCTGCCTGAGCCCCAGGCACTGGCAGCTGATCACGCCCATGGCCCTGGGTGGGAAGCACTCATGGCTCTCCTTGCTTCCCACAGGATACTATCCACCCAGATTTTCCAAAGAGCTCAGTGTCCATTTGGTGAGTGCAAAAGGGATTGACCCTGCAGGGTGGATGCTCAGACAGACCAAGCTTCTCTTGCTGCTCAGGGTCAGTGTCAGTCCCTGGCAGGGCTGCAGTCGCTGAGGACTGGCACTGAACTGGGTGCCAAGCCTGTGGGGCCTTCAGGCCAAGGGAACAGGGAGGACAAGGCAGGGTGAGAGGAGGCAGCCAACATTACAGTAATTGCTTCCTGCCATTTCATAGGTACAAGGCAAGGGATGGCACTGTATCTTATTTTGGCTGTGTGGTTTCAAGTGAGTAATACCAAAGTCAGAGGTGATGATACTGTCTTCCAAAAGGAGGTTGTATGGATGTAGACAAAAACAGCATCTTAGGGAAAAGAGACATGCCAAGAATTGATGCCAAGCTACCAACATTGCTTGGTGTGTTTTGCTAAACAGCAACAAACAGCTTCTGTTTGTTGAGATTGCTTAAAAAATTTAAAAGCCAATCTGCCTCTTCCCACCCTTCCCCCCCCAAAAAAAAAAGTATAGAGAAAAGAAACAAGCTTTCATAGAGAAAAAATAGAGACATGGGGGAAAAGAAAGAGAAATGGCTTTACTGCCTGATCTGTTTCTGTACTTTTTGTTCACTATTTTAATGTAGATTCATTTATTCCAAAATGAGCCTTGGGTTGTATATTATTTGCATAGTACAGTGCTGTGGAGGATCCAGTGAGTAAAGAAGATCAGCAGCAGAGGGTGGGAACTGAGACTGGAAGTCCCAGAAAGATATTCCTCCAAGCTGAGCCCTTGCAGTGGATAAGGAAGACATTTCAAGGTCTGTCAGTCACCGGTGTGGCTTTGCATGCATGCAGAATAGTCCTGCAGAATAGTCCTGCAGAACAGAGGTCAGGGCACAGCAGTCAGGTGGGAGAGTGGAGGTTGGGTGGATCCAGTGGGGGAATAACTGCACTGCAGAGATTAGAAACAAACCCATGTAAGAGTGACTGCCATGGAAAATCACTTGTCTGATAGGCACAGCGATAGTGTTGTAGCATGGACAGAGTACCCTGCAGAACAGAGCTGGGGCAGGCTCTAGCCCTCCTAAGCCAGATAGCCCCAGCCCAGAGGATACTCATAGCCTGATACCATCTGTATGATAGATGAGCTTCTGAAGTCATCAATTGAACCTTTCTCCTTTAGAGATGCTGAAGACAACCTATCCCCATTGCACAGCAGGTGTACTTAAATCCTTGCTCTCTCTCTCTCTTGTTCTCCCTATTTCTTGTGTTGACTGGCTGACTGAAACTGCGGAGGGCAATAAGGAGGAGGATGAAGAACTGACACTATTGTCTTGATTTAATCCTTACACACATACACAAAAACTCCTCCAACCCCCGTGAGAAAATGACCAAAGAGTAATTTCCACCTTCCTCCTCCTCCTCCTCTTCGCCCTTCCATTCCAGTGTAAACCACTCAAGAATTTGTCTAACAAGCTGGCCTCCCCTCTGGTTATTGTCCCAAGTGAACAGCCTCTCTATTCACTAACCCATGACGGTAAGTTGGTTTTGGGAAGCAGATTTATCTTCCCAGCTCAGGCAGTGCACTGGGCCCGCTTGTGAACCAGTTGCCATTCAGTGTCTGCTCTGCTGTTGATAAAGCACATTACACATGGCTGGACTTGCATGATTAATACAGCTGTCTAAGTGCTCTCTCTAAAAACAAAAACAACCAGAAAGGAGAAGGGAGGTATGGGATTTGGGAGGGAGGGAGGGTGTGCATGGGGGAAAAAAAACAACCATTCCAAAGAATTCAGTCTTGCAGAAAAAGGCAGAGTGCTCCTGGAAGGCCTTCCCTCCCATGGGTGAGCAGGTCTTTGAGCAGAGCTCCCCTGAAAAAAGGAGAGGCCTTGTGGCAAGGTGAGCAGGGAGCAATGTGCATGATCCTTCCCCAGCATCACCTGCATGTCCCTCTGCAGCCCAGGGAGTGGATGCATGGGTGGGAGCATGGGATCAGGCCCTGGAGAAGGATGTGCTCTGACCAGCACAGCTTCAGCAGGGTCTGGTCAAGCAGCCCCTACTGTGGGTGTTGCAGTTACACAGGCACACTGACCCTTGGTGACACTGCCCAGCCACGTCACTGTACACACCTGTGCTCAGAGGCACAGCCCACAGGCACTGAGCAATCTCCAGGCACCCAAGAACATCTAAGGAGGAACAGGAATAGCTTCCTGCATCTTTCCCAATGCTCCAGCTCATCCAGCTGAAGGTCTGCTCAGCAGCCTGTGTAAGCTGTATCAACTTTCCCTTTTTAATAGCAGTCTGAGAATGGGCTGTGAGAAGCCACAATGGCTTCCTGCTTTGGCTTTTCCTAGGCCTAGGCCGGGTATTAAAGCCATGCTTGCACTGTTAGGGTCTTAAAGTGACCAGGAGTCTTACTCTGGAATTGCACACACACAGACGCTTCCATATTTTGATGAGAACTACAGGGAACACAAAGTAATATTTACTTAGACCCCACACTTTAGAGACATACACCAGCGCAAGGGTCCAGCTTGACAGTCATGACATCTCTAATTCACTGAATTACTGAGAGTGATATCCCTAAGAAAACCTCAAGGACAGGCTGGGAGGACACTCCTCTTCAGATACTAGAGAAAGACAGGGAGGGCAGAGGCTGCAGTAGGACTGGATTTAAGTACCACAGTAACCTCAAGCACAATGGCCACTCTCCACTCCAGTTTAGTTTTTTCTGCTCCAGCCACCCCCACGTATGTCCCCTGCCTCTTCATTTCTGGCCACAGCCACTCAAATCTTTCCCATGCCATATATCCAGTAAAGCTTGTGGAAAACCATTGCAGGGATGAAGTGGGTAAACAGACAGACATGAAACTGATGAAAATATTAATTTTTCAAAAGGTTCCAGAGTCTCCAATTAGCAAACCTTCTTCCTAGGGCAGCGTGTGCCCTGGGTGAGAGGAGCTGTTTGTCCTCTATTGAGACACTGGATTATGTGCTGGCATCACCTTTGGTCTGCAGTGCCCTAAACGTACTTCAGAGATGAGCAGGAAAGGGATTGCTTTATCCTAGGAAAGCAAAAAGCAGAAAAAGCTCAGATCTTCCCAAGATGACTCCTGAAAAAGTCTGGGTTATGTGATTTGGGGTTTTCATGGTTTGTTGTTTTTTAGGGGTTTTGTTTGTTTGTTTGTTTGTTTTTGATGCTTTGCTTGTAGAATGAGAGTGTTTAATGTGTGATTTGAAGATAATACAGCTTTAAGTATCTGATTTTATATCAGTTGCTGGGGAAGGTGGGGTTTGGGGGGGTTGGCTTTTTTTAAATAAACCTTCAGTTGCTAGGGAAATAAAAAGGGTGGGAGAAAAATTTCTTCAGCTATGAGAAAACATTGAAACTTTTTATATACACAAGACAGATCTGATGATGAAAGATCTGTGTAGCCTTGAAACAAAGGTGGTCTTCTAGCCACCACCAACCTCACTGGTCAGGGTAACAGCTCAATTTTAGACTAGGATTACTGTAAACCAGCTCCAGGATAAATGGTGTAAGCAGACAGCTCTTGAACACCACAATCTTCTCAGAAAGACACTGAAAAATACAATTTCAGGGATATTCTTCAGACTTTAGGGAAGGATGGGTGAGCTGCATTACAGAATGAATCTTCATTCCTCTAAGACATGAGGTATGATAGATGAGTACTTAGTACACCATGAATGAGCTCCAAAACATGGGGAAGAACTGTTCAGTGCTAAAAAAGCGTGAGCAAATTCTGAAATACATTAAACCGAGTGCAAAGATTGATAGACACCAGAGACATTTCCTTAATCTTGTTGGAGAGTTGCTGGAGGGCATCCTCCCCAGCTTACACAGTGGTACTTGCACCTCTAGGAAAGCCAGCCTGCTGCCACTGCAGTCACAGTCAAGTTTTAATTACAGGAGCAGAACTGGTAGTGACAATGGGGAATGAGCAGGTAACGAGCAAAATAGCTTCAACACCGGGAACAGGGAAGAAAAAAAAGTGTCTTCTTCTAAGAAGAGGGGGGAGGAACAGGAAAGAAGTAAGAAGAAAAAGCCCCAAATGAACCCTAGTAAGTAGAAGCTGGTAATCCCTAAAGCCTCAGAGTAGAGTGCAAAGCCTTGGAAGAAAGAAATTAATAACTTTCAAAGTATGACCTTGAAAATGGAATTAACAGTATTCCTCCCTTTTAAGCCTTCATGATAATAAAGATTTCATCTTCTGAAGCCCTGGCAAGAGAGTCAACAGACTAGGAAAAATTGCTTCCTGTGGAGCAGCTGGCAACTGTAAACCCTAAGACCCCTGCAGGCCCCAGGGAGTCAGATGATAGAAATACTTGCATGATGCACATCCTCTTTCCCTTGTGCCTTTTGCTTTAGAGGTGGGGTTCCCCCCACCCCCCCCCTTCATCTTTGGTCCTATTTTTGGCTCAAGAGGCAGAACTTCAGCCTTCACTGTAAGTAGAGTCAGCTTATCAACAACAGGGAGCCCAGAGATGCTCAGTGTGGACATCACCTGGAAAAATAGCAGGCTGGCTATACTTGGTTTATCATCACTCCTTCCTTCCCATCACAGACAAGTTCTTCAAGCCCATCCCATGCTGCTTTCTGGCTTCTTTTCCATTCAGAAACTAATGGGGACCAATTGCCCTCTAACACTAGATTTTACCTTGCACCTTATCCTGGCAGGATCCTAAGGGCAGATTCTCCAAAGCAAATCAAGGGCCAGGAACTCTCTGATGCCCTTTGAACTTCCTCTGTGGGCTCTCTTCCATCAGCAAACTGCAGATTTGTCAAGCCCTGGAGTCTTGTTGGAGTAATGTAAATAAGAGAAAAATTGGCAGCTGCTGTTTCTTCTCCTGCCTTCATTTTGGTTTACTCAGATGATGAGGCGAGCAAATGTGAATGTGAAACATATAGGTGGGTGGATGATTTTTTTCCCTCAAGAATGTATCTGCTCTCTGCTTGCATCACAAATGATCCTTTTTAAAGGTCTGTATTGGGAATCTTGAAAGTAACAGGTTCAATTTCTGCTGGTGATGGTCATGGTGCACACATTTGGAGGCATGCCTCTGGTGAACTTGTGGGTTTACTTACACATCTGGCCTCATTTGCCTCATGAGCAAGGCTTATGTGTCATGGTACAGTCTCCATTCCCCTCTCTAATGGGCCCCTTCAAGGATGCTGTTGGTGTTACAAAAGTGAGCTGGAGGGAGTGAAGAGACAGAAGGGGGAGTATCTGTGTTGAGGAGGTAGAATAACAGGATGGCTTGAGTTGGAAGAGACTTTAAGGACCATCTAGTTTCAAATCCCCTGCTATGGACAGGGCACCTTTCACTAGACCAGAGTGCTCAAAACCCATCCAATCTGGCGTTGAACATTTCCAAGGATGGAATATCCACAGTTTCTATGAATGCCTCACTACTCTCATAGTGAAGAATTTCTTCCCTATATACCATCTAAATCTACCCTCTTTCAGTGTAAGACCATTGTCCTACCACTTGTCCTACTACTCCTTGTCCTACCACTAAACACCCCTACAAAAAGCCCTTCTCCAGCTCTTGTCAGTGCCTTTTAGGTACTGGAAGACCATGGTGCCATGGAAGATCATGGAGCCTTCTCTTCTCAAGGCTGAATAACTCTGACTCTTTCAGCCTGTCTTCATAGGAGAGGTGCTCCAGCCCTCTGAGAATCTTCATGGCCTTTCGCTGGACTCACAGCTGGACTCACAGCAACAGGTCCATTTTCATGCTGGGGGCCCATCATAACTGCATTAAGTAGAGTGGATTACAAATTTCACCACGCCCTGCACCCTCAGATTCTGCTGCCGTAGTGGGTAGATGTCCTGCTTTTTATGTGTCTCCGAAAGAGGTTTTGCCGAGGATGCAGATGTAGAGTTGCATAAAAGGTACAGGCCGGTGGGGAGCAGATTCCGTGCCACATCCGCGTGGCCGCGGCTGGCTCAGCAGCGGTGGCTCGGAGCGCAGAGCTGGCCCCTTCCTCAGCGTGGTCCCGGGGGGCTCTGCCGTGCGGACCCGGGCTTTTCCCGGCGGGCGTGCAGAGCCGCTAGCCCCGGGTGTTACTCCCAGCCTTTCCAAAGCCGTTCCCAGCCCGGCGGCTCCTGGATGGCGAGGCGGGGTCGGTGTCCTTCGGCTGCCACCTCGCGGGAAGGAGCGGCGCTTCGCCGGGCGGGGACAGAGGGACGGGGGGCGCGCAGCGGGAGCCTGGCCCGGGGACGGGGGCAGGACGTGTACGAGCGCTGTTCTCTGCATGGGGTCACAGCCCTGGCAGCACACCTTTGCTTGCTGCTGCTCGTGCCCTTTTTCGCACCTGCTTGTTGGCGTCTGAGCTTCACCGGGCACCACATCCATACCTAAACAGATCTGCTGGAAACTCCACTTTTCCCCCTGCAGTTCTCAACCCGGGCTGGTACTGGCTGCCTGCCTTTGCAGTCCTGGTACTAATGCCCTCTTCCCAGAAGCACCGTCACTCCCCTCTACCTGTCTCCCTCATCCCTGCTTTCCTGATGCCTAGCCAGGACCTAATTTCTTCTCTTTATCTCCCCTTTTCCCAGGACCTGTTCTCATTACTTACCTAACTTTAATGCTTACATAATGTCCTCCGTTTCCCCATCTTCACCCTGGCTGACATGTTCTCCCCTTGCCCTCTTCCATGTCATGAGCTGAGCATTCCTATATTGCCATTTCAGTTGAAGATCTTCCCTGGTATCGTTTCCTGTGCTGTAGCCCAACATTGATACAAGTGCAAGGCTCATCCTGTCACTCCAGTCCACATTACCCTCTTCTTATATCTCTCATCACAGCAGCCTTTTCCCATGCCTCTGCCCAGATGCACTTACGTATTTTTCATCTCCTCATGCAGCCCCCAACCTCCAGTGGGCACTGTAGGCTTTAAGAGGCCAACACAAGCCATGAGGTAGGGCCTGTGCAGGGCTAGCCTTCAGACTTCGGACACTGCTGCAGAAGCTGGGTGTGTTGCAAGTTTTTGTGACAAAAAACCTCATCTCTTCCTTTCCTGGGAAGATATGAACACTCCGCAGCTAAATCTCCCTAACTGAGCAGTTTCCTTAGCCTGGTTCTCCCATAGTCAGCAGAGGAGGCTGCAGAGCAAGGAGTGCCTGAGACAGTTTTAATCTAGCCAGTTCAGGCAGCAACTAATAATAGGCAGTATGCCAGGCCACCTGTTAATGACAAGGTCCTAAAGTCAGAAGAACATAGCATCCAAATTTAACATGAGGCCACAATGTCATTACTGGCAGCTGACTGCTGCTGTGCTTCTTAAAGAGCTGAGGGAGTCTGTGGATATGGAAGTCTTCAGGCAGTCCAGAAGTGATCAGACAAATTAATGGATGAAGAAATTAATCTCAAAGGGGTGCAGCTTCTGCTGGCTCATAATGACTCTGAAGCAGGTGAGGTAGGCCAGTATGATCCATGCTGGCCTCATGCTCCTGGCTGGCCCCTACCCAGCACCTACAGAGGACAGAGCTGAAGGTTAGACAAGACCCTTGGACAAGACCCAGCAAAGGTCTTTCTGTGTGGTGTGTTCCTCAGGCTGGTTTTGAGGATGAAAGCAGCTGTGGTTTTGGCTGTGGTTTGCTCTGAATGTAAGTAGCACTCTGCTTTTCCCATCTTCCTCTGCTATCTAATCCAAGTCCCCCCATCGTTCTCACTGTGTCTTTTCCTACACTCTTCATGGAGTAGGAGCAATTCTTGCACCATCACACACACAAGTATTACAGCTATACCAAGCCAAGTCTGCTACAGTTGCACACATCCCTACATCCTCTCTAGTGAAACCTTGGCTAGGCTGGCTTGCAGTCCTCTGCATGTGAGAGCATGGAGCAACTCTTCTGCTTCATGCTGCATGGATGGGTTTGTCTGCAGAAGTGTTAGGCACCACGTGAAATTGCTGATGTCCCAAATTGAAGGGTCTTGCCACCCCTTCTGCATTTTCACTCAGAAGCATGTGGAAGTTCTCCCAGAAGCGTTAGGGAGGATTCCTGGAGCATCTTTATGCCAGGCTGTTATTCTGGGCTGTTGCACACAGGCAGGTGGGCAGGAGCACTGAGGTCACCATGGCATGGCTCTGTTTTTCCCATTGTTAAATTTAAGGATGCAGCTAGGGTTACACTGTCTTGGGGAGAGGGATTGGATGGGGGCTGCACATGGTCCCCTTCAGCCATGTGAGAACTACAGCTCTCTAAATCTTGCCCTTGGTGCAAAATCAGATCACCTGGGCTGAACGTGTGTCACCAATAAAGCCTTGGAAACACAGGATGCAGTGTATCATGATGCTGTTGCAGCACATAGGCACCATGGCAGGAGTCCACCTGCCTCTGCAGCAGGTATCCAATTGTCTCACATTTGGAGCAAGGGAGGGCAGTGCAGTTGTTCTGCCCTTGACAGCTTTCAGGCTGCTCCTTCTTGATTTGCTTAATGGGATCTGACTCCGTCAGCATTTAGGGTCTAGGGTCCCTTAGGGGTTTAGCTGTGAAATGATGCCAGATATTCATATTAGCTCATCAGCATCGGAAACCCAATTTCCTCGCCTTCAATATCCTGACCCTAAGGTGGTCACGGGCTTGGCAGGCCTGCTGAATTGCCGGGGCAGTGTGGGGGGATGAAAAGCCCAGGATATTATAGCAAATTCCCAAAGTACAGACTCAAGGTCACCGAAGCAGGAGACCGCAGGGACAGCTCCGAAGCTCCCGGTGCCAGCGAAGAGGGAGCAGGAGTGGGCAGCCGGGGGTCATTCAGGAGGGACGTTCCGGGGGTCTCCAGCGGGCGGGGACGGCTCCGCGCGGCGGCCGCCAGAGGGCGCCGGAGACCGCGGGCTCGCCCGCTGCTGCTGCGGGATGGTGAAGGGATTTACCGGGATGGCGGGGGGATGTACAGGAATGGCGAGGGGCTGTGTGGGATGGCGAGGGGATGTAGAGGGATGGCGAGGGGATGTACTGGGATGGCGGGGAAAGGTATAGGGATGGCGAAGGGATGTCCAGGGATGGCGAGGGGATGTACCTGGATGGTGAGGGGATGTACCAGAATGGCAGAGGAATGTATAGGGATGTACCGGGATGGCGAGGGGTTGTTCGGGATGGCGGGGGAATGTATAGGGATGGCGAAGGGATGTACCAGGATGGCGAGAGGATGTACCGGGATGGCAGGGGGATGTATCGGAATGGCGAAGGGATGTACCAGGATGGCGAGGGGTTGTTCGGGATGGCGAGGGGATGTACAAGGGATGGCAAGGGGATGTATCAGAGTGGCGAGGGAATGTACCGGAATGGCAGGAGGATGTACTGGGATGGCGAGGGGATGTACCGGGATGGCGAGGGGATGTACCGGGATGGCGAAGGGATGTACCGGAATGGCGAGTGGATGTACAGGGATGGCGAGGGGAGGTATTGGGATGGAGAGGGGACATTCAGGGATGGAGAGGGCAAGCATCGGCATGGTGAGGGGACGTGACGTGGGGATTGCGGGACCAGGATGGCAAGGGGATGTGCGGGATGTAGAGAGGATACACAGGGATGGCGAGGAGATGTACTGGGATGGCGAGGGGATGTAGAAGGATGGTGAGGGGATGTATAGGTATGGCAAGGGAACGTGACATGTGGGCTGCGGGACCGGGATGGCGAGCGGATGTGCGGGATGATAGGGAGGGGGGTTTGCGAGGGGTCGGTGCGCTGGGGCTGCAGGGATGGGGCATTGTGGGTTCTGTGCGCTCGGAGGCCCGGGGACTGCGGTGTGCATGTGCACACTGAGGGGAGCTGTGCCCACGCGTGCCTGTCCAAATGTGCACGGGGTGAGCACACTAGGGGAGGGCAGTGTGCACGTAAGGGCTGGCACTGTCCCCCCAGCGTGGGAGCTCACCCATGGCCGTGTGGGTGAGCACAGCCCGCAGCAGCAGCTGCTCCTGCATACACATGGAGAAGTCATCATCCAAACATGGGCTGGCACAGCCTGAGGTGTGGCTGGGAAGGAACGGTGACTGATAGAATGAATTGAAACTGATGCTATTTCCTGCAGAAAATCTTGCTCAAAGACAAACATTTTATTTTCTTCCAGCATTTTCACTTTCTTTCTTACTACATTTGAGCAGCTGTTGTCCCCCAAAACATTATTTTGTGACAGAATTATAACCTTCCCACATTTTTACAGTACTTGTGACAGTAAATGTCGCAGCCATGGCGTGTAGTCCAACTAGCTGTACTATAAAACACAGAGATTCCATGTGGCCCCCAGGGTTATGTGCAGAGGCCACAATGGATCCCAGTCCACCCAGTCAGCCTAACACACTGCCCAACATTTGCACGGCCTGCTGGTGAGAACAGCTGCTGGTGTTAGCTGTGGTGTTGCACAGAAGACGATCAGGACTGCGCATAGAGAGCTTTCTGCAGCCAGCTCCACCATCTGACTGGGACACATAGGGAGACATGAGAACATGTATCATTTTTCACGTCTGGAGATGGGAGTTTCGGCTTTTCAGATGATCTCAAACTTAGACACACAAGCTCAAGCAGAACAGAAGTCAGTGTGACCCTGTCCCAAGTCCTCCATCACACCACACGTCTTTGTGTGTCCTCTCTTTTACCTAGATATTGTAGAGGTTCATCTCTTCACCACACCATGCCTCTGCCCCCAGTCCCCACCAAGCTCACAAACTCTGATTCGTGCATTTAGATGCATTAAGGCAGCAGTACCCAGCCAAGGCCAAACGTCCCCTTGCCTCTGCTGTGCTGGGTGTGCAGTGCGTGTCACTATTGGTGCAAATGCCCTTGCTCCAGTTGCATGGACACCCTAGAAAAGTGGCAAAGAGGAGGAATGGCTGTCATAAGTATGTTATGTACATGTCCATGTGTGTGTTAAGACAAATAGTATTTAAGCCAGATAGTAAAAATATGGTGGCTGAAATTTTTTTGTGGGCAACACACTCTGCCTGGTGTGCTCTTGCTTATTTGCTGAGCCAGAGGAGTCATTTTGTGCCAAAAAGGGATGAAAATGGTCCCAAACAGCCTCCCCACCATTATCTGGCTGTGAGAGGTGCTTTTTCTGAAACACAGGTGAGGTAGGGATAGTAGCTGAAGTGAAACTTGTTCCTGAGTTTAGGGGAGGAAATAAAATTAGTGAAAAAAACAGTGTTGTAGCATTTTTGTGACAAGCCACAAAAGATGCATGTGGACTAGCTGAAAAAAAGAAGCCATAGATGGAACACAAATTTTCCACACAAATCAGCACATACTTACTTAAAAATCTAAAGACAGAACTGGGGTACAAACAGCTAGTCTAGTCAGCTACCTTAGGAAGAAATCAGACAAATGAAAGTGCAACAGAATTTGAGGGGCTCTGGAGACATCCCTCTTGGATTTGCTGCCTTTTAGTCACCAGCTTAATAGTGACTGTGCTGCTGAGCAAGCCTGTGGGTGGCACCTGTGCTCCCAGGAGAGCAACGGGACTCTTCACCTTTGCAGATTGTGAGGGAGCAGTTGTACTTCAGCCTCATGACAGGGCCTTTTTTTTTTTTTTTTGCTCCCCTCTGCCATCAGAAACAGCTTTTCTTGGTAGTAAGCATGACTTCTTTCTTCCACACCAGGATCAGTTCCAACATAAAACCTCATCTCCATCTCCACACTCCAGCATCTTACACACACATATATGTATAAATGTACACATACATGTGCGTGCATGCATACATACATGAGCACTTTACATGCACGTGTACATGGTGCCTGCATTTACAGACCCACAGCCATTTACACCTCCCTGACCAATTATCAAGAAAAGGCTGCCAAGGCTTGGGATTACATGGTGAATTTAAAACAGCATCACTGCCATTAAAGTCATCCAGAAAAGGGAACCCATAAATGAGAGGATGAATGAGAAGATGTCAGGAGTGTTAGCACGTAATATTCCCGGAGTGAGGCTGTGTTATTTGTTGCTGCAGCAGCGCGCTCCTCCCTGCCCCCTCTGACAGAGCCTGCGGATGTGCATGCACACACGTGTAACTTCATTTCCCACTCTCATGAAAAATCAACCTCCCTGGCATACCCTGCACCCTCACCCCATAGGTGTCATGCTGCAGGGCTGTAAGTACCACAGCGGTCCTTCACCTTCCTCCACCCAGATTCAGAAACAAATAATTACGGTGCAGCCCTGGGAGGGAGGGGAGTGTCTGCTGGTTGGGCCCATGTTTTATTGATGGAACCATTGTGATGAATCAGCTCCTGTGGAGCTGGTGTCTGCCTGCAGACTGGTACTGGCCACTGCACAGAATTACAACAAGTCCTGGCATCTCAGGGCCACCACTGGGAAGGTGGTGGAATGGGCAGGTATGGGGTTGGTGACCAGGGGCTGCATCTGCAAAGGTGTGAACCATATCCCTGCACTGGAAGTCCAGCAGCTCCCAGCTGGAGGCACAGCAAGGGTTGGGATGTGGTCAGCAGCCAGGGTTGAGCCTTCCCGCTTCCTCCAGTGTGGATGTTGTTTAGGAAGAGCCACATACCATTGGAGTGTTGGGCTGAGGGAAGGAGGATGCTGATGAGCTGGCAGACAGCAGCCTGTAGCTGGGCTGGAGAGAGGCTCACCAAGGTGGGAAAGCAGCTGTGCCCTGCAGCCCAAATCCACCACTGGGACTGAAGCACTGTGTTCCTGTGTCACTCCCATCTCACCCAGCCTCCTGTAATCTTGTCTTCTTTTCTCTTCCTTCTCGCACCCTGCAGGACCCGGCACAGGGAGAGTAGACAACGGCTCCATGAGTTTGGCCGTCCCACTGTGGCTTCTGGCAGCATCCCTGCTCTGCCTACTCAGCAAATGTTAATACAAATCAGAATTAAAATAATATTAATAATAATTAAAAAAACAACACGACAACAACAACAACAACACACAAAACAAAATGCGTAATACAGGAGACAGAGCGAAGAGAGGGGAGAGAGAAAAAAGAGGGGGGGAGAGAGAGAGACGACTGTTTCTTTCACAACTTTTGTGTGTTCAGGAGCGAAGAGGGGGGAGAGGAAAAATTACAGCAAAGAAGACTCAGCAACATTTAATCCAAAACCTGAAATGCTGGCCGTCAAGTCATCGACTGCCTAAGAGGCAACATGAAGAGAGGGAGAGAATGGAGCACCAGCAAGGATCGTGTAGCCAGAGGATGCTGCAATGTAAACAATCCAAGAAAAATCCACAAAGCCAATCAAAAAGAAGATCCCTTTTCTTTTCTCTCCTCCTTCCTCTTTTCCATACTCCCTCACTTTCCTTCCTTCCTCCTCTTTCTTTCTTTTGCAGAAAGAGGTCTTTGCTTCGGTGTCTATAGCCATTTAACTTTTTGGATGCCCTGGGTCATTTTTGTGAGCTAATGCTCAGCCAATTCATACTTTTAAAAACAAATTTAAAAAGAAAAAAAAAACCAAAAAAAAGCAAAGAAAAAAAAACAAAACAAAAAAAAAACCGAACAGCCACAAGCCAGAGCAAGTCATCTGAAGCTCTCTGCACACTGGTGTCCTGTGAAGAACCCCATCCTCTCTTCACTTCACCCTGTGCTCATGTGCACCCAGCCCTTGCTAAACACCTTCTTTCCTGTCCCCTCCTTCATGCAACATCACCCCACAGGCCTGAACTAAAGCTGTGTCAACTCTACTGAAAGCCTACTTTTCTTTTTTCTCTTTTAAAATTCTCTTCCTTCCCCCCCCTCAATTCAACCAGGTGTCTTTCTCTTTCTCCTGTGTATGACTGTGTGCGTGCGTGCATGCATGTGTGGCTCTTGCTCTGTCTTCACTCTTTCTGTCTTTTTCTTGCTCTCTCTAAGCATGCAAAATGAACAGTCCACGTGTACATATGCTCATCCTATTGTAGATAATGTCCTGCCTTGTCAGTGTGAGACAAGATGCAGAGAGATCACTTAGGCAGAGAAGAGGGGTGAGGAGAGAGGGGCAGCTGCAACACAGGTTCACATTGTGTCTCCTCTCCTGTGTCCTCACTGGCTTTTTGTCTTCTGGCCACATTGCTTGCAAGAGTCGGTCTGCACCCTTGTCTAGGCTTTTTTTCCTTTCCCACCTCCAACTTGTTTGGCTCTCAGCCTCCAAGTACCAGCATAGTAGCCTGTGCTATGCATGAGTGCTTGCACATGCTTATGGGGGTGTGCACTCATGTGCAATTGTCCAGGCAAGCAGAAGAAACCAGGACTGGCCTACAACACTATGGACTGAAGAGTGCAGCCACCATTCCTCCTGGGGATGGGAGGCTGAGCCAGTAGGATGTGAGTGATGAGACCTTGGACGTCACCAAGCAGCCTTTCCTTTTAGGTATAGTGTGCATAGGAACAATACCTCAACATGAAAACCACAATCTGATCATTCCTAACCATTTTGGTAGACATGCAAAAATAGAGCCAATACCCTTTTTCGTTGCTTTGTTGTTTTTGTTCTTACTGGTACTGTCCTCCCGGTTTAAAGGGAAATGTAGGCTGTGTAAAGGTGAGTGTGTGTGTGTGTGTGTGTGCTGTACACCACTGCTATTACAAAACTCACTGCAAATTCCACATTTGAAAGCAATTGTGGCCAGGACCTGTGAATGTAAGAAATAAAACAAATGTCAGGTCCAAAATCCTAGGCTTACAAAGAAGGAGATTAAAATGATGCAGCAAAGTAGTGGGCAGCGCAATTTTCCCTGCTTTTCTCTTATCTCAAGTGTGCTGGTCTTGCTGGAGAGTGCCCCCACACTTCCCCATGGCAGAATCACATACATAGGTGCCAACAAGAGAGGCTTTAGTGCCTCCCAAGTGAGGAGGCGAGAAAAAGCTGTGAGAAACAGGACTGAGAAAATGTTGGGCGGTGGCTGGAATTTGCCACACCAGCACAAGGTCTGCTGCAGGAGACAGAGTGAGCAGGGGCTGCAGTGCCTGTGCGTGGGTGGGGCATAGGGGAGAAGACTCCTGTGTCCCCTGGCACGTCACAAGCCATAGGATCCACCAGCAGCAAAGATGATAAAACACAGGGTTTATCAGGTAGGCCTTTTCTTTAGACAGGAATGTACAGGGGAGAGCTTGATTTAGCCCACTGAAGTCGAGTAACCATTCCACGACAGCACAGCGTTTTACAGGCGCTCAGCTTTCAAGCAGCAGCCAGTTTACTCCTCTGTCTTTGCCCTGGGCACTGGGACAGTGGGAGCACGCTGGGCAGCCGTGCTCACATGCAGGCAAGGGGGAAACAGCTTGGCCTTGCAGTGTGCGGGAGGGGTTACCCGCCAGGCGGTCCCCTGCCAGGAAGGAAAGTGGGAATTGCCCGTCCCCACCTTTGCGTGAGGCGCGGGGCTTTCGCCTTGCACTGCGGCACTGCCGGCGCTGCCCCCTCGCTGCTGAGCTCAGCTGTTCCAAGAAGCAGCAGGCACGCAATTAAAGCAGGCAGCCAAAGGCTCCTCCCAGGCAGCCCGAAGTGCAAGGAAATTTATTAGAGATGTGAGACCTGCTGAAGTTTGGGCATTGCAAGAGTTGATGTAGAGCTGCTGTGGGATTGGATGGTGGTAATTTATGGTCTTCCAGACCCCAAAGCCATACCTGCAAGAGGGTGCAAATTGCAAGTGGGCAACTGGTGCTTGAAATCTACTCAAGGTGTCCAGGGATGGCTCCCTTTCTCCAAAATAGGGCAGTCATTGATGGGATTTGGGCCTCTTTGGAGACTGGTGTGTGTCAGCCCACGAAAAAAATGCCCTGCATCCTTCAGATTATTCAGACATCCCAGTCCTTGTGCCTAACCTTCAGGAGGGCCATCTAATTCAGTCTTAGTAACAAGGCCAGATTTTCTGCTGCCGCGGCTTCTTCTTTTCCTTGGTACAGCCGTGAGCTGATCCTGGTCCCAGAAGCCAGGTCTGGGAGCTGCACCCTTTCCTGCACACTGGCTGGAGTGAAAACACCACACTGTTCTTTCTCAGGGCTGCACCTATGCCTGGATTTATTGGCACAGGCTTGTTGGAAAAGGTGGGCAGCCTGCAGTGTCTTGCTGTGACAGGCTGCTCCTAAGGGCTGAGACAAGCCTGCTTTAGGTTCTTTGAAGTCAGCATGGTTGCTATGGTAGCGCCTGCCCCATGGGTTCTCTGTATGTGTTTTTGTCACCGTGGGGTCACTCCTAGGCACTGGGGTCACGCATATCAAACCTCTATAGTGTGGTGGCAGTCATCGAGTCCCAGCACCTCATTATCTCACATCTGTTTTGATTCAAAGGAGTTTTGAGAGGATTTTTTTTTTAGATGTCAAGGCACAGAGGCGTATGGTCAAAAGGGAAATATCTCACTAAAAGCTGGGCATCCATTTTTTGAAGCCATCTGCCCATTAGTGGGGGAAATGGTCCCAGCCCCAGTGCTGGGATCTGGTCTTTCCTGCAGGCCCTGGGCAGATTTTTGCCTCTGTTGCATGGCTGTGAAACAGAGTGAGAGCCAGTTAATTGCATACCTCTCTGAGAAAAGCCACCAACACCAAGTATGCCTGTTGTCTGCAGAAGTGCTGGGAGCCCCACTGCTGGCAATGTCTGTTTCTAGCAGGGCTGGGGAAATTGTGGGTAGGTTGGAGCTTGATTTTCTCCAAGAATCTAATCCTGTGAGCTGCAGTGGGCTCCACAGGGTGCTGTAAAAATCTTCCTGTTTCTCCTGAATTCAAGATGAACTCAAGCTCCCTGAATTTTGAGGGACTGTTCAAAGTACCTGTCGAGAGGTGAGCCCAGATGAATATAGGAAACACAGGCAAGGTCTAATGCTTTTTCCCGTTCTTTCTCCCCTCCACCCTCTGACAGAGAAGTTGCAATGGCTTTTCTCATGTCTCAGGCCCTTCTCTCTGAAACTGTTTCTCCTCATCATCTCTTTTCCCTGTTTACATTGCTATCTTTCCCATCGCCTCCCAAAAAGCTGTGTTCTTGCTTCCTGCTGCCTCTCAGCTGGTTGGAGACCAGGGAAGGTGGGAGTTTGGAATGAGACACCAGTTCCTTGAGCTTGTCAGTGTAATTGTGTTTGATTGATGGAGATTTAACATTTAGTGTTATAAAAAGATATGAACAAAATGGAAAAAAAAATTCTTCTACTGGTTTGTAAATATTACAAGAGTTACATGAGATATCTGGTAATGTTCAAGCAGAGGAACAAAAACTTAGATTTCATATATGGCCCCATAATTGCTAGCAGATTTCTAACCCTTTTCAGATGACCGAGAGGAGGGGTGAAGGCAAGTCTTTCTGAAAGAAACTGGACAGGGGAAATGCAGCCACCCCGAGCCACATGAACTCCATGCATGATTGTAGCATGTTGCTTGGAGCGTGTGCCTGGTCAGATGGAAAACGAAGCAAACACCTGTCTCTGAACGGCTGGGAAGGGTGACGTGGAATGCTCCAGCCGACACCTGTATCTTGGCAGTTGTGTTCATTTCTGTTTGTTTGCAGCTCCACACTCGTGGGCTCATTGCTCAGTGATGCACCCTCTCCTCCTGCCCCGTACTCGCTTTCTTCACCAGTGAAGTTGTGTCGCCCCATGCTAGCCCCAAGTGCATGTGAATGTGCCATTCATGGAGATTTCATTGGTGACATGCATTGTGTCAAGAGTTAGTCTTTGTCTGCACATCTTTCTCACACCACTGACTGTTCACCACTTGGGCAGATCGCTTGTGCACTGCTGCTTGCCCCACTTTTGGTCAAAGAACATCCAAGCCCCACCAGCTCTTCTTAGCATCCAGACCATGGCCCAAGGCCACCTGTCTGAGCAACCCCATTCTGAAAGTCCAATCACACAGCATGGACAAAGCCACCATCAAAAGCCATGTGGTCTCCAAGCTGAGTGGAAGCTACACATCTGGAAGGAATTTAGGGGAGCAGCAGAAAGTCCTGATGAAACAAGAGGATCTGTGAAGTCAGAGGAGTTATGCTAGAATCCTTCACAGCCTCACCAGCAGATGATACTTCAGCTCAATTTTTGTGCAGTGTTTCATCACTTTGCCCTTCCCTGGTGAGGGAATCTATGGGCACAGGGAAAAACCTCTACTCCTCCCAATCCCTCACACCTCTGCTTCCTCTCCTCCAAGCACACTGACCTGCAGCCCTAATCATCATGGTGATTGATGTGATGTAGCAACTGACATGGGGTATGGCTGACCAAGACAGTATAACAGAGGAGATGCCAGGGGGGTGAGCAGTTCTCTCTCTTTCTCTCTCTCTGTCTTTCTCTCTGATGGTGCAGAATCTTACTGCTTCTCTGACTCAAGGACGCAAAACCTCTTGAGTTAGAGATACTAGGAGCAAACTGTCCTATGGGAAGAGCAAAACTTGAGGCAGGGAAGTGATGGAGAAGCTGGATGGTAATTTCCAAGATGTGATGCTGGTGGAAGAGGATAGGGATGAGTGCTGTCCATCATCCACGCACAGAACTCTCAGGTTCACCAGCAAGGAGACTATGGCCTCTCAATGCTAATCTTAGAGTGGCTTCATTTCCAGTGGGATGCCCAGAAGATGATTTTTTTTTTTTTAATTGCATGACTCTGCTGACTAAGAGCTGTGCCACACCACTACAACCTCTTTCACTTTTCCTTCTTGTAACTTGCTAGAACAATGATCAGGCAGCTCCGACAACCCCCCAAAATTTTGCCTAATGGTTGGCTCCCATTAGGGCAATATATGGTGCTTGCTTTTTGGTCCACTCACTGTATCAGGGCAGCAGAACTCATCTTGGTGAGAATGCATCGGTATGGTCCTCTGTACCTCTGTGGGTCAAGGTGATGGGGTGAGGTGAGGAGACCTGCCAAGGCAGGCCTTGGGCTAGAGGAGCAGCTCTCCTAATTAGCCCAGACAGGTGGGAAGCAAAGGGTCCTTCCCCTGCTGCAGGATTAGCTTAGGGTTAGCTGGAGCCACAGCAACTCAGACTGTCCTGCAAGCCTTGTAGAAGTGCCCAGGCAGTGGAGAACGAGGGGGCAGTGACAGGGGGACATGACTGCAGCACAGGTGGTGGGGGCTGCAGCAGGGCTCCTTGGGCAGTGCAGCTGGGAAAGGAGCAGAGATTGCATCCCAAGAGGGCCCTTCTTTCCCTGTCTGTCCTCATGGTGCATCAGGAGCTCCCTCCCAGCCTCCCAGGTCATGCTCACAATGCAGCAAAAAGGGCCTCAGTGAGTAAAGCAGTGTGACACCACAGTGGCTCCAACCGTGTCCTGAGGAAAGGCATGTGGATGTTTCTGTACATAACAGAGGGTCATGGGTGGAGATAAGGAGCAAAGCCTACCTAGGAGCCAGCCAGTGAGGAGGGCACGTCCCAGGCAGGGCTGTCCTTCTCCAGAATTGTGACATTTGCTCCCCATTCGGCCACGCACAGGCGCATACGCACACCTCTGCGAGCTCCATGGCGCACATGCTGCAGGAGTGCTCCTGGGGCTCTCTCCTTCCCCACGCTCTCCATCATGCACAGCCAGGCAAGCGCTCAGCCACCTGCTGCTGCCGTGGCTCTGTCTGTGACACTCAGCTACGCTGTGACCTCCTGAGGAACCAGGAGAAGGCGTGTGCATGCCTGTGCCTGTGCCTGCGGGAGCACACGTGTGTGCCAGGAAAGGGAGGAAGGGGCACAGAGCAGGAACCTGCCTCCGCGGTGCCACCGTCACCTCCCAAAATCATTCAACTTTCCCAGCTGGAGCCAAGATTCATCCTCTAGACCTTGAGAATGAAGGCCAGTCCCTTCTTCTTGCTACACAGTGGGGTGGTTAGAACTCTCCTCATTAACAGTGTTATATACATATAAATATATATATATATCTATATCTTTATATATATTTTTCCCCAGCACTGTAGACATGAGCTGAACTTCTCTTTAACGAAACGAGAAAATGGCCATTTTATTTTTTGCCATTGTTTTGGTTTTGAAACTAGCTCTGTGAAAGAAAGTTTTAAAAGCGCAAGTGTGTGTGTAAAAGAACCAATCAAAAAACTAAACAAGCCAACAAACAAATGAACAAAACCCAGTGATGAAATAAAAAAAGAAGCCTTTTATTTTTTCTTTTCTCAATGTATTTAACTTCTGTTATCTCGTTTCTGTTTCTTTACATGTATGAATGCTCTGCTCTTCTGTGATCTTAAAAAAATACAAAAAAATACAAAAATTAAATAAACGTGAAAAGGAGGTAATGTTTCTTCATTTCCCCTCCCTGCCTTGCATACTCTGCCTTGTCTCCTCTCAGATCATGTCTAGTGGTGACTTTCCAGCCCACAGGGGGAATGTGGGCCAAGTTACCCCTTCCATCACCTTCCTTGAAGGGGCAAGGTGGTCCAGGGCTGCAAATGGGACAGGGGCCAGTGGCTTGGGACTGAGGGTGCTGTGTCATTCCAAGTCTGACCCCTTCAGTGCAGTGCCTGGGGACGAAGAGAGCTGGCTGGCTGGAAATAGATGTGGGATGGGGCTGCCAGGAGGAGATGCCATAGGTAAAACTGCAGTGCACACCCCTGAAGTCAGCACTTGCATTTGGCTTCTTGTTTGGTTTAGGTTTTTTTAAATTAGTTAACTTGCATGATTGTATGTGTGTGTGCAGAGAGATTGGGATTAATGCTGCAGTCCCAGGAGAGGAAGACCAAGGAAGCTGATGGAAGGAATAGGCTGAGGCTGAGCTGCTTAGGGAAGCATGGGACAGAAGCACCAAAAGACAGAGCATGATGGTTGAGATGGTGGAGAGAGAGAGAAGGGGAGTGGTGGGGAAGGAGGCAGGAAATGCTGGCCAGAAAACAGCAGGATGCAGCATTGGAGAGGTCAGGTTTTATGAAAAGGAGGGAGTGGAGAAGTAGGGGAATTCAGAGGGCCTGGGGCTTGGAATAAGGACAGCTAGGACAAGGGGAAAAGGGGCAGGAGTCTTGTGCCATGGTCACAAGCAGGCATGAAAGGAATAGGTTAGAAAGGAGCAGGAGGAAGAGGGCAGCAGAGTAGACTGGGCAAGTTTACAAGCAAACACAGCAAAAGGGGTGAAGAAACCAAGAAGCAGGAAAAACTTGGTCAAAGGAGAAAGCAAGACCTGGGCAATTTAAATGTGAGGGTTGAAGAATCCAGGACTTCTACAGCCAAACGACTATAATGGGGATGTCTCTCTGTCATGTAAGTGCCACCCAACTGTCACAGCCTGGCATCACTGACCTTTTCCCAGTGGGAGAATCTATTTCCTAGTGGCACAGCTAACTGTGCCACTTCACAGGGCAGCATCTGCCTGCACCCAACACCAGGGCAGCAGCACGAGGCTGCATATGGCCAGGTTCAGTCTGGGGTGCAGGAGAGCCAGGCTGCAGCTCTGAAAGCTAGGTGGTCTCATCCTCACTCGTGCTGGAGCATGAAAAACCAGGGTTTCTTATTTCTGGGTCTTCTCTGCACACACCTATGTGTTGCCTTCACTGCCTCTGTGTCACCTTCCACTGTCTCTCCTGTTGCCTATTTACAGTCCACTGTGGCAGAGACTTGAGACTTGCATACAAAACAGGGGTATATTCTATGAAAAGTTACAGCTAATTTTGTTTCTGGAACATAATATATAGAATAGTCTAAGCTTGGTTTCCAATAGAGTACAGACTTTTCTTAAATTACATGAAATGAAATAAAATCAGAGCTGTCAGAAGCTCAGCACAACAGTGAGCTAAGCAGAGGTACATCACTGAGCGCGACGTGCAAGCAGGATGTTAAACATGAAGGTGAGTAGCACTTACCACACCTTTGCTATTAGAGACCAAAGAGAAGCGATGGGTTATGAACCCTCCTCCATCACCATCATTCCCTTCCATGATGCTGGAAGAGCCAGGAAGTGCAGCATGGAGGATCACAGCAGAGCTGGGAGAGTGCCAGGGCAGGAGGTACCACTGTTCTCTATGGATATTAAGGTCAGTACTGAGCTTTACTGGCTGGTCACTGAGGTAGAAGCAGGCCAGCTTTGTGGTACTGTACACAAATGACACCAGTGCTCCCAGGGCTTCACCTCAGTGTGAGTGCTGTGAACACATCTGAAAAAGCTGCCTTTGCCTTTTTAACTCCACCACCTTAAAGCTGAGGCTAAAAAGAAGACAAGATAAACCCTTGGGCAAGAACAACCCCTCTTTTCATTAACATTTTAAATAGTTATTTTTAATGGTACATTTAACTAACACTCAGTTATCCATGTGAAGACAATTTGGCTGCTAACACTGGCATCTGGTTAACAAACAAGCTTTGCGTTTGGTGAGGTATGAGCACGGGCATAGCACCAATAGTGCTCCTTGTTAACAGCAGACTCATTAACATT
The DNA here is from genome assembly GCA_013397375.1 of Toxostoma redivivum. NCBI lineage: Eukaryota > Metazoa > Chordata > Aves > Passeriformes > Mimidae > Toxostoma > Toxostoma redivivum. Next base: position 150,267 of record VXBI01005056.1, on the reverse strand, counting down.
ATTTCCTGCTTTTACCACCATGTAGAGCTTTTTGTACCTGTAAGAGCAATTATTAGATCTACCCCGTTCTTCTTGCAAAATGTACATGGGAAATTACTAGCAGTGATGCAGATCTACCAGTAAATGAGGATCTGAATTCTTAGCACTTAACATAACTCAAAATTTCCAGAAGAGTAAGAAAAGTGATGAGATGTTCTGGGGACTGTGTTCTTCCTCTTTGCTCCCTGAGGAACTTGAACTATGTTCAAGCACTGCTAAATTGCAATTGGAAATTAGTTAGGGGTTATGGTACTCAAAGGCTTTGGGAAAACGTGTGTCCATAAAAACATCTTGCAATTCAGCCAAGACTGGCTTTTTGCTTTCCAAAGTAGGCATTGTCAGAATTGGCAAAGACCTGGATTTAAAGAGATAAACTGTGATGGATAAAACACCAGAACTTAAGGTGCAGCCTCACCAGTGCCAAGTACAGAGGGACAATCACTGCCCTGGTCCTGCTGCCCACACTGTTTCTGACACAGGCCAGGATGCCATTGCCCTTCTTGGCCGTAGGGGAACAAGCTGGCTCATATTCAGCCACTGTCAACCAACACCTCCAGGTCCTTCTCTGCTGGACAGCTTTCCAGCCACTCTTCTCCAGGCCTGTTTCTCTGCATGGAGTTCTTGTGACTCAAGGGGAGGACTCAGCACTTCGCCTCACTGAATCTCAATACTGTTGGTCTTAGCCCATCAATCCATCCTGACCAGAATCCCTCTGCAGAGCTTCCTACTCTCCAGCAGACCAACACTGCCACACTTAGTGTCATCTGCGAACTGAGAACAAGCTGAGTTTTCATCTGAAAGCAAGAAATTGCATTGATTTCCAGAGAAATATCTGTACCTAACACCTTTTTATTGGTCTGTTATCTTTGTTATGAATTCTGTCCACACGTGGCAGGTGTGGTATCTGTAAATACTTGAGAACATGTTGGAGACTATGACCTTTACAAAATGCTTTCTGATGTTTAATACTTTCAGAGTATATGGTTTGTAGAACATTTACTGCTTCCTCTTCAAAAGTGTCATCTTTCCAGTTCAGCTTAAAAATGGTGCATTGACTAGGAAACTAGAGGAATGAATGTTTGAACCATTATCACAAAGAGGAAGGCCAATTGAAATGCATAATAGAGTTGTCACACATTCCAATAATCTTGATGATAAATTCAATTTTAGGTCTTTTAAAATATTGCAAATTATTACAAAATGCTGACCAGGAATAATGTTACTCTGCCAGTAGAAAGCTACTTCAAAATTTTTACAGGACTGAAGGTCAGCAAGGGTTGTTTTGGAAATCACACCTCAGCATTGATCTGCTACTGCCCCATTTTGGGTGATGATGTTTTTATCCAGGTCTGTGCCCAGGATTCTAGGGTTGGAGTCACCTGATACCTGAGTTAACGGGTAGTGGTACTAGCAGAGGAAGAGTTTGTGGAAGTCACTGGTAGAAGTGAATAATCTCACCTTCTTCTGCCAGCACAGCACATGAATCTGGGTTTTCCATCTCTTGGAGCTCAGCCTCTCAGGCTGTTTCCTTAGCTTGCAACTCATTTTGCAACCCAGTCATCCCAGATGGAGAAATCACTCCTGGATCTGAGCCTCTCAAGGATGCCACACAGACAGAGGGTCAGTGAGAATGCACAAAGCACTTGACACAAGTGCAGGAATCCAGCAGAGCTTTGGTCCCTCACAGTGCACCTGGCTTCCAGTTCTGGCCCTGTATTCCTGTAAGGAATATATTGTTCACTTGATGTGGCTTCAGTTGGCACAAGTTGTGGAAAACAGGCACTGAGCAGTCACCCAGAGCACCCATGAGCTGCTGGCAAGCTTGAGCAAAGACTCATCCTCTTTGGTTCGGGAAGCCTGCTCAAATAAAGGCTGTCTTGCCTGCCTGTGGGTTCATCACCCATTGTAGAGTGGTCTGAGAAGTTCCAGCCATATAAAACCTCTCCCATACCTTCTCATTGGCTGCTTACTTTACTGGTTTGCATAACAGAGCCAAGACAAGCTTCTTCCCAGCACCAGTGTTTGTGTGTTGCTTGTCTGTCTAGTGAAGGGAGGGATGGGCTCTGCACTTCTTTTCATGGACGATACTTTACTCAGCCTGAAATTCCTCCCACCACAGAGCCTTGCACACCTTCAGCACAGCCCCTGCCTCTGATCAAAGCTCTTCCATGTGGCACAGGAGTGAAGATGTGCAGAGGTTTATTGGTGGAGGCAGCTGCTGTCACCAGTCACCTGCTGCGCCCTGGTACCTCTGCAGGCGTGTGGCTCTCACGGTGGCTCAGGCAGAGCAGGAGCAGTGCTGCCATTTCCACCCACAGCACACAGCAGGGATGAGCACAATGCCACGTTCTTAACAATCTGCTCTTACTGCTGGTGGTGCGGAGCTCTTCTGCTAGGCTTTCCGGGGGCAGATGTTGGCACAGCAGAGCTGCTGACAGGCATCAGGGCAAGCCTCCCACACTGCAGGATGGGGCTGCAGCTGCCATGGCCCTGGTACCCAGCACAAGCCACAAGTGCTCACTTACTGGGGCAGATCATGCACCAGAGCCCAGCCGGGCCTTTCACTGCCAAGTGATCGGGCAGCGAGCAGGAGGAGTGGCTGTGCAAGCACAGTCTGGGGCTGCTGTCTGCTTGAGGGTGATATAGTAGGACATCTCCTTAGGGAGATGCATGTCTTGGAGTGCTCAAGGACTGTGGAAAAGATGTGAGTATTTGTGCTGCTGGCCGCAGAGACAAATCCATTTCCTGCGGGCAGAGGTGAGCACTCTTTGTAAGCCAGCAGCTGGGAGTCAGCTCCTGACTCCAAGCAAACTTGAATCAGCTTGAGGACAAAGACCTCAAGAAGCTCAGAGGACATTTTTAATGTTGTTCAAACCCTTTCTCTTCTATTTGTTACCCCCATTAGCTAATTGAAATAGAAATAAAGAAAGATATCAAACATCTCTCTCAAGGGGCTGTAACACTTGCAGATAAAAGTTTGCAAGTGTTCTAAAGCACCTCCCTAGCCCCAGCCCCAGGCAACCACCCCAGACAACGATGTGTCCTTGGGAACACGAGGGATGGGGCATCCAGAGGTAGCTAGATCACAGTAACAGCATCTGATTGTCACTGAGTGATAGCTGAGTTAAAAAATCAAGAGCTATTAAGGAGAATGACTGAAGAAAGGGGGGAAAAAGGCACTGGAGGCACTTTGTGCCTCTAATGATGGCTTTGATGTGGCAAATGAGGGAAAATTAACACCAGACAGACAAATGGAAACTCATTTCAAGAGGCACCAAATGAGACAAAATTGCAAAGAGAAGCTCAGAAGATTGATTCAATAGCAATGAAACTTTATCTCCCAAGGAATCCCTTGCTCACTGTCTGTACTCTGGGAGCTCTCCCTTTGTGCCCTTTTAGTGATGCCCCTTGCTCTTATAAAAATACTAGAGCTGAGAAAACAGTTATTCAGAGCAGGAGTGTGAATTTGCTTTGATGTTATTCTCCCTTCCACCTTTTTAAATTTGTGTCTGCAGCAGTTTTTTACTGCATCAAAGGTGAAAAGGAGCAGGAACTCATCACTACTCCATTAGCCAAAATCCATTGTGTTTAGTTTCGCACAGCAGTCTGAGAAACTGGGATGGTCTAATCACAGCTAAGGTCAGGGAGGTTTGGCTTGGGACACCAGGAGAATGGCTGTGTGAGGTGGTTTTTGCTTGTTTACCAGAGGGAATAGTCCCCTTTCTCAGTCGGCTGAGCAGTTTAAATTAATGAATTGCTGAACTCTGTTCATCTCCAAAGCACTGGCAATGCCACTGCATTTTTTTGCTTTGTGCCTGTGACATGTGGTTGTTTGGTAGTCTCATATCTTCTTGCCCTAGGAGACAAAAGCTCGTAAAGGATGGAAAGAGGTGCATGTCATGAGGAGGGAGCCCGTGCACTGCTCTGTGCATCCCTCTGGTACTGACTCCAGGGTTACCTGTGAACAAGAAACAAGACTTGACAGCCCAGCCAGGGTCTTGTGTTCAGTCAAAGCAATGCAGTAATTTCGGGAGTGGAAAGTCTACAGCCTGGGACTCACACTGTGGCAGCAGTTTCTGTCCAGTGCTAACAAACAGTAGGGATTCATACCAGAGGAACACTAGTACCTGCCTAAAGTCCTTATTTGAAACTTCCTGAGATAACTGTGCCAGACCTGACTCATTGCCCTGGATTAAGACTCACTTTAAAAGTTTGGCACCAGCTTGGTGTGAGAGGTTGCTCAGTGGTGAATCAGGCATAAATGTTTTCTTGGTTTTTTGGTTTTTTTGTCTTATATGCACATTACCAATGTCTATGGATCACCCTAAAGAGAAAGAGCACAAAGATATTATTTGTGCTCACCATCAGCTCTGTCATTTGAAAAGGTTTCTGTCATTACTGTACAATTTTAATTCTCAGCACAGACACCTTCTTTAAGAACCAAGCACCCATGCGGTGAAAATCAGCACTGATGTACCAAAACCAATGAGTCTGCTGGGCAGTGAGCTCCTCTCCCACAGCTGAGTTATTAGACATAGAACCTATCAAACAGAAGGGTTTCACCCGTGTCAGATAATGATGGGCCTCTGTTTGACACGTGCCACAGGGGTAAAGGACAGATGTGACATCTACTCAGTAAAGTTGAAGTCCCTCTATTCAAAAATGGCAATCTTACCTCAGAAAATTTGCAGGACAGTCCATTTAGCCGAGCTGCCCTTTGTACAGCAGCCTTTGAGAAAGGCTGTTTGGGCTGTCATTGATCTGTGCACACCCTGTGTTTGCAATGGGACCCCAATGCTGGGCTCACTGGTCCCTCTGATACTGGTTGCACATCTACATCCCTCCAATGCCTTGGGCAAACTCAGCAGAGGCATGGGCAATGGCTGAGTCTCACCCAGGGACTGGCAGGTGCCAGGCTGCTCTACTAACTTCCTTTTAATGAGTAAAATAGCTAAATCAAAACCAGCCTCCAGATATTTTGCTAATAAAGATTAAAGAAGTGTTTGATGGGTGCTCAGCTCCCTTCTTTTCTACTCTTGTTCACTTGCTTCTCTGTTTTCTGAATCTCCACCTTTATTTCTACCTTTATTGGCATGAGGTGTAGTTATTTTCCTCAGTGGGTTAGTGTTTGCCTCTTCCCTTTCTGTTTCTCATGCATGAGTTTGTCAAGCAAGCACAAGCCATTTGGCCCACATTGATTATTTATGAAGGTGGGAACCTTTTATCTCAGCTGCTTAGTAACTTAACGCTGGTGTAGAGAGAGGCTGCCTGCAGGAAGCTCTTACAGGGGCTGGGAGACAGTGAAGGAGGCTGAGGCATTTCAGTATCTGATAGGAAAGGCGTGGAGAAGAGACAAATAGGGCTGAACCCACTCTAAGGGGTGATTTATCTATAATGCCACCATAAAGTAGGGGTAAAATGATACCTGTGGCATTTGATAGTGCTTTGTGTTCACCTCGCAAAGTTCCTAAGAAAATATCAGTAAAAAGTGAGGCCCATTTTTTTAAATTCCAAAAAGAAGGGATGCAATTTTCAGAAATGAGTGCAAAGAGAACATGGCACCTCTGCTTTTGTACGCACAGATGCCTCACAGTTGCCTGGGTGCCGGCTGTACAGCCTGACTTCTGTGAGTGAGGGTAGAGCCAAAAAGAGCAAAAGATTTGCAGTTCAAGCTGGGCTTAATGGGAAAGGCATTGCAACCCTCTGGTGAGACTGCATACTGTGATTTCTGCAAAACTAGGCAAGTCACATACTTGTAATGGGTCACTGGGATGTGCTCAGGTGGAAACAGAAAATATTTCCTCCTCAGCCCCCACTCTTTTCTAGCCCAGCTTTTTGTGTTTTCTCTCTTTTCGTTGTCTATCTGCTCACAGTGCACTCTACTAGTCTGGAAGATGGGAAAGAAATACATCTGGCCAAATGTTCACAAAGAGATTTGCAGAGGATCACCCATATGAAATGTGCTGTTGGGAAGACCCATTCTCAGGATTCAACATACAAATACAAGGCTGGCAGACTGGAAAGATGTTGTCCCTTTTCTGAATATTTAAGTATGCAGAAGAAGAAGGTAAATTCATTGTGTGTTAGAAACTGCTCTAGAGCAAAACAAATAGATCAACACCAAAGGACAGGAGCTGAACTGTTTTATGAATGGAGATGCTATTAGAGTGCACTGCAAACAGGATAATGGAATATCAGCTGAAATTTCATTTTACTGCTACTACTAAATCAAAATCCTACACAGAATTTAATATAGTTCTCCTAAAAATTTCCTGTCACTTCTGCTCTTCCCTTCATCCAGCGACAGCTGAACATGTCAGATTCCAATCTGTCCCATGGCTTATGAAAAAAATGTTGTATGGAAAAAATATTTTATGGGAACATAAATTTAAAAGCTTCTCCAGCATCAGTGCCTTTCAGACAGAAAATGTTACAGGAGCTGCCTTTGAGGTGACCAGCCAAAATAGAGTATGGTTAATGTGAGGAAAGGAGGAGGGCACTCTGCCCCCTTCTTTAGCTGCCTGTTGTCAGGATGTGCCATGATATTCTCTGGTGGGATGAAAATGGAACAAGGGCAGGGCATATCTGGGAGGCATCTGCAGTCAGCCAAGAGAGTGCATACATGCACCATGGATCCTAAGCCTCATTTAGCAAAGCACAGCTCCCAAGGATCTCTGCCATCCTTTTGGGCTTTCTGCACCACAAGCAGAGCAGCAGGCATAGCTGTTGAGGGATGCTGATGTCTCTGTGGCAGGGACACAGTGCCTCTACCCCCAGCATGAGCTCCCAGAGCCAGCTGTGAGAGGAGGAGGCTCAGCTCTTGGGGTCCCTCTCAATTCAGCCAATACCCAAGTGCAGGCATCATGAGTGGGTTCTGCTTTTCACCCCGCCGCTGAGCAAGGCTTTTGGTGAGGCTGGATGAACAAAAGGCAAATCGAATTTTCCCCTCCAGCAGTCTCAGCAGCTGCAGAAAGCAGTGCTGAGCTGTTCTGAGCAGGGCAGGGATGCTTTGCTATGGCAGCCATGCAGCCTGCAGGGCTCTCTTACTGTCCCATCTCTAAAATCTGCTGCTGCTCCTGACTCCCCTATTCCCCAGCAGGGAGCAAGGCATGCATCCCCAGTCACTGATTCAGTAGTACTTTGCCTTCCCTATGTCAAGGCCTCCTAAAATCCTCATTTTCCTTCCCTATTACACCAGCTATTGTGTCACCACGTGGCAAAGGCTGTTCAGTGCAGGTGGCTGTATCACTGTATTGCTGGTTGAATGGCAGTGGCATTTAAACCTGGATATTACCAGAAGTGTAAGGGGTGACTGGCTGTGCCCATGTGCAGTGCCAAGGCTCTGAGCACAGCTCAGCTGGCACAGAACAGCTACTGACAAGCAGCTGAGTGAGGTCAAAAGGTGTTTCTAGTTTAAAATTTGATCTTATGAGCTGGCTAGGGATGAACTAAAAGGGAGTCCTACCCTACATGTGCGGACTTTTCTGTGACAAGCGTATTCCGAGCTGCAAGGACAGGATGCGCTGTTTAGGGAAAGGCAGAGGCAGGCAGCACATCCTGCGGGAATGTGCTCTCCCCAGGCATCCCACTTAGAGGAGCGCTCACCTACAGACACACCCCCTGAGAAACCTCTTCCCTGGTGGGTGTTTTGCTTGCACAGGCATTCCCCAGAGACCGTCCCTGGAGACAGTTTTAGCCTGAGAGGAGAGCTGTCTTCATGGCATGTATTTTTAACAAGGCTTAAAGTTATGTGTTATTCCCATCCCCTTCCCTGCAGAATAAATACTTCGGGGCAGAGCAGTTACTGATCTAATCTGCCCGAAATCCTGAGAGATTAGCTCAGCTGTGTGTTCTGTCAAGCCTCCTTCCAGGCCCCTGGGCAAGCAGCAGAGCCCTGCTGCCCAACCAGGAGAAAGGTGCCACAAAATGTCTGGGGAGTCTAAGCCTTCATAGCTCTCTGTTGTCATAATTATCCTTCCTACGGTGCCCCAGGGGTTGTGCAGATAACACTGATAAGAGTACTGACAGCTCCAGGTGCAGGGTGATAGAACTGCTGTGGTGATGAGGCTGGCAGACTTCTGAGGTCTGGAGACATCACCAGCAATGTGAGACAGTCCTTAGGTCTTGGCAATACTATCACCAAACTTGGACAGCTAGAGCTGGCCAGCTGCCCAGGCACCCAAATGCTGCTGGAGCATCTTATTTACTTGTGATGGCAACCAACAGCCAAGTGCCTGTGTGAGCAAAGGCCTAACATACACAGGGGCTTGAGTAGCTAATGAATTGGGATGTGAAAGACTGGGCAAAACTGTTAAAATTTTCCTTTAGGAACAGAGAGGAAAAGTCACATCTCCTCGTGTAAACATGCCTGGGTGTAGAAGTGAACTTGTGTTGATGAACCCCCTTGCATCAGATCAAAATGCTGGTTTGATTTATGTCTCTCTGACATGATGATTTGTATTTTAGATTTCTTGCCATGTAATGACAAGAACGGTAGAGACAGAAAAGGGTTCTCTGGTTCTGGGCTCTGTGGTCCCCATGGTCCACAAAAAGGCAGTAAATTAGTGAAGTGTGACCTTAAGAGCCCTAAAAGCTTCCAGTGTGTATAACAATGTGATAGGATCATCATGTGGGTTTTGCTTGTGCAGTGCCACAGGGAAGGAAATGAAGTCAGCTACAGTTGTCTGAAGAGTCCAAACCTTGTCAGACTCACAGATGGTAACTACAGAGTGATGAGAGGAAGCCTGAATCTTTCTTCTGCCAGTGCTTAGCATAATCACCTGAGAAGTTACATGAGGGATTGTTTGCTGTGGGGCTGATAAACAGTGCACTGACTAAAAGCGAAGATGTCGCCATCATCTTTGAAGATGCCCAAAGCCTCAGTCCAGGGGATCCTTCAGAAAAGTTTTGAAGAGCAATAAATGATGCTCTTTCTTACAGGTAGTGCACTTTGCTGCCTCAGAAAGTGCTTTCTTTTCTTACCTCAGCAGTGTGTTTTCTGACTGCCTCACCTAAACCAAGCAGTCCTTCATTTCTTTAGAAAGTGCCTATCTGCTGAGCACCCAGATGTGCCAGGCTGCAACCCATGGATGGCAAAACTTCATGGTTCCATAGTTTTTGGAACTCGATTCTCCTTTTTTACAGAGAGAGTTAATTGCCAGACTATGGACCTGGCATGTTTAATTTTCTGATCTGGCCTGGTTAAAACTGAGATCATTTACATCTCTATCCTGCATGGAGAGACTGCTGCAAAAATCAGAGGTAGCCAAGTCTCACCCTGAGATACTCTCAGTGTCTGCTCATGGCCTGCTGCTGCTTTACAAATGTCTCTGTTCTTTCCTGGAAACAAATAAACAACCAGACAACCCAGCAGCTCAGATGTGTGGCCGGAGCTCTTCGTCAGAAGCCGTTTGTGGCAGTGGAGGAAAAACATGCAGACTCATTCATGGAGATGCTGTGGGGAGCTGCCCTCAAACAGCCTGTGGGTGTTTGCTGAATGCTTAGTAATTAAGCTGATTCTTGGTATGCTGATTATCATTTCAGGGAGATGTGGAACATCCTGCAAATACTTGCATAAACATCTGATTCCCAGGACACACGCAAGCACGCGCGTGTATGGGTGTATGGGAGGGAAGGGGAAGCAGCCTGACTAGTGAGTGCTTTGAGAGCATGAATAAATAGGTGCTGTTGCATCTGTGACATTATTTTGGTTTTTAATCCAGCGGGAAGGAACCACAGGAAATGGTACACTTATAATCCTGCTTTCTCTCTCTGTCAGCCAGAGTGAACAACTCATTAGCATGCAGATTTTTTTGAGCATCTCTTGTACTTTTTGCAGGGATAGCACTGATGGAACACCACTCTGTTTTTCTAGAGCACTACTCAGGTTCAGGTTCTACTGTTGTCCATGGGGTCCTTGATAAAAATTTTCTTAGGACTTTAAACTGCATAGTTTAGGAGTGTGACTGCTGCAAAAAGTTTGACTCTGAAGCAAAGTTGTGAGAGTTTCACCTCTCCTCACCCCAAAATCATAGAATCATAGAATGTTTTGGGATGGAAGGGGCCCTAAATCTTCCCCCCTCCGGCCCCTGTCATAAGCAGGGACACCTGTCTTTAGAATCCTAGAGATACTTGATTGTAGACTTTGGTGGGGATATATCAGTTAGACTATTAGAGCCCTGGTTTAATACCTAACAGGTCTGGACAATGCTCTGAGATCCCACCAGTCCTGATCTTTTGGGACATTTCATACACCAGAATGCAATCAAGCTATTTATTACACCCTTTCTTCAAACTTCCTAGTGGGATCCTTGCTGTTCCAAGTACTGCAGACTACATGGAGCATCCATAATCCAACTTCTGTGCTTCTGTGCGGTCTCATGGAAGCTCTGGACTTGCCCTGTATCCTAGCAGAGCATTAGTGCTAAGGCAAGGAGGGAACTAATTGCCTCCAGGCATTTTTTGTCAGCCTGTGCAATTCTTAGAGAGTTCTTGGCCTTGCATATTATGAAGACAGGCAGGGAGACAGACATGGGTGTATCTGTGTGACAGGGGTGGGGGCAGCAGCTCCAGACAGTGCTCTGCTTAATTGGTTTCCTTCCTTTCCCACTGTATTAATCACCTCCCTGTGCCTGCTGCCCAGGGCTCATTTCCAGTCATTTTGTAGGCCTAGTAAGAGGGCCATGGAGCAGCCCAGGAATGGATTGCTTTCCAGCAGTCCCTGGGCAGAGGCACAGGTCCCTTTTTCTGTTTCCCTGGCTCCACAGCAGCCTACTTTCCACCCAGTCCCTCTTTGATGATCGCTAATGGAGAAGGAGGTGAGCATGAAATGGACTGCTAAAACGTATGAATATTTCAGAAGAAAAAGTCAAGGGACTCCATTAAATCCTGTTCAGTCTCTGCAAATGGAGCTGGGGGGCTGGTGTGCTGCTTAATGAGAAACTCCAGTGCCGTGTGACTGCATGATGTTTTCCAAAGCCTCCCTTTTGCAGAGTCCCCATAGAGTCACCCAACACTGCTGCCATCCTCTCCTTTTCCAGACAAGTCCAACATCTCTGCTGTCAGCCATGTCTCCTGCTGCCTCAGCCTTCCCCTACATACCCTCCCTGATATTCACCACCCAGTTGTCCTCAGATGTACCTCTTCCCCCTATCACACTCATAGTGTGAGGGACTCCCCCGAGCTGCCCTGCATTCCGATGTCCTACAGCAGCCCACCAGCTACCAGCACACTGTTTACCAGCATCCTTCCCAGCTCACTTGCTGTCTTCCCCCAGCCTATTCCCAAGTCCCCATCCTGATCACACCCTCCTCCAGACAGCTGCTGCCCCCCCATCAGCAAACAGCGAGAGCAGCAGCAGCTTTCAGAGCAACAGACAGAGCCTGACAGCCCCATATGTTTCAACAGAGACAGTTCCTCCCTCTAATGGGCCCAGAGGAGCATGGCTTTCAAAGGATTCAGTGTGGAAGTGACAGGCTGGAAAGTCTTATTAATGGTCTGTGCGCCGGCAAGGAACCACAAGCAGCATGTGCCAACAGCCCAGAGGCCACGGCCAGGCAAAGCCAGCCCTCCCCAGCCACCAGCATCCTGCCACAGCTCACGGCCTGGGGTGAGCAGAACCCGTCCCTGGGATGTGAGATGGGATGGTGATTGGCCTTTGGCTTTTTCCTAGAGACCAGTCAGCATGTGAGGTCTTTCCAGACCATGCACCCAGGATTGCACCCTGTTCTTCCAGCCCTGACTGTCAAACGTGCCCTGTGGAGTGTCTGGTACCAGGCTTGACTGTCATGCATGGAGAAGAGCCTGGGGGAGACAACTCACAGCTGTAGGTCTTCTCTCTCTTTGCTACTGAGAAGCAGCATGGTCAAAGATGCCGAAGTGCCAGCGTGCAGGAACTGCTCACCCTTTTGCTGGGTGCTGGCATTCAAACAGAAATTGTCTTCTGGTCTTTAAGTGACTTCTAAAGAAGGTGGCCCATCATCACTCACAGAGCTGCCCCTCAGAGAAATCTTCTCCGTGGTTTTCAGGAACATTGGTCTTCCACATCCAAAAGCTCAAGGTGTCTCTGCTGTTAGACACCAGCCCCCCCATAGACCACCAGGAAGTGTGGCAGTTTCTTAGCTTTCACTCTGTTTTTCCTAAATCATTGAGGTCTGCCTCAGACGGAAAGAGACCCAAGAAGGAAAGATTCAGGAGGACCTGGGCAAACATAAGGAAGGAGCCTCTGCCCCACAGCACCCACAGTGAAATCATCTCCACGCTTAAGCAATGAGATGCTGCACAGACAGGTGTTGAATGAGGCTTCATTGAAATTTAAGCCACAGACTGGACACAGATAAATGGCCAAGGATGGGGACACCCAGTCCCCAGAGGAGGGGGGGGAAATGGAATTTTCCGTTATACCTCCCCTTGAGTGAAAGTAACTGGTTTTTTCTCTCTGTCTCAGAGTCCTAAGGATGGCCACAAAACTCTTCAGTAGATGACTGTCTCACGGTAAGAAAAGCATAATTATGGGCTTAGCAGAAAGAGGCCTCACCAGCGGTTTTCAATTCACCCCAATTAACTCTTCCTTGTTATCCAGCCACCGATGCCCTGTACCACCCTTCCTCTCTCTCACCACAGATAATGAGTCTTCTCTCTCGGCTTAGCATCCACTCCTTGCTCCCGAAGTGCTAATTACATTTTACTCATAACTTGTTTAATCAAGTACTATAATTAAATTAAGCAGTGCCTTTCTACCTATATATAGCTTGTAGTTTGGGTTGTAGGCTGATGCATTTGCAGAGACCCAAGCACCCCAGTCTGTCTTGTACAAGCTACCACCTCTCTGCAAACCCTGCCCCTCAGCCACAGTGGTGTTCCTCTGAGAGAAATGGGCTTTCACTTCCTTGCTGCTCTTATTATTAATGTTCACAGTTTCATGCCAAGCTAGAGGAAAATTATTTCCTCTTTAATGTTTAAAAGTGGGTCTACATGGAGAAAAATAATTTCATTTTTAATAAACAAAACTGATCTTAGGTACAGAAGTGCATAATTTCCTTTTGCTTTTTCTGCTCATCTTCAACAATGGAGTAGCCCTGTTCAGACTTGATGCCAGCTCTGTATACTGGTAAAAAAGGACAAAGTGTTGCAGATTGGGAGACTGTAAATGTCTGTTACAGAGTGTCTCATATTCCCTGCTGGATAAAGGAAAGCAGACTTAGAAATTTGTGTAATTCTAAGAGAAACTATAGTCTTTTGTCTGCGATCTCAGTAGAGCGATGAAGGTGGCGAGTGTGCTGTGAAGCTGCTGGCATTGTCAAAAACAAAGTTCTTGTTGCAGTTTCCCCAGGGAAAGGAGGTCTCCCCCAGCCCAGAGTGGGCTAAGCCAGGGGACCACCAAAGGAATGGCAAACACTTTGCTCACTCAGAAACTGGGGAAAGTTTGCTAGTGTAGTCCATGGATGTGGCAAGATATCCAAAAGGAGTTCACCTGGGCAACTCGGGAGGTTGAACACCCAAGGTGAGTCATGGGTCATTTTCTACAATTCAGGGAGAAAGTTTATTTCTTCTTGCAGTGCCAAGAATGTGACTCTGGAAATCATGCAGGGCAAACTTTGTGTGTCTTGTTATAAAGTCTCATTACATTAGGCTGAGCTTCAGCTGACACACATGCCCTGGGCCAACTGTTCAGCTCCTGCCCTCCCCCTCTGCTGTGTAGCAGATAAAAGAGTGCAAGGCAGCCTTGCTACCTCAAGACAACCATTTACTTGGAGAGAGGTCCTTGAGTGTCCTTTTAGAGGTGTTTTTCCCCACAGAAGCAAAGCCAATCTGCCAGGACCGATCCCTGCAATCTAGTGATGTGGCTAATTGAAACCACTTGATTTTGAATGCTTAATATTTGTTTGCACACAAGATGTAGTCCACGCCTTTTTTGGAGAAGCCACGAGGCAACTGATGATTACATACAAGAATACAGACATCTAATTGTGTCATTTGTAAATTGGCACTTTGTCCAGAACCCATGTGAGGTGCTGAGGTCTGCTCTGTTTCCCAGGCAGTTCCTTGGAGCCTCATCAGAAATTTTCTGGGCCCTTGCTAAGCCAGCTGCTGTATTTCATAGATGAGTTGCAAGTGATTTCTAAACAGTGGTTGTAAAGCTTCCTGGGATGAATAGATGTGACAAAAATGCTTGATTTCAGCTCTGCTCTTGAGCTGCTGTCAGATACAGCTCAGGATTAAGTCAGAAGCCTAGCCACAGCCCAGGCAGCAATTCCTTCTCTGTTTGTATACCATTGCACTTGGCACAAGCTTGATACTGAGGGAAATAACTGGTGGAGCTTCTTAGCTGCTGAAATATATATATTTCTATCTCAAAAACTTCTGAGGTTTCCCAGTGAGCTACTGAAGATTTAAATCCAATAATGAATGTGATATCTCTAGATAAGCTTGCACAAGGTTGCTTAACTTCTTTCTATAGAGGGTGGCTAGAACAGCTGCCCAGGGAAGTCGTGGACTCTCCCTCTCTGGAGACATTCTAGTTCCTGTGCCACCTGCTCCAGGTGACCCTGGCTTGGTAGAGGGGTTGGACTGGATGATCCCCAGAGGGGTTGGTGACCCCTATTCCCATTTCTAGATCCAAGTAGATTCCCTTACTCAGAACAACCCAGGCCCAGATATGGCCATTGACATTTTGCAGCTTTGTGGTTCAAAGTGAAATGGTGTTCCTCAGTTCAGCCTGTTCCAGGCAGCTTCTAGGCAGTGCTCTGACAGCCACAGGCCTTTCCGGGGTCAGAGCATCCATGGGGATGTCCGTGTCATATTATATAAAAACCCAGGACTTTTGCACAGGAGACTACATCTTCCATCAGGCCAATTAGATATTCCACCTCAATGGCTATTAAGCACAATAAAAACATACTGGCCTGTATGGCCTTTTACTTCACCATTTCAATTTAGCATAGTTTTTTACCCAGAGAGAAGAAGTAGAAAGCATTTTTTTCCACAGTAGTAGGACTTGACTGAGAAGGTCAAGGGAGAATGAAATGAGATTTTTTTTTTTGTGAAAGAATCAAAGTCCTACACAGGGGAGACATTTCTATTCCAGGAGCAAATAATTGCACACAACTACACATATCTATAAGTGAGAGACTTTATTTGAACCAATTTTTCAAATACAGACATCTGTATTATTCTCACTTCTCGGGAATGTTTTCTGCTCATTTTTGAAGCTTGCAACCTTAGGACAATATTCAGGACATATGTGTACATTAGATCTCTGCAGATGGACACATTCATAATGCACAAGTACAATGAGTGAGAGACTCTTTCCAGATCCTCACACAAGAGCATCGGAAATGGGCCGCTCTAATTGTCAAGTTCTGCTCTTTTTAGCTTCCAGACACATCACAGTTCTTGATACTCTCTAGGCTGTAGCCACCTTCTTCAGGCCCCGATTTATTACTGTGTTACTTCAGCTGTATGCCAGTGGAACTCCTCAAAATAGGGCTTAGGTGATGCACAGGGATTTGTTTTATTCATTGGGAACAGGCATGAGCAGAAAAACCAAGCTATTGGGTGAACAGTTTACCTGGGATTTTCTTTTGTGAGAGTAGTCTAGGTCTCAGGCTGGGATTTCTTTTTTTAGAAGTGACCAGTGGTTCTGGGTGTGTAATACATGAATCTTGATTTTCAGAGCATACAGGGGACCTGTGGCTTGGACCCCAGTGAGGTGTCTCTCAAGTTGGGCACTCCAGATGTGAGCCACTGGGGTCACTAGCCTGTTCTGCAAATCTCGACCTTCACCTCTTCTTCCAAGTATTGCTCAACAGAAGAATGTAGTAATAAAGCATTGTAGGTAAGAATGCAGGCTCACACATGACCTGAGATCAACACCCTGAAAAATGGATAGAGGGTAGTGCTTTCAGGACCACCTAAATGACTCATGATCTTCAGTTCCATTTTGGGAAATGACCGGAGAATTTCAGGCCTGAGACCCCCAAATGCGCTGCAGAGAGGAGTTTGGACATCCTTCAGCATCTGGGCCTTAGGAACTTGTGTCTCTTTGAAAGCCAGTGAAATGTGTGCTCTCAAGTGCCCATGTCACTTAGGTTATTCTGAAAACTGTACCCTATATACATATAGGTAGATAAGGGGCAGACTTTCACAGGCACAAGTGGCAGTTAGACATGTAACTCCCATTGATTTTTTTTCCCCCTCGGGGACCTGGAAAACACCCCCCGCCCCGAGGAGTTGAATCCTCCTCTCGCATTATTTTCACACCAGATTAACACCACTGGTTCCAGTGGAGCGACTCCTGAGTTACCCCAGTGTGAGCGAGAGGAGAACCAGTCCTGAGGTGCTCTAAATATCCAGTGAAAGTGCTAATGTGGCAATGCAGAAAAGCAGGGAATCTGAGCACAGGCCTGGAAGAGGACCCCCAGTGTCACCTCTGATGACGCTGAGCTACAGGTGACTGCCAAACGGACTTCTTAGCCAAGAGGAACCACAAAAACATTCATTCAAACCCTCCACCTCTGCAAACCACAGCCACTCCATTTCCTTCCTAAGACACCTATGAAAAACAGCAGACCTTCAGTATGAAAAGTCACAAGTGCTAGATTGCTGTTTGGAGACCACAGGAAAAAAGAAATAACTCCTGTGGGGAATTTGGTATGAATTCCCTCTTCCTTTTTTGTCTTTCCTTTTTTTCTAAACCCCTCTCCATCAATCATGGCTATTTCTTTCATCTAGAGTAACATGTTTCCCAAGCAATGTGGTCACCACGGGTGAGTTCCTTCTGGCTAAAGCCTCCTCTCATGGGGCTGCATTAGGGTTTAGGATTAGAAAACACTGGGTCTGAAGGGATCTCAGCAGGGTGCCCTTCCCCTCCCTTTGGAATGTGGCTCAAAGAAAGGCTCCTTGGCTGATGCAACTATTGCAAGGGTTGTGGGGTTTCATCTGCTCTCAGTGCAGACAATCAAAATGCCACAAGCATTGCAAAGCCGACCAAATTCATGCTTAAAATCTACTGCATTGATGGGGAGTTTATGTTGGAATTTCTTTCACTTTTTCAAGGCTTAGTCTAGTGAAATGTAGAGAAATGTCAAGAGCTGGCCTACAGCTGGTACAAACATTCAGGATAGCTGTGGGTCACTAGCACATCTTACAACAGGGGCATGGAAAAAGCCCCTCTAGGACCCTGAATTTCTACAGCATTGCATGGCGAGGTCAGGCACCATATTCCCAGTATGCATCACTCTGACATGCCCTGCCCTTGTCTTACATGAAGTAACAACCACAGACATCTCCAGGCACACCTTTATCCTCTTCAGGGAGACAGGATTAGATACATACTCCCTGGGGAATTCCTGTAGGTTGTTACAGCAGCCTGCCTCTTCTGCTGCTTTCAGCTCACTTGATGTCTTGCTAGAAGAATCATTCCTCAAATAACCCTTGCTCTCTTTCCAGTTTCCGTCCCATGCTACATCCTTTATAGTGTTTCCTTTTAGCCTTTGAAAATCTGGCTGAAGAGGCAACTCAAGGAAATCCAAATGCTTTTTCTGCTCTCTTCCTGTACCCTGAAGACAGCCCAGCTTCCTATACAAATCTTGTGTATTACACATTAAACCACTGCCTGCTCAAGGCAGGGTTTGTCTCTGTGCTCTCTCTCACGCTCTCCTAGCCCTGACTCTCTGGCAGGATCAGGACACTGTACAATAATAAAGATAGGGGGTGCTTGGTTACAGCCAGTAATTTTAAATTGGAACCAAGGGAGAGGAATTAGTATTTAAATTATTTAGGTTTGCAGTTGGTAACCACATACCCCGTTCTCTTTGTGGGGGTGAAAAACCAAAACACAAAACCTAACCCTTTGTTCTCTAAGCAACATGGCAAAGTATGTTCTTACAAATGGTGACTAAACACGCACAATGCCCCAACCATCAGCCAAGGAGGAGGCAACATGCGAAATACAAAGATAAAACGTCCCTGGGGAGAGAAAGTTGTTTCATTTTTTGAGGAGGGAGGAAGGCCTATGTCCAGGAAGACATGAGAAGTGGTTTTCTTTTCCTTATAAAATTAAAAATAGTAATAGGAAAGTGGAGGAAAGATGAAAACTTTGGGATCTGAAATCAGAAGAGCAGGGAAACCACGTGGTCTTAGCAGAAACAAAGAAAGCAAGCAAGACAGAAAACGTTTTAAAATGGTCATGACAGAGGATAAGGCCAAACAAAAAACATGGTTCCTCCTTCCTGCCTCCTCCCAGACACCTCTCCCACAAATCCTGAGAGCTGAACCTCAGTTCTCTCAACTTGGTGCTAGAGACACAGGTTGTCTGCAGTGTCTGTGCTGGGCTGGGCCCCTTGTGTGCTACAAACAGCAAACATACTGTACACCTCTCCTCCCTACGCCTCAGCCCCCGTGTCCCTCAGAGTGCTCTCCCTCCCAAACACCATCCACACCCCGCTGCTTCCATGGCAGACACGGGCGGGGTGGTGTCACCTGACATACGGTCCGAGCAATGCCTGATGTCTGCGCTACATTTGCTGAATTGAGGTCAGGCTGGAAGGTGTCTCAGGGTTTACCACCCATCATGACATGGGAATATTAGCATATATATCATTTATGAAGTATGACACAATACCTATCTGTCAGTCAGCCCATCTTTCTACCTGTTTAGTCCATCTAATCTACTTTAGCTATCTACGTTTCACTATCTCTATCAATCATCTATTGCTCCATATTATCTAAATTCTTCCTGTCTCTCTCTCATCTTTTGCACTCTAATCTTTCTTTCTCTAGCTATACTCCCCTCTCTCTCCCTATCATCCATCTATCCACTCAAAAATCTTTCCCCCCTTCATCTCTCTAATCCCTGTTTTTAAAAATCTTTGTCCCACTCTCTCTTTCCCTCTCTTTAGAAAAAACCCTCCCTGTCTCTCTCTCTCTTATTTCTACAGAATGCCAGGAAACACATGGAAATGATTCCTGACGTGTTGATGGCACTTCCAGTGAGCAGTCTACGTTCAAAGTGACCATTTCTGAGGAGACACTGTTCATCTTTTCTCCCTATTTCCAACAAAGAGATGGAGGAGAACAATGGAGTAGGACATGGACTGCCAGCCAGCCCTCCGAAGGCCATGGGGCTGCCAGTCCCCCATGGAAGCATCAGCCACCAAAGGACACTGGAGCTGTCAGCATTCCCATCTTTTGGTCTTCCTGCTGCAAGGATGATTTAATCCTGGTCCTGCAGCATCACACAGTTATGCTGCAGGGTACTCTGGCAGTCATTGCCAACGAAGCCAGGAAACCATGCAGGAGCTGCTGGGAAAGTACATGAAAATAATCAGGGCAGTGAAAGAGCAGTAATTAGCTTTTATGAAAGCCTGGATATTACTAAATGTATTTTAACTGTTTGCTCTCACAGCTCATAAAGACAGCAGCAGACCCAGATGGCTGTACAGGCTCAGGTTTTGGTATCTGTCAGTCTCCCACTGAGACAGGCTGGGTGGCACCAGGGAACAGCCTGCAACCTGGGAAGCAGTGGTGGAGATTTAGGAGGTGGGGCTCTGCCGACAGCCATAAATGACAGCTGAAAGCCTTGGCCCTCATTAGAGCAGGGTGAAGCACCCTGGGTTTGGCAGGAGCAGGAATGAGGTATTTCTCAAAGTGTCACCAGCTGGCTCCTAGACCACCAGGCCTCGTCCTGCCTATGTGCCCATTTATTCAATAAATATTAAATAATAACTGGCCCCATTTATTTTGCCAAACAGAACACTTTTGGGGGGGCACACTATGCTACTCAGGGACTTCAACTCCAGCCCAATGGGGTGAGCATCATCCGACTGTGGCGAGAAGCTCAGGTCCTAGGGCCCTGTCCCCTCACAGCCCTTGGCCCACCCCTTGGTTAGACCTTGGGCATGGATCAAATCTGGTCCTTCTGCAGGCTCTTGCCTCCAAGGTCACCATAGTTCTCCAAATCAGGGCCTAGAGGTCTCCTAGAGGGACACTTTCAATGATCTTTCCTAAAACTGATTTTACTACTTTCATTATTTATGTTAGTCAGTGCTAATGTCTTGCTCAAAGTCCAAGCCTGCTCCCCTTAAAATCCCCTCAGTAGTGCCAGGGAGAGCAGTCAGTTAGTGACTGGTGGCCAAGGAGCACAGCTGGACACACAAGAAGTGGCCCACCAAAGACCACAGGCCAGCAGGATGTACGGCAGCATAGAAATGCGACACGGTGATATTAATGATAATTATTCTCATTTATTATAATTATTGTTCAGTTTGAAAAAGGAGCCTGGAGCCAAGCATTATGCTAATTGGCACATTTTCTAGTTGTTGCTTTAGTTCTGAAAACAAGCTGGGATTTAGTATTCTTTTTCTGTTCATTTTGTTTGTTGTGTTTGGTCTTTTGTTTGTTTCTTTTCGTTCATTCCATCACATTGAAAAAGGAAGAAAAGAACCTTTTTTCCCCCTCTTTTGTTTTGACTCACTCTGTAAGTCTGGACTCCTCAGATGAACGTAACATTGCACACACACACACACTTGGAGAAGAGAGAGAGGAGAGAGAGAGAGAGAGAGCGCGCTCGCAGTGGGCAGACAGACACACGCACGCGCCAGGTCAAAGAACTCTGATACAGTGCAAGAATTTTCCCAAAATGATTGGATCATCATTACCAAAAACTTGCCATAACAACACCAAGAAACAAAGAAATGTTTAAGCCACACTGTTTGACTGGGATTTTTCCTGCTTTTTTTTTTCTTTAAATGTTTGCCACACAGAGAGAAAAAGGGTTTAAGTGGTAATGGGAGAGGGACAGACAGGCTCACAGATGTGAGCTGGA
>VXBI01005056.1:77099-129228 GCA_013397375.1 Toxostoma redivivum | reverse complement strand
AGGGGGAGGGAGGGAGGGGCAAAGGGGGGGGTCATTTCTTAATGTTCAGGCATTTTCTTGGTCCGCCTTGCTCTCTTCTTCTTTCACCTCTTCCTGCTGGGCACTTTCAGTAGGTTTGGTTTCTTCTACAGCATCTAGTAGGAAAAGAGATGGTCCAGCGTTAGTCAGCCATGATCTAGAGCATCCTGCATATGCACACAGCCTGATGGACTGAATGGCTTCAGGCTTCTCTCTCTCCAAAGTCACCTGGTCTCAAAGTCCCTGGAACTTCTGCACCGCGGAAAGAACACGCCAAGGTTCAGCCCAGAAGGCAAAAATGTAGTTCTCCCAAACACCTTCAGCCAGAAAGTGTGTGCCGCTGGGAGGAGCTGCCTTGCTCAACTACTGTTCATTTCATTAGGGGCCCTAATTAGACTCCTGGCTTATCAGCTAGATGACACACCCTTTTACAGAACCCACTGCCTGTACCAACCACAGTTGAATCATTGTCCTCCAATTAAAATACGGAGAGACTCTCTTAAAGAGAGTCACAAAGAAAAAACTCTATACACACTTGAAGCCTGCAAGACCCAGCGGGAAAAAAATTATACCCTGTAACTCAGACTTCTCTCACACTGAACAGAGATCTAGAGAAATGTCTCTAGCCTTCAAGAATGGGAGCCTTCATCCAGAGGTTGCCACATCTCTCCAGTTTTCTGGTCTCTCCTTTCAAAAGCAAAGCTGCCCTGGGGAAAAGCAGTGAGTATAACTGGAAGCTGGGTCTGCCTGTCAGTCAGACACTTTGTTCTGGCACACCATCCACATGAGAAGTTAAAATTAGTGCGAGGAGCTATACCACAATGAACTAGACAGGGGATCAGAATCCGGGGGAAGGCAGAGGCAGCCAAGAGAAACAAGACAAATGAAAGGAATGCCCCCCAAGCCGGAGTGACCTCACTCCTGGGTTTGTCTAACCCATGCCTCCTTCATTGCAGCAGGACAGATTTAATTGTTTCGGAGTTTCTACTGCCCAGCTCTCATTAGGGTACACAACATATTCCTGGTCTCTTTCAGAAACAGTGTATGTACTGTGTGGATTGCTTTTTACAGGACAAGGTGGTGGTGGACCCAGGGTTGCCAGGCTGTAAAATAGAATAATGCATAAGGGTGTTTGTGCACCGTACTGACTGGTCTGCTCCATTGCTATCTCTTTCTTTTCCTCATTGGCTCCCAGTCCCACACATACACAGCCCATGGAGAGGTCAAGCAAGCAGCAATCCAGACTTGGGGTAAAGAACAGGGAAAAGAAACAAGCACTGAAGAATGGGATGGTGTGGGACAGACCATATGTCATTGGTATGACACATACCTGTACCCATCTCGTTCAGAAAGCACTGGGGTTCCCTGCACAGTTCCTGGCTTCTCTGATGGGCTGTCAAACTACATTGTACCAGTAAATAAAATGGGCTGGGGACTGCTCGAGGCCAACTGCCACCACACAGCTTATGTCCACATGGCTAAACTCTCTTCTTCTCCAGAACAGGGTAGCTGTGTCTGGGACTTGTCTGATGCAAAGCTACTTTGTGTATACAAAAATCACACCAGGGCCTGTGCTGTCAGCCTAACAATGAGGATGTTCAGTTGCCAGTGTTTAGTTTGTGAGGATTAGCATCCTCATACCCATGCTTCATGAGAATGCTAACTGGGACATGAAACTTTCCTTACTGACATCATTCACACATTTTGGCCTGGTCCATTTGATGCCATCAGATGGCAGACTTGTATTTTCTTCCAATACTGGCAGCAGGTGCTACATTACTGCTTCCCTCTTCCCCTGAGCTCTTTTAGGCTAGTTTTTAAATATGTTCCTAAGCACCACTTCCTTATGAATCACCTTTAAGCTGTGTGCAACTTTCCATTCTGAATCATCTTCATTAAAGGCTCTGCTTCTGGACCTTCAGATGCTTTTCATCTTAGTAAATTCTGACTGCTGATCTTCCAGAAGGAAAAATTTATGTGGGAACATCCCCATGGCCTCAGCCACTGCATCTGCAAACTCCCTGTCGGCAAAAACATATGTGGACTTTCCTTCCCTTGATATAGAACAGCTAAGCAGGATGATATTCAAAGACTCTGTCTATATCTGGTACAGCTACCACCACAGACCAGAGACAAAATAGGCTACTGATTAAAATAGGACCATAACAAGCATCATTGGGAGGGTAAGCTTGGCCTACTTTTTTAATTTTCCTGAATGACTTGATCCCTGGGAGGGATGAGAGCCCATTTAATGCTGCTCTTCAAGGCATTCATAGCAGGAGACACATTGAATTACGAAGCTGAGAGTAGAATCCGAGTGTGCAACCATCTACCCCTAAATCTGAGCGGAAAGTCTGTTGTTAGCCAGCAGCAAAGTCTAATTTCTTACAAGGCTCTGACAGATCCTAGTAAGGCAGAATCTCTGGAGTTTTCTCCTCATGTAAATGGATGATGAGTGAAAGAGCCACAAAGAGATGCAATCTGGCTTCAGGAGCACAAGTCCTGACACTGCTTTTCATTGTATTTAAAACTTTTTATGTCTTCCTACCAAAAATATGCACAGGTTTGAGCCAGCAGTCCCACAGCCCCCTCAGGACAGCACAACAGAGAGGCCTGTAACACAGCAAGCACAGGGACAGACAGACCCTGGGGGTGGTCCTTCACATCTGCTGTGCTACCAAGTCTTGTTAACCAGCAGCTGAAAGTGAGGTCCGGCTCCTACACTGGTGGGCTCTTCTCAGCACTCCAGGAGGGATGGACAAGAAATTTGCTCACACTCAAGGTGGAGGAGCTGGCAGTGATGTTGGTTAGCTTACAGTGTTCCCATGCTGTCCTTGCTCTTAGGATAAATAGGCAAGTTGAAACACAATTTTCTGCCATGTTCTATTCCTTTTTAGCTCACCATAGTGGCAAATCTAATTTCCTGGGACTGCCCATGGCGCCTAGAGACCCCTGGCTGGCAGAGGAACTGCACAGCGGTGCCTCACTGTCCCCATTAGTGTTCTCTGGGGAGCAGATAGTGGCAGGCTGATGACTCTGCTGAAGAAGGCCAGAGACTGCACTGATTTCTGCCAGGGATGAAATCGACTGGACTAACAGTGATCATGGAGCAGCAGGAACAATTTAAGGTCACTTCATCACACATTCAAGTCAACAGAGAGGGATCATACAACTCAAATGCCGGACTGTGCATATCCCAAGCATAAACAAGTTTTTTTGAGTAAGAATTATCACACAAAAGTCAGGGAATCGCTCTCCCTCTTTTCTCTTGCATGATATTGAAGCAGTAAAGGGAAACACTCTGTATACTGCTACACCCTCCTAAGCTGTGTTTTATTTCCTAGCAGCTTTACCAGCACTTCATTGATCTTTGGGATGATGGAAAAGAAGCAACCTGGTGCTATTATGTAGTAATGAACTTTAGCAAGAAGCAATATCATGAAGGAAAAAAGAATTCAGCACAAAAAAATAAGTTTCAGGCTATGGCACTGCTAAACCACAGCAGTAAAAAGAGGGTTTGCTCTGCACAATGAGAGCAATGCATCACTACCCCAGTGACATCAGGGCCAGTTAACAGCAGTTTCTGATTCACAAGGAGAGGTGAGACAGTTTATCTGACTCACCAGTTTGTTTGATGCAGGCTATTTCTGCAGTGTTTTTCAGGCTTTCTCCAGCCTTGTTTTCAGTGTCGCAGCACAGGGGGGCAAGGTATCCCCAGGGACATTAGTCAATAGCTATCCTGGGCATTCCGTACTCCAGAGAGGTATCTCTTACACTGCTTTTTACCCAATACTAGTGTTGATTTTCCACTCTTTGAACTCTGGGATATCATACCTGTGGGTTTGCTGTGGACAAATACCATTATACAGCCAGAACTACACAGTTTGGGCATTTTTCATTTTGCTCTTGGTTGCAAAGGTGACAAAGAAGTGGTTGAGAATTCAGGCCATCCCCTGCTTGAGGAACAAAAGCATTTCATCCTGGGCAGCCAAAATTCCACCTGTCTAAAGCTGCCTCCCTTCTGAACATGCCAACACTGTGAGATTTCTTCTTGCCTGCACAATCAGAGCCCCCTGTGTCCACTTGCAAGGGACAGAACAAGAAGGAAGCAATGAGCTCTTTCTTCAGGTAGGCCTGGACTGGGGTGGCATCAATGTGCGTGTGGTGACATCATGAAATGAGAAAGCTGAAGTCGGAATGGATGGACATCTCACCTAACTCCAGACATCTACAGAGAGACATCTGCAGCTGATCTTCTCATCCTCTCCTTCCTTCCTAATTAGTGGAAATAAATAGAACATTTATAAGACTCTATTAACTTGCCTTATTTGGATGCCTACTTTAGGAGAAGTTGCAGCCTAGGAATATCTATACCTGCAGCAAGCCAAGGTGGAGACATTCACATTTTTTCTAGAGCACTCCAGCTACAAAGAAAAAAAAAGAAAGACCCAGACTCACAAAATGAGAGTGGAGGAAAGTGAGCAGGAAGGGAGGCAGAGTTGTAATGTAAAGGAAAAAAACCAAAAAACCAAAAAATTAAAAAAAAACAAAGCAAAACAAAAAAAACCCCAACCAAAACAACAAAACCAACCTAGTTTGTGCTTGCAATCACCAGCCTTACAGTTCTTTTAATGCACACCAGTCATCACTTGCATTGTTCATGGTTACTCCAGTCCTGCGGTCCCACCTTTCTAGCTTTAAAATTTTCGTTTGCTTTTTTATTTTAATCTTTGGAAATCTGTGCTGCAGTCCAGATCATCATATAGCATAGGATTATTTTGTCAAAGAGACAGGCATCTATGATCTGAGCTGCCACTGTTTTCACTTCCATTTAGCGCTCTGGATGGTGCAGTCAAGTTGAGAAACCTTTTGGGCAGCCTTGGACAAACCTTAAGCAGTTACTGCAGAATTGTTTAAGGGTAGAGCTGCACAGTGGGACAGGATGATGTGTGTTTCCTTCCTAGCTGAAGGGCCTGTGTCAAAGAGAGGCTTCATACTTACAGCTCCAACTGGCACCTGCTGGGGAACAGCGTTACTCATGGAACAGTAACAACATGGAAGTGAGAGCCTTCCTGCAATAGGGTCTTAAAGAGCTCCTGCCCCTCAGCACTCCACTTATTTCCTGGAAAGGGTGAGAGTCATGTCTGCGAGCCCTGCTGGGGAGCAAACGCCTGGAACATATGCAGCTCTGGTTGCTGTGAAGCTGAGGCAGGCACGCAAGCAGCAGTTCTGATGGATGGTGGTGCTTCCAGCTGCCTTTGCAGACGCTGTGCTCTAATGGCTGAGCATGCGGGCTCCTCTCCAAGTCTCTCCACTGCCCTACATTAGTGAAATTAGGTTGAGTGGATTTCCGGGTAAAACACTGTCTCTTGGGACCTGCCCAGCTCCCGACTGACTTGCCAAGATTAATTAAATCAGAGCAGACATCAGCTTATGACCACAGTAGCAGCAACCTCTCTGATGATCATTTCTTTTGTGGCTGGTGGCTTGGGTTTTGTTTTCCTTTTTGTCTCTGTTCCACTGCAGATCTTTAAATTACCACAGCCAATGCCAAGAGACAAGAAATTGCAGAACACTCTGGGATTCTAATACAGATGCAGAGATTTTGCTTTTGCTGCTTTCTCAGTGTTTGCATAATTATTGCTGATATTGATTGTGCAGCTAGAACTCTCCTGTGCATTCATACTGAAGTACTGCCCAAATCTAGTCAGATGTTGCTTTCTGTAGCATTTGTCGTGCATTGCTGTCCTTTGCCAGCTACAGCTTGGGCAGAGATGGAGCTGAAAGCCTGTTTCCTCATCTGGTCATCACTCTGCTCACAAATATTAATCTTGGCTTTCCTCTCCTGTTATAAGCAGATCTCTCTACTGTTTTGGGGGGTTTTTTTGGTTTTTTGGGTTTTTTTTTAGGATAAGGAGCACTAGAAAGCCTCATTTAAAATCCCTGCCCTGAGCATCTCCTAGTTTTAATGACATTTGGATGCAGATTTGGATCCAGGCTTCACAGCTTGATTCATCTGTCCCAATCCATCTGTCTTTCTAGCCAGCCAGAAGTCTATTCCAGGCAGATGATGGTAGGTCTGAGACTGCTGAAACAAGACACACTTCAGGTTCAGAGATGTTGCTTACACAATTCTCTTCCTGATCCATGTTAGCCCATTGCAGTCAGCCCTGTGATGCATTATATGCAGAGCTAAAATCCTCTACCCTCCCAACTTACAGCTTCTGAAAACTGGTAGACTTAATGCTGCCCCAGCTAAACACCAAGAAATGAAGGAGCTGGGTATTTCAAGTAAGTGGCTGTGTCTGGTCCAGGGTATCAACTTGTATGATTTCTCCCAAATCCCTGGTGAATTCCTCACTCAGACCCATGGTACTGATTCCTGTGAGCTCTGGGGGTCCTAATGAGCACGTGGCACCTGGGAGATCTGCAAACCCTTGGCACACCCTGCAACAAGGTGGTGGGGAGGAGTGTCCCCAGTGCAAGTAGCAGGCAGGAGGTCCAGGGAAGTCGCCCAGTAATTACTGGAAAGAAGCAAGAAAGTCAGCCTGTTTAAGTTGAAACAAAAGTGTTAATATGGCCTCAATATATGGTAGCTTGGGCCTCCTATTCCTGTACCACCTCATCTTTTTCCAGAACCAAATAAGAATAGCTCAGTTGCCCCAGCAGTGAGGAAAAAAACAAAAAAAACCCCAAAAAAAACCCAAAACAAAAACAAACAAAAAAACCCCAAAGAAACAAACAAAACAAACAAACAAAAAAGCAAACAAACAAACAAACAAAAAATGCAACTCCTGCAGGTTCCATGGCTGGTAACTTTGGTCCAAGCTTGGGCAGCTGCCTCTTTTTCGGATCCTGCTAAATCCTCAGAGGGCAGCCAGACACAGTTCTGTCGCCCCAGGTGCCTTTGCGCCTTGTTAGGCTGAAGAACCAGTGGTTTAGTGATTTCCACTTCTCATCCCACCCCATGCCTTTCTTCCTCCAGCACCACCATGGAAATCCATGCCTACATTGGCATCCACGTGTGCAGTAGGTTGAAAGGGAGAGAATGGTGGGAGAGATGCTCAGGGTGCATGGAAGTGGGGAGGCAGTGTCGAGGGGAGTCAGGCTCACAGCTCCATTGCAAGCATCTTTCACAGTGTCTAGACGCCAGCTGCTGGGTTGCTGCGGAAACTCCCCAACTTTGGCTGAGGGAGGGAGCATTGAGGTCTCCAGAGAAATGGGAGTGATGGAGGAAGAGGGTGGGGAGAGAAAAGGGAGGATGTTCCTTGTGAATGTGAGGTGTTAACCCTGTTACAGCTACATTTGCTAATATTCTCCCATCCTGGAGAATGGGAAAGAAGCAGCTCTCTTTCTTTCTTCCACTGCAGTTTCTTTCCCACACTCATAATGCAGCCAGACATGGAAGCTGAGAAAAAAGACATACCTACTGCTGACTGTTCATTTATCACTGCCTATTACCAGCACTTTTGTCCCAAACTTCCTGTCTACTGTACCCATAAAGTGGGTGATTTCAATTCAGCTACAACTGGAAGAAGTCCTACCAGAGTGGTTAGGTTTTCAGGCAGCAACATCTCCTTTAGCAAGGTCAGTCCCTTGGCCACTGTCA
Organism: Toxostoma redivivum; assembly: GCA_013397375.1. Taxonomy (NCBI): domain Eukaryota; kingdom Metazoa; phylum Chordata; class Aves; order Passeriformes; family Mimidae; genus Toxostoma; species Toxostoma redivivum. The sequence continues at coordinate 121,601 of VXBI01005056.1, read as the reverse complement.
CACTACAAGAAAAGGCAGCTCCAGGGAGGACAGGATGCTCCCACCTGGCAGCAGTGTCATCTGTCACGGTGCTTCTGTGGGGATGCTCTGTCGCACCAGGTGGGCAGGTGGGAGCCTGCATTGTGCAGTGGCCAGAGGCAAGGTAAAAGAGCTCTTTCAGGATGAGACTGCCTTGGAGGCAGATATGTTGCTCTGGCATGGAGGGGCCTACTACCTAACAGCATCAAAGGTGCTGTGACCTCAGAGGTATTGTGACCTCACCTTAACAGATCTGTGAAGACCAAGGTTCCATGGTCTTCACAGCCAGGGAGCTTGAAGGGGAGAAATGGGAAGTGACTTGTGCAGGGTGTCTCCAGCCATGAGCTGAGATCAGAGTTGATCTGATGAGCAATCAGGTGCTCCACTGCCCTGAAGAACCAGAAGGGCTCCCTCCAGGACTAGTTTCAAGCTACTAGCCCCTCTATCTCCTGCATTCATTACTTAATCTGAGGAAAATCTTAGAAAAAATTACCCATAAGGTGTTCTTTATTCCTCTCCGCCCCCCCACCCCCGTTGATTTCACATAGGTCCTGCAGACCAGAAAGGGTACTCTTTAATTCCTTAAATCCCTTATTATTCAAAGAACTTGAATATGGAGGTTTTAACTTCCTTCCAGCTGTGGAATATAACAGTTAACAGCTGCTCTTGGCACATGTATTGGAAAACAGGATGTCCCCATCTCATGCAGCAGCATTCTTTTGCGTCACCCATATTTTCTCCGTTGCTGGTTCAAGTTCTGGAGGATGGTTTAGAAAGAGAGGGCATGTGAGGGGACAGAAGAACAAGGTCTTTCTAAGACACATCTATTTATTCTTTAGCTTCTTTAGAGCAACTTCCCTATGAGATTATAGGGGAGAAATCAGGGGAAAGATAAGAAGAAATGGAAATACCCTGAATAGATATAGGCCAATTGAACCTTATTGAAGTGACAGTTAGTGATTGTTCTACAGCCAGGACATTCCTAGCAAAGTAATTAATTCAGGGAATGAAGCTTACAGCACTTTGAGGATGGAGGTTTGAATTTGGAGATGCCAAGCAGATGCACAGAGAATAGCACAGCAAGTGACTGAAGTTTGACAGACAGATCAGGTCCTCAGAGGTCTGCCCAAAACACAGCTCTGCTGAGCAGCCTGGCAATGGTGGTAGGATCAGTAGGGGGATAAAAATGAACCTGAAACTGTGGCAGACTGCTGGCATTCACGCACTGGTGATCCTGAAATAAAGAGGGTTAAGAAGAGGAAGGAAACATGCAGAGTGGTAGAGCCTTTGGGTTCTCCATCTGCAGCTCCCACCTCCTCACACAGGACTGACCGTGAAATTCTTCTCCTCCCCTTCCCCAAAAAAACTGGCTAGGGAAAAGAAACTAAAGGAGGAAATCTTCTGTAATTGCGGCAAAATGGTGTAGAAATTCCTTCAGTGCATCCAGAATTAATGTGCTGCTCCTCCCTTGTACTCCTCCCCCTTCAGCTGTCGGTGGCAGGGAAACAAATTGCTGCAGCCCTTACTACAAACCATGCTCTCACCTCCCTTCCCCCAGCCCAAAAGACATGTGCCATTCATAAGCTGCCTGACTGCTGGTCTCCATTATTAAAGCCTAGAAGACTGATAAATTGGGGATTCATGGAGCCTGCAAGCCTCCAACAAGCACATTGCCATGGAAACCAGAGGCAGCCTCTATCTCCAGCAGAAATGATATTGATCTAGCTGAAGGCAGGGAATTACAATCAAGGGGAAGATATAAAATGTCTCTTTTTCTTCCCTTTGCCATCCTCCCATTTCGAGTTTAAATGAAGGAGAAATTTCATTTAGAGATCATTAGTTTGTTCCCGTCCATCATCATACACCAAGGTTCTCCAAATTGGATGCTAAAATTAATTAAATGCCAGGCTTTCCACAGCCATCTTCTTGATAACTGTCCCCAGCAGCTGCAACATCAACACCACCAGCTCTTTGCATCAAAGAAATTACTGATATTTCTCAAACATATGGCTGGTGCACACCCGTAGAATCCCAACGTGTTTTCTGCAGGATGAAACACAGGCACTGCTCTCCAGAAGACAATTTAGGCTTCATGCTGTACCCAGGGAAACTCCTGGGAGTCTTTGCTTTTCATTTCATTAGGAGAAGGCTTGAGTGCCCAGACACAGGAAGAGGCATTTTGAACTACAAACACTTGTGGGAAAAAAACCCCATTTCGAGACATCACAGTGGCATTGCTGGTGCAGAGCAATTCTCGCCTCTTCTTGAAATCTCTTGTCTGGGACTGCTTAATAACTGCTTTTCCAAGGATGGAAAGATCAGGAGTCACAGCACCTGTCCTGAAAAACTGGATAGTCAGCTGGACACTTTCTCCAGATCATATAAAGGTCAGATCCTCCTGGTTTGACTTAAGGCAAGAGGTTGGGCTGTGCAGTAGTCCCTTCTGCCCCAAGAAACCTCTGGGACCAGAGGTATGTGATACTTGCCCAGTAAATGGTCAGCTCCAGGGAAAAGGAGGTGTAGGGTAGCCCTGAGCCTGGCACTGACCATTTCAAAGAGACAAGCTGTCAGGAAAGGGAAAGGGAAAGGGAAAGGGAAAGGGAAAGGGAAAGGGAAAGGGAAAGGGAAAGGGAAAGGGAAAGGACTGCCTGGAAAACCTCTCATGAGTGCTCTTATTGCCAGCACCAGTCTTCTCTGTGAAGGTGGCAGCAGCTTGCATCAGTAATTCTGATTTTAATTCAAATTTGGCAAGCTCTGTTTTATTTTATTTTATTTTTTTACCAGTTTTGATAGCCATTTCTCCCAGTTGGAGAGGGACTATCGAGTCTCTGAACTCTGAGTGCTGTGCCAAATGAACTGATGCAGCTGTCCCACAGTAGCCATCTTGGTTTAATTGGCTTTTCACAATAACAATTCCATCAGGCAGATAATTAATTCGGCCGTGACATGAGGGCACTCAGTGGGACAGCTGCAAATGCTGGGGAGACCACCTAGGGGCCCAGCCAGGCAGCCCCATGCTTTGTGCACAGCCAGCTGTGCCATTGCCTGGGTGCACCACCTCTCTGGAGCAGCAGGAATGTCTCGGTTGTCAACAGCTAGCTCCTCAGTACGGTCCACTATGATGGAAGAAAGTACTCTTACAGGAAGCTAAGACGGCCCTTTTCTGAGTTAGTCTGCAATGACAAGGCTTCTATTCCCCATCAAAGGACATTTCCCTTGGCCCTAACTCAGCTGTGGGACCAAGCAGTAGCTGCTCCTCCACCATCTCATGCACAGCCAAAGCCTGCCATGAAGCCCAGCGCTGCACAGGTTTACAGAAGCTGCCAGTTACCACAGCATCCACATGCAGCGTTCATACATTTTTGGCCAAGGTGGAGCAGCCCATAATTTTGGTTTGAGCACCGTAATTTTGACAACAGTGGTCACAAGAAGAGGGCTTGATATCAGGCCTGAGCTGCTCTGACATTGCTCTGAAATTGCACTGAGGCATAGGAAGTGGCACCCCACCATTTTGTCCTCTTATCATCTCCTCCTGCTGATTTTATTTGCTATAAAGGTCCTTGGCTCAGGTCTTGCCTGCTGGTCACAGAGCAATGTTGTGAGGTATCCATGTGAATGAACACGTCTCTCTTACTCTTCCTCTCCTGCTGGAGCTGTTCCACTTCCATAAACCATTAAATATTTATTGGGCCAGAGGAAAATATTGACTCTGTAGATCAGTGGTGAGGGCACTCATCTGGAATAGGGGAGACCAAACACCACATCCTGGCTCCAGCAAACAATAAATAATTTATACAAAGTGGAATAGCTCCAGCAGGAGGGATCAGGGGAAAATGTGTCCAGCAGGCCAATGGCTCGCTTGCAGAGCTCACTGGATTTCAGCTGCCTAGCAAAAGGCCCACCCTGTCTTCTGTCCCATTCAGGGAGGACCTGACCCTCACATCGCAGCTACTCTAAAAGCAGGCAAAGACTTTCTTACTACTTTATTCTACAAATCCCATAATTCCTGGTAATGGTATATACTATGTTTGGGTTGGAATAATTAAAGGGTCATTTAATGGAAAAAATATTATCACAGAAAAATTCCAGTCTATCAGGACTCAGAAGCCCTGAACAGTTGTGGTTTGAACTGCAATCAGGCTTTAACTCCTCTGTTTGGTAGAACCATGCCTATGTGTTTTGCTAGAAATGAGGCCAAGAAATATTTGCATGCTGTATCAGTTAGGAGGGTCTGGAATTTTCTCCCTCTTCCCTGATGTAAAAATCAATTACTCCATCTATCTTTCTCGTAATCATTTGGCTTCAGCAATGAAAAAGGTTTCTATCTTGAGGCATAAAAAAACATTTTCTTTGTCATTTTCTGTCTCTTTATTGAGTGCTGTGAACAGAGCTGGGTTAGTGTCTCTGGAGACCAAAATCTGCTGCTCAGCAGCAGTGCTGTGCATTTCTTCCCCATGCCTTCCTGGTGGGCCTCAGCTGTGTTTGGGAGAGGTTGTGTCATGGACAAGAGGTCACATTTAGTCCAAACAGTCACCTTGCTTGGCCACACTGGTAAGTCTTCCAACAAAGGTTTGGCAATAGTGCTGGGATGGCTTTGTGGAAACATACCTTCAGCCCCAAAGATAAGCTTAAAGGCAGGTGGCAAACCTATTTGCAGTTTTTTAACAGAGTTGCAAGATCCAGGTGGCACTCACACCTTCTCTGTTTGGCAATAAAGAAGTTACTTCCTTTCACCACCTGGATCCCTGGTGTACCAGTTGGACTGTGAATGCAAAGGACCAGACAGAATTTCTGCTCCTATGAACTGTAGCAGCCTTACTGAAGATAAACTCACAGCAGCCCTCTGATCAGATTCCGTAAATAGGGGGGATTTCCATCCCTTCTGACAACAAGAGAAAGCAGAGGACCAATGTTTCAAGATTGCACTTGAGCGCCTTCCAGGGGGACAAACATATAGACAATTTGTGAGAAGATCTAAGATTAAGACAGACTACTTCAACTCAAAAATAGTTCTGAAGCAGGGTAAACCCAATCCCAGGGTTTGGTCTCCTGTGACATATTCCTTGTTTCAGCACTAATGACTGGAGGTTTTTTTGAACTGCTTGTGACATTGAGACTGAAATCATGGGTGATATCCTATCCTTGCATAAGCAGTATAGGTAACATAGGATGTCTAAACTGGAATACATACTCTTTTTTTATCTAAGCCCACATCCAGTAAGGGATTGGAGTCCCACATTCATTTGAAAACTAGGCTGTTATAGACTTAGTCCACACAAGCTTTCATTCACACCTCCCTGTTAGAGGCTTGTGTCATTTCCAAATCAATGTGTGCCCCAAGCTTTGAAGAACATCAAAGACGTTTTTACAAGTACTTGCCATCACCCCAACTTTAAATTACTTTTACTTTATTCTATCTTCCATTTCTTCAAGTGGTCATCAAGTGAAGTCTTTGAAAACATTTTCACAGCTGCAAAGACAATTTTGTCAAAGTCAGCAGCACTGGGGAATGCTCCGCATAATGGTCACAGCTCTTGTTCCTGCTCTCCTATCCCTTTCCCTGTACCTGCAATGCATTATCAGCTACAGTTCTGTACCACTGCACCCACTTCAGCATTGGGATTTGGATGTTCTTCCAAATGTCAGAGAGATTTTCTTCTTCATTAAGCCCTGGAGGTTACAGGTAATGTCCAGTTATCACTACTAGCATTACCAATTACTGGCTTTTGCTGAAGGAAGATGGAGAGGTTGAATATTGTCTTCCACCTTCTGCTTTCTTTCATAATGAAAAGAGGACTCATTTGCTATTGCCCCAAGATACAGCTGGGAAGTCTGTCATTCTTTGAACACTGGATAATTGGGACCTTATGACCTTTATCTAAGACTTATTTGCATGAAGCACCGAGTCTCGCTTTTCTAGTCATTAGAGGAACAGCATTTTCCTTTACATCCGTGGACCCTGTCCAGCTTTCCACAGTTCTTTTCCTGACTACACTACAGCCTAGCAAAGGGCAGGTGTCCAAGGTGGACTCCTGACTGCCAGGACTTCAGCTGAGATTTTCCACTCTGTTCCAGGGTCCCATGCTGACACTGATGTACCTAAGGATGTAGAAAGAGAAACAGAAACACTTGCACAGATAAAAATCACATTTGGTGATGATATAACCAAGGCTTTTAAATGGTACAGGCCATTAAAGCTAAAGGATATGCAAAGGGAACCTTTGGCAGGGAATAGAGAAGTAGGAAAGAAGTCACAGTTCTAGTAACCTGCAAAACCAGAACAAACTCTTCTTCAAAGAACAGAAAAGCACATGATAGCAGTGCTCTCTATCATTTGGGTTTCCGACACAGATTATTTTTAATATCTTGTCTATTTTCTGCCTCAAAGATATCCAGAGAGGAAAGCTAGGAAATGAGGAAGCCCTCTTTAAATCAAGCTTGCAACATGAATGCAGTCTGTTCAAATTGAGCTCGTGTAATATGCTCTTTCACAGGCCTATTGGAGGTCCAGAACTGGAGGTGGAAACTATCCCACAGAGCTGATGCCAGTGGCTTGACTTGTAAGTTTTCTGTCACAGCTTACATTTCCCTTGGTTCTCTTGGCCACTGCCCAGTCTCACAGATCATCATATGGCTAAATAAGGTATTTCAGTAGTGTCTTTACAAAAAGAGTCATTGCAGTCATCAGTGCTCATTCAGTAGCTGTCTGTAAAAAGGAGTGATGTTGGTGTGCATAAGGACTGGGATGAGGAAAAAACAGAAGAAATAACGCCTTTCTGGAAACATGTAAAAAGTTACAGCTTTTTTTGGACTAATGTGAAGAATATCTGTCATTCCATCTCATAAAATAGATTTGCAAATTTGAAGGGAGTGCAGAGAAAGCAGAGTTCCTTAAAAGCATGAGAATAATTTAATATAAAAAACAGTTGAAAGCACTGCTTGTGTTTTCTTCAGGAAAGAGATGAACAGCAAGGGCTATGAGACTATGCCCTGTGTGCATAAGTTCATACTGCATGATGATACCCTAATCAAAGGCATGAAGTAGGGCTACCACAAGCTTTTGCTGTTTCTGTGACATAGCACAAGTACTTCGGGCATAGTACAAGTATTCAGGGCAACAGTGGCCAATTTGTCACTGAACTTTATGGCCATTGTACAGTTGGCTGGAGTTGGGAAAGCTATTGATACTTAGTCAATCAGATACTTTGTGTGCATACACACACACATATATGCCACATAACACCACAGTAATATTAGCATAAAAAGAGAGAATACCTTATGTTTTACCTGTTAAACCAAATCTTAGACAGTAGAAGACACGGATGAGTCCCAGCAGCAGAGAAGCAGTTTACCCTAGATCTGCCCATAGCAGTGCTTTGTTCTAGCTACAGCAAGAAGTATAATAAAGGGCTATTAGCTCTGACCTAGCTTGGCAATTTCTGTGTTATTTGCATGGATCCTTGTGAGTGCAACTTCACCTTGCCAGAGTCCATGAAGTTTCCACAGGGACTGGAAGTGATCACTGCACTGACATTGATAATCCAGTATTAATGTACCTATCAAATTGCTCTTGAGGGATGTCTAGCTAATCTGACTGTGCTGACCTGGTGAACTTTCCAAATCCTTTTCCTCTGCATGTGGCAGTCATGTGTACCACAGAGTAAGTATTTCTACTTTTGAATTTCAGCTCCCTGGAGCTGTAAATCCCAGCTGATACTCTGCCAGCTCATATCTATCTGAAAAGTCCAGCCTACTTGATCCTAGTGTAAAGAGATGACACTGGCAGTGGTGCAGAGCACTTCTGGCAGCTACAGCAAACAGCCATCACTTAAATTTCATTGTCTCTCTGTCCAGACTGTCTATAGGTCTGCTAATTGAGCCCTTTTCAGCAGAAATTTTGTTTATCATTAATGACAGAAAGCCTTCCTCCTACGGAGCATTGTCTGAAGATGATCTGAATGCATGCAGTGGGCCACTGTGGAAAACATTGTAATGAAAGTGATTAAGAGCAAAATCTATGTGGATTTTAACCACTGGTCTTACCTGTAGAGAGCCATGTGTTAGCTTGAGTGACTACTGAACAACATGGCACACACTGTGACACTGGCAGGCACTGCCCTAAACAATGTCACCCATACGTGTGGTTTGGAAGAGCAACAGCTGTAGTTGCCAACACCAGAAGGGGTGAAAGATTGCTGTCACCTTTCCTATAATCTGAAGCCTTCACAAGATAAGCCAGGCAACCAGCCTTGAGTGTCCACGCATTTCTTACTGAGGTTCCAGAAGAACTAGTACCTCTTAGGCACGAAGGAGTGGCTACCCCACTCTCCTCAAGAGGCCTTTTCCAGAGCTGGCCCACACCTTTTCATCAGAAAATATGCTTAATGTCACCTATGATTTTATTAAAAAAGGTCGAGTACTGTTTTACTACTGGCCCATTAGTGCAGCTCCCACATCTACAGGACAAGCTGCATCTCATTAGGAAACAGCAGACCTGAGGCACACATGGGACAAGAGACAATATTGTACTGCAATAGAGGAGGAAATCCTGCACCCGTGCCAGGTTGTGTGTAGGAAAATTGTGACATTCCAGCTTGCCTGTCACATGGCTGTTTGGACCAAAGCAAACCCAGCTATGAAATAGGCGATGTTTATTCCCATGTGTCTTGGGGTACAACGCAGGATGCAAGCAGAGGCGAGTATTCTATCACCATCTGTTGAGGCCGGGTGGGGCAGTGATCCTTACCTCTGTGGGAGATATCCTCTGCTAATGGGCTATCTGTTAAAAACCAGGTGGGGCAGTCATCTTTATCTTTTCCACAACCCATTCTTCCTCCAGGAAGCTATCTTCTGTTAATGGGCCATTGAGTCCCACTGCACGACTGATAAAATTACATCATCCTATTGGGAGATGCTACCCCCAGAGGGAGGAGCCAAGCCTTTCCTACCTGGATAAAAACTGAGATTTCAAACACCAAAGCAGCCTTTTTTTCCACTGGATCCCAGAGGGAAAACTGGACCTTTCCACATAATCACTGGACCTTTGGAGGAAAAATGTACCCTTCTACAGGATCACTGCTTCAACTAAACCACATCTATCATCCAGGACTGCAGCCATCATTTAATCAGACTGCTACCAACACCCTGACTGACAGGGTGTCAGGTTGTATTCTGACTCTGTCAATGTTTTTGGGTTTGTTCTCTGTATTTCTATTTTAATTTTCCTAGTAAAGAATTGTTATTCCTATTCCCATATCTTTGCCTGAGAGCCCCTTAATTTCAAAATTATAATAATTTGGAGGGAAGGGGTTTACATTCTCCATTTTAAAAAAAGAGGCTCCTGCCTTTCTTGGCAGACACCTGTCTCTCAAACCAAGACACCATGTAACCACAATTTGAAGATTAAAATTTCAGAGCAACTGAGGACTAGACACAGACTTCACACTTCAGCACGTGTCAAGCAACCTAAACTCTGTTTATATAGTTTTACTTTGTTGCTGGAGTATTAGAGACAAGAAAATGCTGCCATGCTTGTTTAGAGTCGTTCTCTCTGGGGCAGCTGTGAGAAGACCACTGTGTTTGCATTGCTTTCTTTGGCTGCCAGGTGTAGCAGCAGATATAAGCTCCCTTTAAAGAGGAATGGCAGTGAGGTTGTTCTGCCTCTTGCCAGCTACTCATGGGCCAAGACTGAAATTCCAAATCACACAGCTGCAATCCTCTCGCACAGTGCATGCTGCATGTTCTGGCTGGTACAAGACAATAGACTGTCTCCCTTTCCAAATCTTTATACAGCCAGTGCTCCCAAAGTGCAGCAAGTATTGCCCTTCCATCAATATGGGGATTGAACTGATTCAACTGTAAACCATTAAAAAGGATCCACAGGGATTTGCTCCCTCTGAGGAAGTGAAGGGAAGATGATGCCTCCCAGTGCTCCTTGCTTGCTGGATACAGGGCCCTGGGGGAACTGCTAGCCTGCTTACATGAAAAGCACTTGTCACCTGGCTGATTTTCATTTCAGCTGTGAAGCTGCTCCATTGTAAAGCTATTTCATGAAGCAGGAAAAGCATTCTTCATTTCCCAAAAAAGAAGATCCATTTGTTTCCTTAGGCACAATTTACTCTTTCACATTTCTGGGCTTTGTGTTCTTACCCAACAATCTGAAAGTGCTTTGATGTTAGAGCCAACCAAATTTGGAGGTGAGACTTGATAATTTCTGAAAGTACAAATCGAATCTAACACTGTGACATTCACCTCCTCTCCTCCTTGGGAGGACATCATGGCCCATCTTCTTCCATAGTCTGCTGTGCTGGATACTGATCTCATTTCAAAGCTGCACTAGCAGACTCTTTCCAGTAACCTTCATGGAGACTCTCTGGATTTAAGCCAATGTAACCATGATTAGAATGAGTCTCACTTCCTCATCCATATATAATGTATAAATTCCCCTCATCACTTTTGGATTCTGTGCTTTTGAGTAGGTTGGCATCTAAGAGAGCCTCTCTAAGCATAATACCAATACCAAAGAGCCAAAAGCTGGATCATAAGAAGAAAATCTATAAATCTAAGTCTTGAAAAGGATGCTCAGATGACAAGACAACTTCTTGGCATTCCTATCATCCACCAAAAGACATGAAGACCTTTGCGAAATTGTCCTTCTTACATCAATACTTTATTGCCAGTGAACAAAGCCCACTGACTCATTCCATGCTTTACCCAGACTGGAATCTATCTCTTTTTTACTTTTAGATGCACTGAGGTTTGCTTAGGAACTTCCCTACTGTACAACTGGGAATGCCTAGGGTTCCAGACGAACTACTGTGGGATACAGGACAGTTGTCTGAAGCTGTTTCCTAGGCCATCACCAAAAGGCAGATAGAACATGTGGAACTGAGTAACAAGGAGAGAGGTGAGGGCTGTCAGAGGAACTACTGACTGGTACAAAAACACCACTCAGTTGTCCCCCATTCCAGAAATATTAAGCATTAAATACTCTCCACTTCTCTTTATCTGGTTAGTTATTCCTTTCCCCATATCCTGTCTTCTTCTATCCTGCCCATAGATAAAGGCAAAATCTCTCTTGGGTATTAATTAAATGCCTTTGCCTTTTGCTTGTGCTTGCACCAGAGAAGGTATCCACAGATAGCATGATACAGCCATTGTAGTAAAATTCAAGGCAGATGAACACCACCACCCCAAAGCAGCATGGTCGGCACACCTCAGGGTAGTGGCAGTCAAGCATGACATGGCAACCAGCCAACCAATGACACTGGCCAGGAGCCAATTTGATTTATTTTTGGCAGCCTGACACAGCACACTACTGTGCCAGTCTTCGATCACAGAAACGATAAGAGGTGACCTTTGAAGGCCAAGGGGACAGATGAAGCTGAAAGAGATCTGTCCCTGGGCTGGAGAAGCACTGAAGTGGCAGATGTCCCCTCATTAATGAATGACCATTGCAGTCACACCAGCAACCACTAGTGCTCTGTTTGCTGGGAGAAGACTGGGAGAAAGGTTGAGACCTGGCAAATGTGTTTAAGTCTATGGAAAGAGTAAGTAACAAGAGAGACAAAGAGGTTTAAAGATATGAGAGAGTAATAGTATGAAGATGTTTAAAAAAAAAACCACAGGCTTTCTGTCAGGAAATATTTCCTGCCTGTGGGTGCTTTCATACTGTGATGATGCTCTTCAGAGGAATATTCTTTAAGAAGGAAGCAGCTTCCTACTGTTGTGACATTGTGCTATAGAGTGCATTGCAGAGCACAGCCTAGAATCCTCAGAGAGATGCACAAGGAGACCTATTTAATCTTTTTTGCGTTTCTTTCTTGGATGACTCTGGGGTCACTTAGCCAGCTGTTCAGGTTTGTGACTGGAAGGCTGATATCATAGTGGAATAGGAATTCAAGAAAAATCTATATGCATTAACATTTTAAAGAGGCTATCAGCTTGACTCTGGCCACACACCTTCCATGTTTGCTTTCTGCAAACATTACTAAGCTTGAATGTTACTGCATGCATACTGAATAAGTATAAATGAATGCACATACTGGTCTTGAACACATGGTCACTGGAAACTCATTTTTAAATATATATTTGATTGTAGATTTTCCAGCTTCCTCTGTTGGCTAGATGTTTACATAAGTAATAGTACCATGTGCAAATGCATATTAAATTGTGCATTTTGAATGGCCACTTCAAATGATGTGTCCATGACTGGTTGTCCACTTCAAATTATGTTAAAACCAACAAGAGCATGGGGAGGATATCTGAAAATTATTCAGAATACTGCATGGAAATAAACAATTTTTTCATGAGTGTCAACTCTTAACAGGTAAAATAAATGAAAATTAAAATCAAATAGCTTGCTACTATAAATGTCCTACCTCTATCCGTTAGAGCAGAATAATCTGAATAAAAATGGAATGTCAGTTCAGAGCAGAATCATTCTTGGAATAAGGCATCCCAGGTCTTAAATAATAGGAAATTAGCATTCATTATCCTGTGTACAAAGGACCCCAAAACACTGATTCACCCTGCCCTATTTTTGCCATTGATGTTTATAGCTTTGCCCAAGTATAAAACCAACACAAGTACAGCATGCAACACAGCAAATTATATTTCACTAATCACGTGACATATATGTTGCCACTTAACTTATCATATAAAATAAGAACCAATGGCTGGAGACCTGGACAACAAAAAGCAAACGTGGACAATTCAATTTCAAGGCTTATTTCTAGAAACTTCTGAATAAGAAGGAAAACCAGCAACCCTTTGTAGTTGTGTACAATCAGTTCAAATTCACATTCTTGAAGGCTGCACCTCTTGCCCATCCCTTAAATCTCAAATGTCCTGCATGAGTTTCTCTCCCAGTATTTAATCTGTCCTGGTTATCTTTTCTTCCCTATCTGTCTACTTTGTTGAGCAGGAATAGAGTTTCCTGAAGCCCCAAGTTTGCCATGAGGCTTGAAAGCCTAATTGGAAAGTGGGAGTTGCAATTTGTGGAGGAGAAGTAGTGGGCCAAATGAAATTATGGAGAAATATCTGTAAGTACAAGACTGGGTGCTGAGGCTCTCTAAAACTTACATCAGGCTGGTTATGAACATCAAGGTGATATGCAACGTTTTCCCCCAACAAGGTAATGAATGCAGGCTGCCCTGTAGAACAGAGTATTTAATGAATGTGAAGGCCAATTTTGCTAGGTACTGCCTCTTAATTGAGTTTCATGTGGAGCCTACCTCCAATGTTACCTTTTCTTTTTTTGTGTGCTCTATTTCTTTGATAAAAGAAGAAAGGTCAAGAAAAAGAGAGAAAAATATCCTCAGATTTTTGACGCACTTTCTACTCAGCTCAGTATCATAATTTATACCCAATTCTTCTTTATGGCTTGTAAAAATTATATTTTTGTCAAAAATGTCCATTTTTGCCTCTCAAAACTCTTCACCCCTTCCCAGGGGAACTAGTTAAGCAGACTTGCACTTGGTCAACAGTGAGGGATTGAAACCAATTCTAGAGTGACTTTTAGTATTCAACCCTCTCTTCTGTCCTCATTCACTGAGCTGTCAGGGCCCTTAATCTTTCCATTCCCTATCTGATTCTCTTGCTACCCATGTCTGAATTATCTGACACATCTAAAAGCTTCATGCAAGCTTGCCTGGCATGGGGAACTCCAAGTAGAAACCCTACAAGTATGGATGTGGATGAAACTATAAGCACTGCTAATAATAAGATGTTCCTGACTAGGATATGGTTTGGATGCCTAGAGAGGCTGATCTGGAACAGAGACTAGACAGATAAAAGAATAAAATAGGTATTTATTGAAAGGCCTTAAAAGGATACACCTTGGGCAGTTCAAGACCTGGCCAGGGCTACACCCAAGTTGGATCCAAGATGGATGCCAGTCACAATATTTTACACTTTTTAAAGTTTCGGTCCACTTACATATTGGGGTTAATTGTCCAATTACAGCCCCAGGTTATGAAGTTTTGACCTCCTGGCTTGCCCCCTTCACTTCACCGTTGTCTATGCTTTTTGAGTAATGAGTGTCCTTGATTCTCTAGCTGGGAAGGGATTGTTGGGAAGGTCTAACTACCCTGTGAAGAGAATTCACTAACCCTTAATATGAAGTTTCAGAGTTACATACCAGGCAGCAGAGAATCTGAAAAATATAAAAGCTGAAACTTAAGGCATCATTTATCCCCTTTAGTACTAACCAGTACTAAGAATCTCATCCATAGATGAGTAAGTAGATGGAAGAAAAACCCTTTTGACTCCATGACCACCCCACCAGCAAGGTCTCCTGTGGTATGAGAAAGATTTTGTCTTGTGAGATTTTCAGCTAAAGCTGGAAGCCTCCAGTGACCTGGCCAAGTTGCCCCACTGGAGCTGTCTGTGCTAGTGTGACTGAAAATGTTCATCACTGTCTTTAACGTATGCAGAGCTTAAGGAGCTCTCCCTTCAAGCCTCCCAGCTGGCAGACATTCTCCTGCCACCATGGAAAAACGATCTGATGGCACCTGCATCTAGAGGAACAAGAACCTCAGCAGGAGCTGCAGTATTTCCAAAAGCTGATAGGAAGCAGGAAAGAGGGTGTTAAGCAATAAATTAATTTCTCCCACCCCTAAAAACTGTCAAAGGGATTCCCTTGTTAACTCTTCATCCAGTCCCCACACCAGCTCTTGCTCCCAGGAGACCAAGGGAGGTATCCGTTTCTGGACAGGCCATTCCCTAGTGAGGCACTCACTCACCTGTCTTCTCTTCGGTTTGGCTGCTCTCCACTGTCTCCATTTGGGTTTGCGCTGTTGCCTTGGCAGTAGCATCCTCTGCGGCAGGGGTGGCGGTGGCAGTGGTGTCAGCAGCAGGCACGTCGGCTTGTTTAGGCTCCTCTTTGTCTTGGGCTTCGTCAGCCTTCAAGGACGGCGAGTTATCAGTGGAAGCTTTAGTGGCACTTTCCCTTTCGGGGGCAGCGGCAGCAGGGGGCTTTTCCTCTGAGGAGGCAGCAGGAGTGGCAGCCTGTGGGGCTGGCTGCTCTGAGCCCGTGTCAGCGGCTCCATCTCCTTTTTTCTCCTCCGCTGGCGCGCTGCTGTCTTTGCTGCCCTCCTCCTGCTGGGCACTGTCAGCGGCGGCTGCTTCTGTGGCAGCAGGAGCCTCGCTTTCTTTGTTCTCGGCCGCTCCGCCAGCAGGGCCTTCCTCCTTCTTGTCGGTGGCATCAGTCTCAGATGCTGGGGCATCTCCCTTCTTCTCTCCCTTGAGCTTTTTCCTTGTTATGTGTCCACGGAAGCTGGCCTGGATTTTGGTGGCTGCCTTATGAGCTTTATCTTCTGGTTTGATGCCATCTTGCTCGATCTTTTGGTCTCCATCCTCATTTTTTTCAACCTTTGAAGGAGAACAAGGGAGGAGGGCAGAGGAGAAAAGAGGGAGATAAGTTAAGACTTCTTCAGGTGTAGCAGATGCTCTAATTTTGTTGAGAACATCCCACTTTCCCCTCCTGCTAACGAGTGAAAAGTTTCAAAACAGCCTTTCCATTTGGTATAGGTTTGGACCCAGGTGGCCCTAATTTTATCCTAAGGCTGGATAGACATAGGTCTCCAGCCAGAGGTTTGTAAAAGAAATTTAAAGCGCCTCATCCTCTCTGTCAGCAATGCGGAGAGCATTTTAGCTGTGTGGAAAGGCTTTCACCAGCTGGGTTGTCTCTATTCCTATGATTTATTTTCCCGTTCATTTTGAAATATACCAATTTTTTTCCCCTACTCATTTTCAAAACACTCTCCTGAGGGAGATTTTCACAGTCCTTTCAAATCCACCTCTGCCTTCAAGTCAGTGATTCTTTTTAATGACACCTTGTTTCACAGGTGTCTCTAATGACACCAAGTGCTTTGTCTTTTATAGCTTTTTGGCTGGGGATTGCCAAGTGAGAATAGTATTGCTGCCTGCCCCACCACAGTTCCATGCTGTCAGACACACAAGGATGTTCACAGGATGTACTCCTCACAAACATCCTGCCTGCAAGTGCTTCAAGTGCTTTGCCTTTGCTCTCCACTCATGGTTTCACTGAAGGACTAATAGGCAGATTAATATCACTCTTTCCAATTTCAGCTGACTATTATTATTTCTCTGACTATCGGGGGGAATTCAGCCTTAAAACAAAGAACAAAGACATTCCCTGTGTGTTTTAGACTTAAATTGTGCATGAAAGTCTTAAATGCGACCAAAACAGAGCCTGTGCCTCACGCCAGTCTGCTGCAGAGAGATAATGCTCAGCTTATAAAACTTCACTGAACCTGCTGGCTTCACCCCAATAATTTAGCAGCTCTTGGGCAAGTAACAGCTCAGCTGCATGTCGATGAAAGGACACTGTTCTATTAATAGTCCCATTGGAAAGCATCCAAAAGACCTATGTGGAAACAGAGCCACTGGCCTCTGCTGTCTGCACCTGGTTTCCATCACTGGCTCAGGTCACAAAACAAAGAAAACAAGCTGACTGGGAAAGATAGAAGCATTTACTCCTGCGTGGGAAGAGGGAGCCACTCCATTGGCCATTGCAACTGGGATGTGCCACCTGGGGAAAGGGTCTCATCAGAAAAGCAGAGAGAGGGGACAACCTACAAACAAATTCAATAAAAGTGTGGCAGGAAGAAGGGAGAGGAAGACACTGCAATGTGCAGATGTGCCACTGGAAACATCATGCCTGTGGACAGGGAGAAAGAAGAGTGGTCAGTAGCAGTAATTCCCAGGAAACAGACTGAAAGTGATCATTTCCATAGCACAAGACAAGGTCAAGCACACGTGGGAGTGATGCTCAGCCAGGGAACCAATCTGATGTCCACTGCCATGCCAGAGGTGGTATCCCCTATGTCCCACTGGGTCCTCACTTAGCACAGATCCCTCACCCTAGCTTTGGTGCCCATCATTCCTTAACTGGGTATGGTGGCCTAGGAGTGAGAAGCCCCAAATCATCAAGGAAAAGAGCCTGTATACAGCAAGAAGTGAGATGGTAGAGGCAGAGGATACCTATGTAGGGGGTGAAAAAGGCTGTGAATGAATATGTAAATGAGATTAATACACAGAATTCTGCACAAGGAGTTTTTGTGCTCCTGACCATGCCCAGGCACAAAATGGTTGTTGCACAAATCACAGGGTGAGCATTATGTCTACACTTCCCCAAGTGCATTACATGACACAGTATGGAAAGTAGGGTGGACTTTTTGTGTTTGTCTCAGCTTGTCAGAGAGCAGGTGATGGTTATGTACAAGGATGATACAGTCAGCAGCAGGCTGCAACCACTTGTGTGTCTTGCATAGCTAGCTCAACACTGTTATTCAGCATCTGGATAAGCTTTTCAGCCTCCTTCAGCACAAGGAGGTGGAAACAAATTGGAAGTACATTTAAACTAGCCAGATAGTGCAGAACTCCACACAGGCTCATCCATCTTGTTCCTTAGACAAGTTTTGCAGCTTGCAGTAAGTCTTGTGTTGCTGTGGCAACTTAACTGCTAATACCTGAACTAGCTGGTTTCGAGATCTTGGATATGCCAGCATTACACCGTAGCCACAGCAACGTGAAAATAGACTGGTACTCCTTCAGAGAACTGTGTAACACTTAGATGCTGTTGCTTTGACTCCTCCCCAAGGACTGAGTCTAGTCTCAAACAGCAGCAAGATTGGGAGACTAGAAAGACAATTTAGACATAATTACGAGGCCTTAAGGGTCCAGTCCCCATGCCTGATTGCCTGATTCCTGTGAAACCATTAGTGAACGTGACACAATTGTTAATCCCTGGATAAACAAGAAAAACATCGACTGAAGGGAGATCTCTCTTGCCACTGGCCTTGTTGCTCTCACATCCCACATACTTCCTACACCAACCAAGACAGCTCTTACAAGTCATGGACTGCTGCATTCCTGACTCTCTGACTGCAGAAAAGCTGCTCTGTTACCTAGGCTATGCAGCCCTGTAAAGGTTTATCTCCTTCCCCTGCTTGCCAGAGCCCAGGGCACAGTGAGCCACAGGGTTTGGCCCTGTGTCCCTGTCAGCCCCTGACCTGGCACGGGATAGGAGAGCACTTCTCTCCAGGGAGGTCAGACCAAAACTTCTCTCACCTGGACCTACAGCATAGCAGAGCTAAAAGGCTCCTTTGCTATTCTAGTGACATCATTGTCCTCCCAGTTCAGATGACATCCATTTGAGTCCTTGCCAGATCCCAAGTTGTGCAACTGCAAAATGTATTTCCAGTAGGGTGTTTTCAGCATAATTTCAGATGCAAAAGATAAGAAACATGAGACCTGGAGCAGAGGTGGAGCTCAAGATCGTGGGTGAAAAAAATGTACTAATAGTTTGTCTTTGCCAACTGTGGCCCTCAGGAATCCTGTTTCTATTCAGTCCTTTCCCAGCAAAGCATGTCAGGCATTTGAAATTACTTTTTTTTTCAGGCTACTGGCCTGCAGCTACTTCTGGGGTAGGACATGGCATCCATAAAGTATGTGTGTCATGTTGTATATCAATGGGTTGCATGGTTGGGTGAGAAACAGGTTGTTCAGGGGGAAACTTCTGTTCACACAAAAAAAAGACCCAAGGGCTTTTCATCTGTGGATTATGTGCACAGCAGATAAACCTTAATTAAGGAAGCTCTCAAAAATAACCTGTATACAGCAGAAGCTCCTGGAAAGCGTTTTGTCTTCCTTGGAAAGCTAAAAGGGTGAGTCAGCCCTGCCAGGATGCATTCAAAACCATCTCAGTGGAAAACAAGGAATCCGTCTGTCTTATCTGTCTCCCAAGCGTTCATGACATCTTAGCTGTAGTATTGTGGCTAGAATAAAATTACTATTATTACTATTGTTTGCATGGAATCTAGAATTCCCAGCCAGGAATCAGGTCTGGTGGGGATAGATTTCAGATATTAGTATTCCATCACCTCCCTCCCCTTCATTTACACGTTTATGTGTAAAGTAAATTTAATACTTGATACTGACATATTCATGGTACTGTTAGGGTACATGCGATGTATTGCCATTTTACACAGAGCAAATCTCCTCTGTTTCATTTGGTTTTAAACGAATCATGGATCCTGTAATGGCAAAAAAGGTACCACTGAGGCAGGTGGATGAAGAGCTAAATGGATCTATAAAAGGACATAGTCAAACATGTCCATTTTTTTGTTCAGACCATCCTCACATATCCAATGAAGCCAGTGTGCAAATCTTTGCCTTTATGAAACACACCTTTATGTCTCTATCTACCCAGCCCATAGCATCTTTTCAGTCCTAGAGGGATGATCCTCTCCCCATTCCCATCTGATTGTCTGCCACACCTCCCGGTTTCTAGGATATCCCTTCCCAGGCAGGGTGTTCCTGTAAGTGAGACTTTCCTTGCTATCATGTAGCTGAGAGAGTAGGAGATAAATCACAGATGGAGCAGAGGTTAGTTCTTAGGTACCAGGAATGTAGCAATTTCCTGGAGCCATGACAAGAAGATTTCAAAACTTTGGCTGCTTTTACACCTTCCATCTCCAAACTCACAGCTTAGGCAAAGAATTAAGGAAGTATTACTATAACCTCCTCCAGACCCTTTTAAATGTCTCCTGTGCTGGCATTTCAGGAAAGGAGAAATGGAGAACCTAGGTGTTTTCTATATGTTCCATGTGTTTGCAGCCACATACAGGCAAAGAAAGAGGAGGACTGAGTGCTTTGATCCTTGCTTGCTGTCAGTCCACTCATCTCTCATGGTGAGACTCATTGCCTTTCCTTGGAAAAATAATCACATTGTTTTGTATTCTGAATGCTGGGGTGGAGACACCAAGAAAGAACTTACTGTTTCACTAAAAGGTGTTTAAATATTATACAGCTTCCTCTGCTTCTCTCTCTAGCTTTCCTTTTCCTGGTGTTTCTCTTCCCTCAAATACATAGCATGTGTCAACTTCCTTAACATTCATCCTAGGATCAGGCTGCTATATGCTATAGCCATGATATATGCTCAGCCACCACCCTGGTATCCTGCTCCTTTCTGTCCTCAGTTAGGAGCTCCTCTTAGACAATCAAACACCAAATCCCAGAGCCCTTTGATACAAGTGGTCATCTCCCAGTATTCTGAAAACTGTGTGCTGGGAGCCCAGGTTTAAGACTTAAACACCTTTCACCAGACAAGGCATCAATACTGGCCAAAGCCTGGACATCCATGGGATCCATAGGACCATTGACAATAATACACTCAATAACCCACTTCACCCTTTTCACCCAAGGGAAATATGATACATGACTATTATTGGAGAAAAAAACCCAAAATAAACAACTGTGTAGTCACACAAAGAAATAAGGGCCCAAATCATTCTTTTCTCATGACACCTGTGCTAAAGTATGTGTAGAAACCTTTCCTTCAGTTTTTTACATGAACTAATGCTGAATCATCCAAACTCCTGTGCTATTTGTGGGGTTAAGATGCATCTCAGCCCATGCTCTGTTCTTGACTTGAATACAATGTATGTTCTTACAGATGTTATCAAGGCCACTTGGGCCTAGACTTACAAAGAAATTAAGGCATCCAAGTCCCAGTGATTTCCCAGGATTTTTCTTCAGCATTTGTCATGGGCCTGGCTCCACATGACCTGATTTGTCTCAGAGACAGCATTTAAGGGGCAGAATGTATTAAAAAAAAAAAAAAAAAAAAGACCAGCTGTCTCCCAGAAGGAGTTAAGCATGGACATGTAAAAGAGAGAAAAGGCTTTCACACTTTGGGAAGTGAGGAAGCAATTTAGCACAGAGAACAGCTTTTTTTTAACCCAGTAAATGGTGTGAAGACACCTGGCTAGAGGATGACACCTGTCAGCACAACCTGTCTTCAAGGCTAGGAACAGAGTTCCTTTATTTTCCCAGGATGACTATGGTGATGGTGGATAAAACACCCTTGAGAAATAAAAGGTTAATTCATCCCTCTGAAGGCCTATGCAGGATTGTTCCCCAGGGTATAACTAGCAGGGTTTTAGTTCTCTAGTTTCAAATACTCTAACAATGGAGTTTTCACCCTTTCCTCTACAAGATCCTCTCATATGTAGGAAAATTCCCCTCTATTATATGGTGCCTAGATTAAAATGACATTAAGGCAGATGGATGGATGTTATTCACTCATGTACCGTGGCTGCAAAGAGAGGTGGAAGACAATCTAACCTAGACCTATTTAGATATTTCTAGTGAGCTTTCTCAATAAATCCATACTCTCCTTACCTGTTTTGTGACTCTCCCTTCTATTTGGCACCCTTAATGTCTCTTAAGATGGTGGTCAACCAGGGTGTCTTCTACCACCCTGAAGCTCCAACAGCTCCAGCAGTTAAATGGAAAAAGGCACTCACTACTGCTTATGTTGCCTTTCCAGGCTGGGTGAAAGAAAGTAGAGCCTTGCCCCTGAAGGGGACATAAAGTGGATGATGTTCAGGATGATGTTCATGCTTTCTGGAGCAGAGAAGCTTACAGGGGAAAACACTTGCCTTGGGTCTGGTCTGGGCTCTGTGGAGCACTTTGGTGGTTGTGGGGCACAGGCTGCACTCACTCATCTTTCAATTCAAAGTGTCCAGAGTCTCAGAGACAGGACTAGGTTGGAACTTGAGTGCTTTTATAGTTCACACCTAGGGTGCATATATACCCTGGGGTGCAGCCTAAGTGTATGAGGGCACTCCAGGGCACAAGATCTGTGGGGTCTGTCAAAGGTCTTGAGTGTCTGGCACTATCAACATTTATTTTCTTGCTTGAGGTTGGATTCTGGTGCATACTGTACTGTCAGTTGTGTCTAGTCTCCTTTTTCGGAGGGAAATACTTGTGTCACTCCAGAAGAAACCAGTCAGCAGGCATTCAAATCAAGGGATCAAAGCTTAGAAAGGAAGCAGGAAGGTATCCAAGCTGACAGTGTAAATCTACTCCCAAAACAGCCCACAGTGAAGAAATTCAGCAAAAGGATCAGGTGAAAAATTTCCCTTGAACTATGCCTTGATTAGAAAAGTCTATTCAAAGAATAGGTGATTTTAGATGCAGATGTGCTTAGATAGAAATGTAGGCTTGGATGTCACTGGACTAAAGATAAATTTTATCTTTTTAAGCTCAAACTATGTGGTTTGCTTCGTTGGGTTTGGGGCAGTTTGGGCAAGGATGGTTGCTGCTACATGGAGTATTTTGAAGTTGCACCTTCAGAGTCTGATCCATAGTCTGCTGACCATGAGAAGGTAATGAAACTCAGAATTATCAATGTCTCTCCCTTCCTACTTTTTCTCTCCCTTTCCTACTTTTTCTCTCCCAGTCTCTCTTTTTTTCCTTGCTTGCTTAGTTTTGGACTCCACAGAATTTTTTAGGGAATTGTTATTAGCCTCAGGTGGCTCAGAGTGTCTGCCCCCATGAGAGCTGGACACTTTTGCTGCTTATCTAGCAGCACCCAGGGCACAGAGGCTAATCTCCTGCACAGACTCGCTCCCTTGAGATCTTGGGCAGACAGCAGGTGAGATTCCCCAGAGTCCAGGCTTATGCAGGGTCTCCAGAATGACTTCCACAGGAAGCAGAAGCTTATTTCCTGTTCCTACCCCATTCCCTCCATGGCAACACAGGGCATCCATCCTTCAGGGCTGTCGACAGCAATCAGCTTGGTGTGCTGCAAATATGCTGATGGTGCACTTGATCCCACTGTCTCTGAGAAAGACATTAAATAGCACTGGTCCCCATCTGGACCCCTAAAGGTCATCAGTGTCTACAGGGGCTCCAAATTGTTGACGGCTACCTTCAGGAGGCAACTGTCCCACCAATTCCTCACCCACTGAAGAGTCCTCCCATCAAATCAATTAAGTTTAGAGAGAAGGATGTCATTTGGGACCATGTTAAATGCCTTGCAGAAGTCCAGATGGTGACATCTGTAGCCCTTCCCCTGTTCACTGGAGTAGTGATTCCATCACAGAAAACCACTAGTTTAGTCAGGTGGGACTTGCCCATTGTGACACCACCACTGCTTTATACCTAGCACATGCACAAAGAGGAAAAGATGTTTTTCCTCTTGAACTGCAGCTATAGCTGGTGTGAAACCCTGTGGCTGCCATCTGTGCCTTCAGTCATACACAGCAATTAAACTTCAGGAGGGACAAAGGTGTGTATCCCAGCTGAAATTACAGGGTGAGCTGAAGAAGGCAGAAACCAGGATCTTTGATTGGGACCTGGCAAGGCCAGTTAAGTAAGTACTGTAGTAAGTACTTTCTTACTGTTCCACTAACCTACTGGTAACCTACTTTGTCTTTTGTTTTTCCAGTCTTGAAAGAGAGCCTAGCCCCAAGCATTACCTATAGCTAACAGCCTCCCCATTCCCTGAGGAGCACCATACAATCTTTCAAGTCATCAGAAGTGCTTTTAGCAAAATCCAAGAAAACAGAGCTGTAGGTCTATACAATTTGATAAACTGGCATTAAAACAGCTCCGCATAAGGTATTCTCTCCCATAGCCTCTTCAGCTTTAGTTCCAATAGGCCAATCCCACAATCCCACTGCAGAGCTGTACTCTGTGATATTGTATCCCTAAAGAGCAGCAATCCATTGAGAAGGCTTCTACCGTATAGACTCTATCTTCTCACTGGGGCAGCTGGCTTTTTTCTCAGCTTCTGGTTCTGATGCATTCAACAGGTCTCATTGGCATGGCCTCTCCTTAACCAGCCAGGAGCAGCCCTACTGAGGCTACTGCTTCTTCCTCCATGGAATTTCCTGACCCTGTTAACACCAGCCTCAGCTTCACCAGGGCAGGATATCATCAGCCTAACAGCTGGAAGGAAGAGAATGAGGATGTTGAGTATGGATCTGATCTTCATGGAAGCTCAGTTTATTAATTTGTGTTGTGGATCTTCATGCCTATTGGGGCTTGACTGACCCAGAGATTGCCCTGGCCATTGTCTTCACCCACCTTTACTTCAGTGGCACTAGTGTTGATATCTCTGCCCCAGAGATGTTCTACGAGGTTTCTGATAGGACTGCCATGACAGCCTATGTATGAATTCACCACAAGCAGTGGCTAAGACATGTACCTGTCTTATGAATCTGAATTCTTCACAGCAACTCCATTCCTTGGATGCCAGGGACCTTACAGAAAACCTTATGCAAAATTATTCTTGGCCTACATTTACTGTTCATTTCTCATACATGCTTAAAGTAGAATCAGAGGAAGGAGAGATATCCATATCTCTTCCCTGCTTAGGCACTACCACAGATGAGAACAGGAAGAGTTAGACCTACTTTTAAGATATCAAATACAGGAAACAGGTCACTTGTCCCACTATGAGCTCTTATATACTGCTGACTCACAGAAAAGTGTGAGAAGACCCAGACCATCTTTTTCATTCCTTCTGTTCCAACTTATTAACTTATTAATGGTTGTGTGGAAGTCTTATTTGAAGTCCAGTGCCAAAAGCAATATCAGATGATGAAAGTGGAGCTTCATTTCATTGATTCTAGTGACATTTTGCTAGGGATTTTTTTTTACAAGGTCTCTGTGGTCTGCTGCTCCAAACAACTTAAAAATGGAGACATTGTTAAGTTCCAGAAGGACTCTGAACATAATTAAATTAATATTTTTGGTGCTGCAAGAACCTCAAATGCATGCCGTGTAGCTCAGTAAAGCATTGTGCAATATTTAAGCCATGCTCTTATCTACTTCCTCCTGTCAGTGCAGGATGAGAACATCCTAAAAGGGGACCTAAGTGTAAGAACCTGAAAAGGTCTCCAGAGGGGACATATATGACACAGCTTATTTCACCCAAGAATCTGGGCTTGACTGCTCAGTTTGTGTAATTCCAGTGCTTCCCAAGGTCTGTAAAACTCATCAATCAGGCCTGTGATTGCAGCTGTCACTCCTGAGTAGCACAGTCCCAAGGGCATAATGTTGTGCTATACCTCTCTCTCCTCTCCCCTCTTCAGGTGGGTTGTCACCAGAGTATAGGCATGGTTTTGGCTGGGAAGATCCTGAACCTAACTCCAGTGCTTAATCACTTTTTCTAGACCCTGGCACTGAGCTGTGGGAAATGCACATGTGGCTTTGAGCCACTTTGTTTCCTCCTTTGCTCCTTTACTGTATTCAACCCTACTGAAAAGGGGGGAGGGGGAGGCGAGCCTGCAGTGCTTGCTGCAAAAACCCCTTTGTGAATCCTGCTATTTTAGTGCTATAAAGACCCCCGGCCAAAGGGAATATGTTGAATAGATGTGCTAGGGAAAAAGCCACAAGTCTTTGGATCTATCACTTACAAGGGCTAGTATATCACAGCCACTTTTAAATAGTCATCCAGATCTTGTCCTAATCTTCCTGCTGGAGTACAACTGTTATTTATTTCAATTTTTTCACCACCCGTCTTCCTATTTTAAAGTTGTTATTAAAAATGGCTTCAGAAATTTTTCATTTCTTGGTCATAAGGTCTTCTAGTTTTTTTCCATCCTTCAGAAAGCATGTCAGTAGCCTCAAAGCACAGCATATTGCAATGTCATTTTCCTGGGCACACAGTTTAGATGACTCTGCAACTGGTGCATCTGTAGCAGAACTGTACTCTACATCCAGAAACCCCTGGAGCCCAACCTGTGGGGGCTTTACTCATAGACCCCTTGGCAGAGAGGCTGAGGGAAAAGGAGCCCTGGTAAGGACTCCTAGGATGGCTGGGCAGGCAGAGTGCACAGAGCTACTTCCAATTCTTTCTACTCTGATGAAGGTGTGATATGGAAATAGGGTTTTAATCCTGAGAAGGACTTACAGGTTTCCAGAATAAGAACCTTCTCCCCTCAGGGACCCATGCAAAGCCAGACAGAAAGCACTAGGAAGCTTGCACAGTTGATCTAACACCAGAAAATGGACGGTGTTTCCTCCTCTCTTAGTAAGGGCCAGTACACACTGAGTGGTTTTGTCACACTCTAAAGAGGAAATAATTGAAAATCTCCAGGGTCCTCTAGACCCTCCCTTTACAGTGCAGCATGGCTGGTTTTGTTCATTCACCCTGCAGGAGTGGTTTCTACCAGTCTTGGGACATTTGCCCCAAAAAATTACTCCCTGGGTTCCTGTGGCAGTTTATTCCTTCAGCATTTCAGCTGGCCCCTGTATCTTGTCCATGCTGACATTAGTTTGTTTCTGCTTTCTTAGTAACACTCCTTCATATATCAATAGCTCTCAGTTGTCATACCAACTTCTTTGTCAGATCGTTCCTCCTAGCCCTCCTAAACCCTAACCAGAGATCTTACTCGATTACTGAATTTACATTTGTTCTACTGAGAAATTACAAAAATGTCTCCCCAGCTTTAATGAATAATGAAACACTATACTTACAAAAATAGTAATTAGCAATATAGCTCAACATAAATCAATGTGTGGATCAGATTCCCAAAGGCAGAAGGGGAATCTGCAGCCATTAAAATAGGTGGAGCTGAAAATAACTAAGCACTTGGGGATAAAGAAAGGGGGGAAAAGCCTAAAAGAATTTATGAATGACCATGTCCTATAGGTAATTAGCAATCCACACAGTTTGGATTGCTAACACTGTCCTTAGTCTGACTGCTCCATTTCCTGTCAGTTCCCCTCAAATACTGTTCAGCACAATTAGGAGTTTTCTGAGGATGTCAAGCAGCTGGAGCAGCCAAGGAAAGTAAGAGGAAATAGAAGAATATCAAACCCTCATCAGTGGTTGTCCAAGAGTTTCCATCAGGGCTCTTATCGTCCTTCCTTCCAGATGAAGGAAGAGGTGCCCACTCTAAGAAAAACAAAATGCATGAGGATTTATAAAACTGACAACCATTACTACTTCTACATCTGTAGGATGGATCTCCCTTGTGGCATCAGAAAGGAAGTAATGGAACAAACAATAGGAGACAAGAAAATGGGAGTGTGTTGGAAGGGCATAGGTAGCACACTGGTTTACAGAGGAAAAACAATTCAGATACTACAGCAGCCAGCTTGTTTTCCCCTAGCACTACCTAAATATAGTGTTATTTTTTGGTAAAAAGTCATGGTTCTGCTTCTTCAGGAAGTCACAGGAAAAGATGGTTCTTGCCAGATCAATTTATTAATCCATTAACAATAAAAATACCGAATTGTTCATAAGATACATCTTTGGAGTCAAGCAAATCATAGGTCTGCTCAAACAACCCAGATTATGGTATGCAAATGTCTACATTATGTGGCCAGGTCATGTCACTTATTGTACTGTACTTTTCATATTAACTGGCCCCTCTGTCAGGAAAATAGAAACAATGCAAAAATCATGCAAATTTCATCATAGTGAATTATTATCTCCCTAAAATTTTAGCCCAGGAGTGTGGCAGTTTATTTTCCTTTTTTCCTTCCCTTTCTTCTTTTTTGGTAACTCTTCCTTTCCCTTCCAGGTCAGGGAGAGGAAATAATATTGTACAATTATCACCAACTGCATGTCACAAACACACATATATGTATAAACACAGTAGAGTGAGAGAGCAAATTGCAAAGAATACATTGCCTGAAGTCAGTGTGCATAATGAATTCACTAAATCCTACAGAAATTAAATCAGAAATTAACCCTAGACAGAGAATACTTTCAAACAGATTAAATTCAACAGGACTCATTTGAACCTTTCCAGAAAAATTGCGTTTTGAATGTACGAACACTTTCTGTACTCTCTCAAATCAGCCACTAAGTTTTTGGAGTCCGCCTGATCCTTAGAGTAGTAGTATCCTCTACCTGAGGATACTCATGTAGAATTGCACCTCCTGGGGCTTTCAGGTGACTAACATTTTGATTTCAATGCAAAGCATAAAAAAAAAGTTTGTACAGGTAATTTCCTTTGGTTGCAGAAGCAATTATTTTGAACCCTGAAGAAAATATAACACATTTTCCCATTTTGCTTTACAGATTGTACTCTCACAGAATTTTACCACGAATTTATTAACATTTTAGCATACATTCCTATGCTTTAGCTCTAGTGGTTCCCTATAAACTTGACTCAAAGAAGAATTAAAGGGCCAGGTTTTAAGGAATGAATGGTGGGATCTTAACAAATGCCTCATTGCCTTAATCCTATTGAAACCAGTGTGAATTAGGCACCAAGGCTCTCTGAAAATCCTGCGAGACTCCTGCCTATATAAATCTTATTTGTTAGGGCAGTTCTGTAAATTACCTAATACCACCCTGCCACTGTTTGGAAAAAGGCTTGTAAATATCTGCTGCGAGATTGCAAAGTGAAACAAAGTAGCTTAAAGAAGACTTAAAGTGTTAGTAGGAGATCTGGATATTTGGAGCTTAGGAAACTCAGGGATATAAAGAGATTACATTAAAATCTTGGTCCTGGTTTTTGCCGTTGGAAATTGAAAGTTAAAATGTAGGAGGGAGAAGTTTGGCAAAGGAGAACAGAGGATCCCAGAGCTAGGGCAGCTGACAGATGGCTATCCTACACCCCTGCCACACCTTTGCTGCTGATTCCTCTGTTATCCTGGCCTGTACTTTTCATGGGGTCATTCCAAGTGACAAGTTCTGCATCTCTCAGTAGCTGACTTCAGACACCTTGAGTCTGATTTGGAGCAGTGCTGAGCACTCAGATCTGCAGCTGAAAGTAATGGGAGATGTTTTCAGATATATGCAACTGAAAACAAAAACTATGAATAAAGGTCAGGCCCTCTGTTCCTGAAATTCAGGACATAAAACTAGGGCATCCTGCTGACCAAACTCTTTGTGTCTCAGCTCTCCATCTGCAAAAATGGAGTAAAAATGCTCAGTTATCTCTCATAGGTGTTGCAAAGAGTTACTAAGTGATATTAGAGGTGTACTCAGAATCACAAGACAATCCAGAAGAGAATTAGTATTTCTGATTTCAGAGCAGGGTTTGAATACTATTAAGCAAAGTTGTGGGGATCACAGTCTGACTTATTATGAGAATTCAAAATAGTGAATAACTGCTCATTAAAAGTGAGCACTGTCCATTCTGTGACCTGCATGTAGTCAAAGTCCCTGAAAAGAAAAATGTGTTCCTGTTATTAGAAGCGTACTGAAATGCATTCACAAGAGGAGACCATACTGAGGTTGCACAGACAATTACATTCCCAGTGTTGGCTTACTTCTTTTATATTTGTCTTAGCATCTTTAATAACTTTCTTCTAGCATAGTTTCTCCATGGTGTTTATCACACATATATTAGCTCATATTACAGCTGAAGTCTTTTCCAACCTAAATGATTCTGTGATTCCACTGTGGGAGTTTTACATCAATCACTCAGTATCTGCCTCCAGGTCCAAAGCCACAAGTTGTCCATCCTTGAAATAGGTGAGGCAGGATTATCAGTGGAAAATTAAGGGTTTTTCTTAGAAAAAATAAATTAATAGAAAGTACATCTTATCTGGCAATTTAATGAATGCAAAATTACTGCATCAGGGAAAAGCCCCCTAACGATTTTATCATTTAATATGTACAAAAAAGCTATTGAACAGAGAATAACTTTGTTTGAAGGATCAGCTATACTCTTGCCTAGTTTTTGTCAGCTCCGTAGCTACCCTGGAACATCAGAGCTGGAATAGCAGGGCTGCTGCAGGGCAGAAGCACAGGGCATTGATAGAAGTGGAGCAAAGGAATGGCATAAATCCTGTTTAGCACTTTCCATGCTCTGTATAACTGAGCACTATTTCAGTGCCACTGGCAGTAAAATGACCTCCTGTTTACACCACAGTACTTGAAGCTTATGGGTTTTTTTTTTAAAAACTGTGCCTATCTCCAATTCTGATTAACTTCTGCAGGCATTTCTGTGCTGCTCAGCTTTCACAAACAGATTTCCAAACAGTAGAACTGCTTTGTATGGTACTCCTCAGAGGTACTCAGTGTTCTCTGCTGTCTGCTGCACCTGACAGCAAGAAGTGTTTAGAGGCAAGTATCTAAGAGAAGTTGAAAAATTACAGGTTGAGATATCAGCATCGATGGTATCATAGTGCATGAAGCTGAAAGGAAATGAATCATACATGAAAGATGGAACTGAGTGGATATAACAAGGCAGAGCAATAAGAAGCATATTTTTCCCTCTGCAGAGACAGCTCAGAGCCATGGAAGAGAAGCAAGCAAGCCCTGCCAGCGGGGTCACTTACTGCACCTTGTGAGATGGGAAAGCTGACCTTAGCTTGGTAAAGCCCCTTCAGTTCCAGAGCAGATGCTTACAAGCTACAGTATTATCTGCTGTGGTCAGTGCTTCTCCTTCTAGAGGGATGAGAAGCCAGTGAAGTCCCACAATCACAGATACTTCAAATAAAATTATCTCCTGATGTAGTCCAGTGCTTTTTCTGCCACCCCCTCCATTTCTGTGCAGTAACAGTGCACACTTCCACAAGGGTTGCAGCAGGAAGGTTAGCCTAAAATCCCATCTGCTTTGGGAATAGAAGGGATTATAAAATCCCCACCATCTCACAAAAGTTAATACAAAATCTACATTTCCCCTGCCTTCCTGGCAAACATGCGTCCGGTTTGGCCCAGAGAGACAGCCACATTTTCACTTGGCAACAAGGTCTCTTTCTTCCCTAGACTGATGGCCTCTCCACTTCCATTCTTAAATGACAGAGGGACAGTGTCCTTCCTCCAGACCTGTGAACAAGACCTTCTCTTTGGCCACCTACATTGCCCCCATGAAATATCTCTTCTTATCATTCTGTCTTGACTGTCAGCTCTGCACCAGTGCTTTGTGCTCCCCTTGGAGAAGTAATTTTCTTCTGGAGATAATTCATGGACACAGAGGCTTAGGAGGCTACACAACAGTTCAGCAGCAGCCAGCATATGTAGCCATGGTAGAAAAAATTCCTCACCTGTGCCTGACCAGAAAATTGTGTCCCATCTTATCCACCAGAGATTTGAGAAAGGCAATACAAATATTTCTGGTCTACACAACAGCAACAGCATATTCAGAGTATGGAGAAGGCTCTCATCAATGAAAGTGTATGACAGTGTACCACCAAATTTCTTGTTTCTTCTCAGGCTCCCTGCTAAGTGCAGTTTGAAGACTCTGATCTCTTTCTTAAGCCCATCCTGGTGTGGAGCTTATGATCCAGACCCTGTTGTGAGCACAACCTCCCCACCTGGAGATCTTCCAGGGCAGCAACCAAGAGCCTGAACTTCATGAGTGCAGCACAAGCTCAGAATACAGGACTTATGATAGCACAGACCTGCTTGCTTCCACTACTTCAGGGTCAGTTCTTCCTTATGAGGTCCTCCCACAGAGTCCCATAGGCAGATACATGTCCCACTCCATAGACACAAATAAAAAAATGACTGGCATAAAAAGCAAAGAAATTATTTTCATTACTCACTTTATTCCAGGTGAGGAGAAGGGAGAAGAAGAAGAGAGAAACAAACCTATCCTTTTTCTGTCCTTTCTAGATTAAATCATTCACATGGAATATGAATGCTAGCTTAAATGTTTTTGGTTGTATACAGAGAAAACAGGCAGAATTTCTGCAGCAGATTATTCCACTTTTTTTCTGTGCCTCAGTTTCCTCACATACAAATGGAGTAATAACAAGAGTGTTCCAGGATTTATTTGTTAAGGATCTAACCTCCAATATCAATGAAAAGTGTAGTACTAGTTTCAGTAATAACACTTTTGGCCCATTTTTTTACAATTATTATGCAGCCCATCATTCACAGGCACAAGTCAAAAGTAATGTGACACATGTATTACATAAAAAGACTGTCTTACAAGCATCTTTCTGGGCACATGTTAAACATGGAAGCAGAAAACATAAAATGGAAACTACCTTTGAAACCTCCCTTTGACTTCCTCCTGCCAGATGTCTTTTAATAGTCTTTATTGTATAATTTTTTTTCCTTGAAAGTGTTCCCCATCTTAGCTACTGCAAAGGACAGAGCTCACAGAGTGGGTGGCAATTCAGTATTTTCCTGTTATGCTAATTTCAAGCACAGCAAAGTGCCTTATTTGCCACAAACCATTCAAACCCATCACTGAATGCAGGATACAGATTTCCTCATGGTCTTTTTCTGTGGTGCTATTTTGCTATAATATCTCATTGCTTCACAAGCCTTAATGGATATTCTCCCAGGGAGATAGGTGAGGTTATCTCTATTTTACAGACACTAAAATCAAGCAAAAAGAAGCTAAGGTCAAAATGGCCAGAGCAACTTCTAATTTTGGGTTCCCAGTGTGTGATGCCTTGGATTAGTATTTCCCCAGTTCTGTGTGTGTTGACAGCAAACCTCCATACAATACCAGGTCTGTACTTTTGCAAGTCAGACCCCAGGTGTCTCAAACTGAGAACCCAGAAAACGAGAACACACCAATTAGTGGCCACCATGGAAAACCTCATTTATGTGGCCTTTTCATATCACATAGGAACTTGTGACAAAAGGCAGGAAAAAGCCTAATTCTTCAGGGCAGTATTCAATTGCCAAAATATGAGACCATTCTTCTGTTTTTGAACAGCCTCCTGCCCAATTCAATGCATAACCTTCATCACCAGCAGTAAATGAAACAGGAGACCTACAGAAATCAGCTTAGTTTATGGCAAAACTCATTCACTCCCTAAGTAGATTCCATTCTGTGCACTGAATGAGACAGGGTTCCTCTTGGAAAAAAAAAAAACGGTACCAGTGTTTGATCTTATAATTAAGAACCACATTTTTATTTTTATTCATGAGAGAAGATAAATTAAAGATAGATAGGCAACCCTTTTAACTGATTTTCTATATACTAAATGTTTGACTTTGAAAACTAAATGTATGCTTAATAAAGGTGTTTAATCTTTTAAATGTAAACTAAAAAGGGAGAAAATAGGAAATTTCATCATTTGAAATCATAACATTCTCCTCCTTTGTATTATAAAGGTGCAACTGTTACCTATTAAATGGTTGCAAAATTCTTTGCACTTTCAAAGCTTTATTCCTCTAATCTCAACAGACAAATAAATTTAAAAACCACAATGTCTATTTGAAGAAGACTCCTACCAAGAAAATTCTTGTCCAAACAGGAAAAGCTCATCAAAGTTTGATGTAGATGAAAAGATTGTCTTTGACTATTACAAATTATCTCATCTCCCAGAAGCTGGGTAATCCTGACTGTAGGCAGGGTGTCTTGTTCCCCCTCTTGCGTTGTGAAAAGACTCAGGAATAAACAAAGGATATCTTCCTAAGGGCTATATGGATTTAGCATGAGATATTGGAAGATACCACAGAACAGATTCAGTTCTTCTATATTTCCATGCCACAATAGCTCTTCTGCTGCATGAGAATACATCCAGAGAAGGTGAATTATATCTCAGTACATTTTATTCTGTATTCCCAGCAACCACTAGGACACATCATAATGGCAGCAGAGGGGATTAAGCACTGAAGGCAACTTCTAGTAGGAGTACAGCAATCCAGTTGGGAATTTCTGAGTGCCTGCCAAACAAATGCTTTGAGACAATTCATGTCAGGCAGGTAGAAAAAGGCACCAATTGATAAATCTCTTGTAATAATTCTCCCATGAAGATGATGAAAAGGGCACCTTGGTGTGGAGTTCCAGCAGATGTTTGTGTTCAGGAGATGGATGTTGGAGCTAAGGAAGCTAGGAAGCTAGGAAAAAGGTGAGATGTCTTGCTGAAACCATAGCCTTAAGTCCATTAGAAAATATGGATAGAACTGGGCACCTTAGTACTGTAATACAGCAAGTAAATGCCTTTTGAACCAGCCTGTAACAAATGCTGAAGACAGAGTGACATCTAAACAGTCTGGGTTTAAGCATCTTACTCAGGTTATTGGGGAGGTATCTTCTGGTTTAGATGCAAGCCCTGAACCCCTGCACTGAAAGGAACAACTCCAGTTCCTCTCTGACAGCATGTAGTAAATGGGTATTTATTAAATATCTCAGTGGACACACTAGCTTCCTTAAATTATGGAAGATGGTGGTTCAACTCTCTACTGTACCTGAAAGATCTCATCTCCCTCCTACGAAAGACTGTTTAGAGCAAGCTGCTCCTAGCTTTTCCTGCTTAAGTTCCTTGACTTTTTCCATGGAAGAATTCAATCATCATCAGGCCAGAGACAAAGAGCATTTGGAAGTAAGTATCACTTTATATCCTACTGGTTAAGCACAGTCCTGCAAGAGGACAAAAAGGGTCCCGTTTCTGCTTCAGTGAATATTTGATAATAATAATATGAAATAGTGTTGAAAGAGCACAAGAGACCATTTAGTCCATCCTCTGGTCCAGAGGTACTTCCTGCAGCCCTTCAGTGATTGAAGCTGCCATCATTTACTCAGTATATCACAGTGCATCACAATCTTTTTGGACACCCCATTAAAGACCCTTACTCCTAGTTTTATGCATCATGGGCAGAGGAACAGATTACTCCTATTTTCTTCCACTTGCCAGACTAGCATCTGGACCATTCTTGGCCTTATTCCTTTTAGGTTAAACAACCCTAATTATTTCAGTCTTTTCTCCTTTGACCTCAAGCAATTCTCACTATCCCAGTCTACATCCTCTCACTGGACCACGCTTCCTCAGAGTGCAGTACAGGCAGGACATTTCAGCTGAGTCCTACATGTGCACATCAGAGCTGAAGGCTTATGAGATGTTTCTGACAGCCAGTGCTCCCACTTGCACAGCCTGGTAAGATGGTATTCCCCTTCTAGGCAACAGGATGACATTCTAGCCTAACTCTGAACTTGTGGTCCTCTAGAGACCCTATCTCCCCTCCTGAAGGACAGCCTGTGGCCTCCCATGTAGAACTGGCTGCAATTTATTAATCATCCCCATGGAGAGCACTTCACATTCACTCTGATGCTGTTCAAACCAGGTCCCTGGTTTGACAAGCTTTTCTTGAATTACATTGGTTTCCTACCACTCACCACAGCTGGTTTATGCCATCTGCAGATTTTATAAAACACTTCCTCTGGACAGTTATCCAGGTAAAAATTATAAAGTACTATGTATTTATTTAATGAAAATATGAAGCACTAGCAGACCACAGCACAAGCTTGTGGCAACCTGCTCAATAGTCTTCCGTTTCAACAGGAAATCAGTGAGAATTGTTCATTGAGTAGAATTATCTACACCAGTTCTGCATCCCTGCTTTAATGTCTTTCTTTGGAACATGTTTCTTTGCTTCATTTATGATAAAAGACTGTGAGATAATGTCAAAATCCTCACAAATGACAAGGTATGACAACTACTTCCTCTGTATCCACAAGGCTTGTTACAGAAGAAAGCTAAATTAGTTTGACGTGATCTGTTCTTGACAGATCTGTGCTGGCTCCTAATAATCTCTTTTATTTGATTATTTCCACATCTTTTTCTTCTCCAGGAATGAAGCTGAACTGGGTAGTCTGAAATTTCTTATCTTCTGCTTGTTTTCAGCCTTCTGACACCACATCCAGGCCTCATGAGTCTTCAAAGCATGCAAAGCTTATGGTTCAGAGATTGCTTCCCTCACCTTTGTAATAAGTTAGGATGACTTGAAAGAACCATCTTACATCAGTACATCCTGATTTGTTCTGCCATTTTCCTAGATCCTGATCTTCCTCTTTTGTGGCTCCTGTTACCTCTTTTAGCCATCAACTTGCAGCTGAACATGTTACTGAAGATATGCAAAATGGGCATAAAATGCTTTGGCCTTATTGACAACGCTTGATGTAAAGCTTCAACCACAGCTCTCCCCTCCTCTCCATGAGCACCACAAACAGAGTCAGGACAATATTATTTCACTACCTTGTTCAGGCTCAATTATTATTTTGTCTGTGTATTGAGCTGATTATGGCTTATAAAAGGATCATATAGGCATGCCAGTAAACAGCTTCTGAATGCTATGGGGACTTTACTGTTGTAAGTGTAATTGTCTGAGGGCTTTAGGCACTTTCACACTTAGAAAGGAAGGAAGCTCTAAAGTTCTACAGGCTATGACAGACACCTCTAAGAACATATCCCAGTTAGGAACAATCCCTTATTTCTCAGCTCAGAGCAATGGTAAAATACTGTGAGACATTTCAGACTCTTCTTGACAGTCACACCCTGATTAAAAAGTAATTAAATTCTACAAGGTAAGGCATTGTCTCATGGTATATTTTCCTGATTTTTGGAATTATACCACTCAAAGCAATGAATATAGGTAAGAATTAACTGAACTTTAAAAGAAAATTTGCTAAGAGTTCCTGTAAAAGAAGTTTCTTTAAAAGAAGTTTTCCTAAGAGACCCTGAGGCATTTAGGTAATTTTTCACTAATTTGTCCTCAGTTTTTTCGTTTGGTTGGTTGGTTGGTTGATTGGGGCTTTTTGTTGTTGTTTTTGTTGTTGTTGTTTGGTTGGGTTTTTTTTCATCTTCTACAGAATCTTGTACGCTGGCATCATAATGGAGGGTTCTTTTAGCTGCATATCCACTTTTACCATATAAGAGTGAGCTTCAAGCATTGTTTCACATATTAACTTTACTAACTATCCCCTGGAAGTTATTCAACTTCTGTTTACTTCATAGAGATTTCATCTGGCTTCAGTTCTTCAGTTATTTTGGGGGGGGAGATATTTTTTTCCTTGCTTCATTTGTCCTTTCCTTAGGATTTTCTCTCTTCTAGCTGTTATTCTGAGTGGAAGTTAGGATACAAGGGAAAGGCCATTTGCCAGTCCTGTGTTTTAGGCAGGACTGGTTGAATCCCTATCATGATTTTGACTGAAATTTTAACAGTCAACAGTAAACATCAATTTTCTGTTGCAGTTGTCAGTCCTCAGAACTGTATGTAGGACTTGCAATTCTCTTGGGTTTTCCACGGGAAATGTAAATGCAGGAAGGTTAAACCCACAGTGTTTCATCTTTGATCAGGCAAAATCTCCAGTCTGACAGAATCATCTCAGCCTGTGAAATCCAGGTTGTTGCAAGCTGCCAGTCTGACTTCTCCAACATAGCAAGCTTAGAATTAAACTGTTAATACTAGGTAAAGTGAAAATTCACAGTCCTAAGGAACACAGTGAAGTGTCCCTGCTGGGGGTAAACTTTTGGTCCAGCTTACTGGACAAACTTCTGAAAGCCCCTTTGCCTCAGTTCCCTATCATTCCAGTACTGTCTCCCAGCTTCACCACTTCTCTCAGGCACAGTCGAACACGTGATGCCCTCCTTGCATTTGCCCAGTGGGTGATTTCCAGCAGTGGATTTCACTCTTATGTGAAACCAAAGGGCTGCAATTTTACTGTCGGCAAATAAGCAACTGGCACCTGTTTCTTTATGTCTACCCTTCCAAACCTAGAATTTTTGTTTAATTATTTATAAATCCACCTTGAATGCCTTACTCCTAAAGCTGTGGGCTGACAGAAGGTAGAATGATACAAAGAGAACAATGGTCAGCTCAAAATCATTGTGGTTTACATCCTGCTGGTTTCAATCTGAATTAATATAAATGACTGGCCTCTTCTGCAAAAGAGCATAGCATAGTACCATGGTGCCCAACCTGCACACCCTGGAGTACTTAACATTGCAGATTTATAAGGTCATTGGATGCTGTTAATAAAATAAATGGATTAGACTCCACTCAGTAGTCTGATGAACTGAATGCTAATTGATAAGTCTCAACATTTATAATAATAATCAAAATTGTAAATTATTCTGTATATTACCAATTATTAGAAATCATCCCAATTCATAAAAACCCTGAAGTTCCTGAGAGCACAGTAGCACTTCTAGGCAATTATGGGAAGGGTAGAATAAAACTAGCTTCAGAGTGGGGTTCGGATCCAAATACACTCCTCTGCACTCCAGAATTTTAGGGGCATTCAAACCAAGTAAGTGAGATTCTTTTGGAGCCTCTTAGCTTTACTAATTACCAGCCCTTACAGAAAGGTGTATCGTCCAGAGAGAATGCCTAAATATTGTGAGATGTCCCAGCTTTCTATAAATAGAGATATACTGTGATTATGGCTGGAATTAATTCAAGAAACTTCTGATGCAAGATGAGTAATGAAGGGGACTGACATTTATTGGTCATAATTTAAGAGACTGTAAGTACATCCTGCCTTCCCTTTTGAGATATAAATGCCAACCATCCCTGGTTGGCAGGTTCAGGACATCCTGTCTTGGGCCAAGACAGCTGTAACACAGTCTGCCATCCAACAGTGGCATCAGAAGCCAAGGGACAAGCCTGGAAGGAGCAAGAACCATGAGGAAAGCAGGAATGCTGATACTAGTTTGTACTGCATGCACTGCTCCTGTCGCAGCCATACCCTTCCCAACTGCTGCTGTGGCTGGGCAACTTTTTACCTAAGCCAACAGCAAGGTGAGAAGTGAAGATGCACCACTGTCTAGAGATGCTCATTTGTGTCAGCTGCAACTCTGCCCAAGTGGAGAACTGGGGCAGATACAAAAGCAACTGGAGCACAAAAAAGGAACCCAGTGTTCCTTCAGATACCAGTGCCAGGAAAGGTGAAGGGAGCCAGACTCTGGTGGTAGTGGCTGATGCTGCTAGCAGGAATACTACATGGTCAAGGGAGCAGGGGGAAGGCAAGGAGCCAAGCAGATGGGGAGAGGAGACAGAATATCAGGCAGAGGCAGCAGGAACCGTGTAACTCCAAAAGC
The DNA here is from genome assembly GCA_013397375.1 of Toxostoma redivivum. Classification (NCBI taxonomy): domain Eukaryota; kingdom Metazoa; phylum Chordata; class Aves; order Passeriformes; family Mimidae; genus Toxostoma; species Toxostoma redivivum. The sequence goes on along the minus strand of VXBI01005056.1, from coordinate 83,066 downwards.
ACAAATTCCTTTTGCCATATTAAAAGCAAATCATTATTTTCATTACATTATTCCTTCACCCCAGAAATATATTGTAGGCTGGATCACTGGGGTGGTCAGGGAGGAGCTACCACTCTGGTGAATAGCAGGGAGAAAACTAAGTTGTAGCCCTATTCTCGGGCTCTGGTCCATTGTAATAAAGCCTGGGTCTGAGAAGAAAATCAATGGTTTGTGTTAAAGGAACTCAAGGGGCTAATAAACATCCTAGCACTGCAGGAGTGGCTGAGAATGGATAAAGCAGAGCTTTGCCTGTCTAAAGCATCTCTCACTTGAGGGCTTCTGAATCCTGTTTTTTTTTTCCCCACTCTAATCGTTTAGTTTCCAAATTAAAGAAGTATCTTGCAGAGATGGTCATAACAGTCAGAGAATGTATACTTAGATCAGGTCAGAAAGAAGGTTAATAGCACTGCCAGAAAGCGAAACCAGCTCTTCCAAAACCAATTCCTCTATACTGGCCTGTGGTGCTCACAACCATGAAAAGCCATCAAGTTTTACACACACACTCAGCAGGTGATAGAAAGAGCCCTAAGGAAATATAAACACCTCCATATTAGGCTATCAGAGCTTGAGGTTACATGTCACCTCCTGGTGTGCTCAGGAGGATCTTGGAATTATAGATTAAATGAATGTGGATGGATTCCTGACTTTGATTTTGGACTTCAGATGTTGAAAGGTGTTTCATATGGGTACCTGCTCTGGTACTCCCACAGCAAGATATTCTACCAGCAAGCATTTGTACTTTCCACCATGCCTTTCTGGATGACCCAACTCCTCTTATCAGCCCAACATTCCTCTGTGTAGAGCTACTGGGCTACAATTGTTTCATTACAACACTGAACACTGGGATTTCAAAACTTAGATGCAGACAGGTAAGGACTGCTGCCAAATCTATCCTTGAGACCTGTCAGATTCATAGCAAACAGGGGAAAAACACAGTAACTTCCAAAGGGCATCAAAACAGAGACCCGCCATCAAAAGGTTTCTCATCCTCAAGTGTCTTCAGAGCACTGTCATCAGAGCTATTGTTCACTCTTGAATCAAAAAAAAAAAGCCCTCCCAGTGTAAGGAGGAAGCCCAAAGCAACAAAGGAATCACAAGTCATTTACGTTCAAGAAGAGGACAATGGGAGGGTTGTACAGAAGGAAGGATGCATGGGCCAGCAGTGCATGCACTGAGCAAATAGCAGTCAGCAATGCACCACCAGCCTCCCACAACCATGCAGAGGCCTCAGCTTACAGAGCATGGTGCTAATAACACCAAGGCTGTGGGCTTCACCCCATATGGACCATTCCCTTAAAAGTTGGACATGATGATCTTTATGGGTCCCTTCCAACTCAGAATATTCTCTGATTCTGGTGCTTTTGCTTCAAATTATCTCAGCCAAAAGCAGAAACAACCTTCAGGCTATAGCTGCTCTTTTACCTGTTAATACGCCAATCCCTCAGCAGATACCTGTCTGCTTGGTAGAGATTAGGCACAACCCACTTCTGCCCCATGTCCTCTGCCATGGACAGCACATGGAGCACCGGAGTCACCATGAGGAGCACATGCCTCACAGCACAAGCACAGCAAATCCAAGCAGGAATACACATCCTTCATTTGCATCATGCAAGACTATCAGCCTGCCTTCCATTTTGCAAGGGCCAATGGATGTTGTTCACCTTCCCACTAGCACAAGAATGCATTGCAACTTGGCTGCTGCCAGCAGTGAGAAATCCCTGTTCTCTGGAAAATGAAGAGAGGAAAATATAATGTCTGTGCAGGATGATCCTGGGATGGCATCACAGAATCCAAATCAGATAATATTCTGAGTTCAAAGGGATCCATAAGGATCATCAAGTCCAGCACTTAAGTGTATGGCCCACCCATGGATTGATCCTACAACCTAGGTGTTCATAGCACTATGTTCTAACCAACTGAGCAAATCTCAGGGTCCAGCACAGCTGGCCGGAAATGAGAGTGGATTTGAGGTGAAAATGCTTTGCACTTTCTCCTTCTAGTCAGTCAAAGCCACATGACTGAAGGAGGGGTCCCTCTCTTCCCCATCCCCAAGCAATGCCCACCCTCTCAGCATGGCATGGACAGAGCCTGGAGCTACAGCTCATTTCCTCATCCTGAGGCAGGAGTAGCTCTGTGATCATTCAGGCAGTCCCAGTATTAGGCCAGGACAAGTCCTAAGATAATACATGTTGGTTCCTTGGGTTGCACACAAGTACCCAGCCTGGCATGGTCACACAGAAGATTCAGTGCAGCCCTCTAGGCAGAGATGCCTCTGCATACCAGTGGGTACTGCCTGACTGGTTTTTGCTGGGACTTCAATTCAGGAGCAAGTGGCCAAAGACAACTCAGATCCACAGACTGGTTTCTTTCCCACTAAGCACTACTGCTGTCTTTCTCCCACTGGAATTTCTGCCTGCAATTAGTTTCCTAGGAGGGGGCTTGTCTGTGCCATTAAGAACAGCTACATTACATGTTCTAGGAGAAATCAATGTCCCTAATAGTCAGCAAAGGTAGTGGAGGAGAGGGTCATGGGAGGGCTGTTACTCTGGAGACACCCTTCTCAGTAGAAATCCCAAGGGTATTGCCCCAGGAAGAGAAATAGTGAGGACCTGGAGTAATTAAACTTCCATGGAACAATTGTTTACTGGAAGAAGAACAGAAGCTGCTCAGTGTCTCTCAGAAAGGCAGAGGCAGTGGCTAAACTCTCCCTAGGTGCAAATGAAGTGCCTCTGCCCTGAAGTCAGCAGTCTGTGGTGATTTACACCGTGCTGGCAAGTGGTGGGAGGAGGGGTGTGATAGACACCTTTCCTTTAAAATACCCCTTTTCCTCTGTCCACGGTGGTGTTTAAAGGTAAGACTATGCCTTGCAAGTTTCGAACATCTGGATTGTGCAGTATAATTAAGTTATCCTAAATGGAGCCTGAGACATTTTAATATCCTGAGGAGAGAAAACCTTAACTCTGCAGGCATCTTCCTCTCTCTCTTTTTCTCCATTTCTCCTTATGCACCTCTGCAGTTCCTGGAATGACAAGCCACCTCACCAGCTGGCTGTAATTGCTGGAACTGTTCCCTAATGCTTTTGCCTTTTTTCTTTTGTTGTTTTGTTTTTTGGTGATTTTTTTTGTTTGTTTTTTGGGGGGGTCTTTTTGGTTTTTTTTTTTTTTGTTGTTTTTTTTAATTGCATTGAACTGCATCTTTAGAGGTACTGCCCTGTTTATTCATGCTGCTCGTGTGGAGGGGGAAGAAATGCAGACTGCCTCTTCTCCCCTCTTGCTCCTTTGATTTGATGGGTGTGGCAGGTTTAAACCTTTGCAGCCGCTGACTCCCGCGCTGGGGCGAGGAGAGGATGGAACGGGAGGAGGGAAGCCATCGTCTACGCCTGGTGATGAATGAGACTCATCTCACCCACAAGTGGGAAACCTGCTTGCGGGTTATTGTTTAATCACTCATGCAATCCAATACTGAGCACATACCCCTATAATGTCCATCTGTTCTAGTATGCAGTGCATGCAACACTTACATTTCTAGCCACCTCACTGCCCAGCCCTGCATGTTACTGACTGCATCTCTCGCTAGCGGGAAAGGTTGAGCTCAGGTTTACAGATATAGCTCGACCAAGCCTTTAAGTAATGCTACCTCTCAGCTGAATATTTTGTGGGCTCAGATTCAGAGCTGCAGTCAACTGTAGGCAGAAATGACAACACTTAGCTACCTACATCTCTCATGGGCGGGCACAGTCAGTCAGTCAGTCAAATACTTCACTCTTCACACTGGCATTGCACCCACAAGAAAGAATAATCTGCCAGGTATGAGCGTGTGAACATATTTGTCTCTGAGAGGTGGGAGGACAGACACACAGAGGCACACCTAGACACAAACGTGAAGAGATTTCTTCCACGCCCAAGCCTGTAATTACAACATTTTGCTCTTTAGATGCCAGAAAGGCGGGACACCTGGGACTTCCCCTTGAAAATAATTCGAGAGCTGTCTTTATTTTGGGAAGGAAACTCCTGCCAATGCTGAAGAACCCATTCCATCTTTTTCTCTCAGTGAAAGGTCTAGGTGGGGACAGAGGAAGAGCACATGCTGAAAACCTAGGTCTTTTTCTCCTCCCAGTCAGAGCTTTCTCTGGTGTATCATCAGCTTTCCCGAGCGAGCTGCTATATTGCCAGTCTGGCAGCCGCGGTGTGTATTCAGGTACAGGAGCAGCAGCTGGGCTCCGAGCCCAGCGCTATCCACGAAAGGGCTCGGGCAGGCACAATCGGGTGGCGTGGCTGCTCGGGGCAGCGGGCGGAGCGGGCGGAGCGGGCGAGCGCACGATGCGCCGTGCCCGTGCGCACCCGCGGAGCGGGGCCGCGCTGCCGTGCACGCGCACAGGGGCGTGCGCCATGCGGCGGGTTCGCGCGGGAGCGCGGAGAGGAGGCTGTGTGTGAGCAGGGTACCTGCATGCCACGCATTCCTAAAAGCCACAGAACACAAAAAGGCAGGAGTAACCCAGAGAGGTGTGAAGAACAGATACATCAGAATCTCATTCAGGAGATTTAATGCCCAACCTGCGATGGTACGGGCAGAATGATCCCTGTTCTCCTGCAGCTCTCTTCTGACTCTCAGAGCTCCTACCTTATTTTAAAATTTGCCGTGCACCTCCGCCCACCGTTCTGTCTCTTTGCCTCCCTGTCTGCCTTCCTTCTCCTCCTCTGCTCTTTTCATCCCGATTTGCCATCAAAACGTGCTCTGCTGGCTGACTGCAACGTATTCTCCCCCCAGCCTTCACCCCCTCCTTCCAGATTTTAGCGAGCATACCATTAATTGCAAAAAAAAAATTGAAAAACCTGCCTGAGGAAAAACATAGGATGACGCAGGGTCTCTTTCTATCCTAATCACTTGCCCCTCCCCATTATTACACAAATTTCTCCTTCGTTTGCTAACACACACATCTCCATTCAGAAACACACTTTAACCTGAATTTTCTTTCAACACTGTGCTGTTCACAAGAACTGTACTTACTCACATCAGCGTGTGAACAGAATACTGCAGTGCTACGCTGTAAAAGACACTGAAATTTACACATATATAAAAAGTAGCCAGTATGGTGCTGTGTCTGAGTTGAGTTTTGTGCTCAGAACAAGGACCGAAGCTCCTTGTCACTACCTAAAAATCCGTAATTTTTGGAAGTTTCTAAAATGCCTTACAAAGATATCTAGGGTCAGTTCCTGCCTCAAAGTTCCAACTGCATAAATCCAGCATCCTCCCAAGGAAGTCCAAGAGGTTCAGCCAAAAAGGCTCTCTTAATCAGGAGCAGGTTTGGGCTTTCACACAAAATAAAAGGGGAAGGGTGAGGGGGAGATGATCTAAGTAGCTTTTTATTTCTAATTTCATTATCATTTTGGACACAAAAATTTTGACACTGAAAACTAGCCTCCACCCAAACCTTCTCGTCATTTCAATTCCCTTACAGCAAAAGCCAGGCGGTACCAGAAAAGGAAATGAGCGGGTTTCCAACAGGTTCACACCGCGAGCTTCTCTTATCCCACCCGAGTTCAGAGCTAACAGAGGCGTGGTCCTCTGTTTCTTTACCAGCTGGTGCACAGTTGTCTAACTGGTTGTACTATGAAGGGTATTGCAAAGAGGGTGACTCTTCCGCTCATTAGGCTAATGCTTTTGTTATTATTTAATTGGATTTTTCACTATAGCATAGATGAAAAAAATTCCTTCAGGTTAATTCTTGCTCAGATTTTCGTAACACAAAAAAATGAATACACCTGTCCTCTACGCCGCCTCACAGCACAGGCACATAAAGCATCTCCCATTCATCAGAAACAGGAGCAATTGAGAGCGTTCTGAGCAGGGATCAAGGCTCACTGGGCATCCGTTCTTTTTTGGCATAAGATGAAGAATTGCTTCCTTTATCTCCAAGGTAAAGCCAGA
>VXBI01005056.1:30721-76676 GCA_013397375.1 Toxostoma redivivum | reverse complement strand
CCTCATGAATAATTAAAATCTCCAATCTGGACCCAATTACCCATCGACTTTCCCACTGTACAGAGGCGACAGGGGAGAGGGGACACTGCGGGCTGCGGAGGGGTGGGGTGGGCTGGGGTGTGTCTGGGAGGCACCGGGCGAGGAGGGGACCGGGTGGCTGGGAAGCCCCCAGCCCTACTCCCACCGGAGCAGCCAAAGCCCCCTGGTCACGCATAAATCCCAGGAGTGGGATTTATGCGTGAAGAAAGCATAAATCTTTGCTTGGGTGGGGTGGGGTGGGCATGGAGGGGAGAAGAGGGAATGGAAGTACTGCCGCGGCGGGCAGTATATGCCATGCACAGGTGATGTACCGTAGGTGGGAGCTGCGAGCTAAACGGGAACTGGTGAATATGTTAAAATGGCTGTTAAAAAATCCCTCTCCCCAGCAAACATATACGCACGTTCTGCCTTCTCTGTATGTACAGTCATAAACCCTGAATAGTGATGTCCTGCAGCAGTGAACGGCACAACTTTCTCCCTTGTTCCCTCAGTCCATCCCACAGACCTTCCACATGCACAGAAAACGACACTCCTGCAATACCTTCCCCCCCCCCAAACAGAATAGCTTTCAAACCCACAGAAAGCATCCCTTTTCCTTCCATATAGATCTCAATTAATTTCCGTGTCGAAGTAATTTCTATGCCTATTGATCTCTGCCTGCAAATTGCTGTGAACTATTGCGAGGCAGACGTGTGTGGAGGCACCTCCCATGCACATGTGGGAGCAGGAGTGCATGGGTCTGCATGCACAGGAGATCATGGCAATGGCAGGAGCCCCAGTGAACATTAATGCACACATGCACTCGCTCCCAAGCCCATGTCTGGAAAGTTTAGCACCACATTTTTTCAAAATATACATGAACTGTATCTGTCATCGTGAAAAAGACATCCCAGACAACAGTTAAACCAAAGTGTGACAACGTAGAGCGTGCTAATTTTTTTTTAATTGGTGGATTTTCTGGATTTCATCTACCAAAATTCAAATTTTGCCTATTTCACTTACTGAGTCTGGGAGGAATAGTCAGATGCTGTTCTCTATTTAGCACTAATGTCACTACATCAGTTTTTCTGCCACACCATGGAGTTACTTCTAATTTATTTTTAATATAAAACTGCCTGCAAGAGAAAAAAAATTGTCTTAGGTTATTACTAAGGTCTTTGCTCTTTAATTACATCTATATACATTATTAACACAAATATTCACACATGCGTGCATGCATATACAAATAAATGCATAAATATATAGATATAGTTTCTGGAATACCCCTCAGTACAGACTCCTACATAATCATATCCTGTTGCTATGATATCATTGCAGTTCCCAGTACACCATTTATTTTAAGAAAAGCAAACAGCATTTCAAAGAAAATCTAGCTAGCTATCTACATCTGTATGCAATTTAAGAAAGTGTCTTTTGGGGTCAAGAAGGTATCAGCATTAGTCCTGGGTTACAGACTAGAAAAAAAAAAGTAATGGTATGGTAATGACATTCACAGAAGATATTAAACTGGAAAGAGTTGCAAGTACTAGCTGACACAGAAGTAGACCAAAGAATTAAGTAATGAAAATCAGATTCAGCTTCAGAAAATGCATGCAGAGAAAAAGAAGGCAAACTGTGCCATCATAAAAGAAGAGAGGTAAGAAGTGGAGTAGTAGAAAGCAGTGGACCTCACATTTGAGGAAGAGATCTCTGTGATGTACGTCCCTGCTGACGACATCATGCCAAGGCACTGAGGACCAATGCAATGGCATTTTGAGTTACACCTGTGGGATTTAGGAGCCTCTGCCTTGGCCTCTGGTGTTGCTGGGGGCTCATCTCCATGATGAAGAGAGGGTGTCATGAGCTTGTGGGCACTTGCCAACCCACATGGCTGTTCCCCATGGCCTTGGGAGATGGGAGTCCCCATGTCTCAGAGCTTCAACTGAGTCTCCCTTTGGTGACAATGAAGAGAAATGGGAACTTCGAGGGTGTGATTCAGATCATCCTAAAGCAGGAGCCTAAACTAGGTCAGACAAATCACATTTCAGAAGTGTTTTAGAAGCTTATTTTCTTCCCACTGACAAGGCCTTTTTAGGGAACCTCCCTGTGCTAGGGAGCCCTGACGAGGAAAGCCTTCCCAGCCCCCGCCTTTCTCAGACACCCACCTGGAGGGGGAGCAGGCTGGCAGCAGAAATGTGCTGGTGCAGTCAGGGAGGGTCAGGCCATTTTCCTGTACTCACCCCCATCAGTCACAACCAAAGGCAGAGCTAGGTCTCTTCATGCCCAGCCCCACAAGCACTGAACACGCCAGTTTATCGCAAGTAACTCTTGGCACATAGACAAAACCTCCTTAATGTGTTCCTCAAACATACAGACTGTGGTGAGTGGCCAGTCCACTGTAGGCTCACATCTGTGTTTCCTCTGAATTAATCTCACTACAGAGAAGAGCCATACGTTGAAACCCAAATTTTCAGGGCATGTCAGTTCCTAACACCACTGTCTTTCAAATCAGGACCCTTTAAGTATATTTTAAAAGTATAAGTCTATTTTAAAAGTTGGATCTGAAATTCTTCAGTAAATTATATGGTTCTGAAAATCATATCCCAGCATCCCTTGCCTTGCCATTTTGGCTGTTTTCACTTCAAACTGTAAAGTAAATTACCTCATTACACAAAAGGAAGAAAGGACAAGTCCACAGCAATGAAAAGGCCAAAGAAAATGAGAGGAAAATAAAGGCACAAACTTAAGCCAGGGAGTTAATGAAAATCAGAAGCAAAAATTAAGGGAAGAAGAACAGGTGAATCTCCATCTCTTTAAGTCTTTAAGTGCCCAAGTGGAGATGGGATGTTTTTATCCAAATGACACCTTTGTCTCTCCAGGGCACTGCCAGCTCTGGCTCATTCAGCACTCCTTCGGAGTTGCAAGATGACACTGCATCACGCAGTGTAGATGTGCCCTGAAAGGCCCCTTTGACCTTGGCTTTTGAGTCTAGACAACTAAAAGGAAGAACAGTTCCAAAGAATAACAAGAATGAGGGACCAAGGAAGTGAGCTAGAAGAAGGGAGTGAACAATGACCATAGATTTTAAAAGCTTCACTGTGAGACTTGAGTGAATGACAGCTGAGGATGTGGAGAAGTGTGATATTTTCAAAAGCTGTAAGCCTCTAGAAGGTAATCATCTGGAGTGACATATAGTCCTGTTTGGTATATGCTGCATGTTGCCTCACCATGAAGGGGGGTATCGTCCATATAAAGTAATTATTATGATGACTCCTTTAATTCAAAGTCATATCTTTAATTTAAAAGGGTAAAGATAATTTCAAATTAACAAGACAAATTGGTGATTATTACAAAATAAGGTGGGTGGAGTAAGAGACACAAAACTCTGCTTTTAAAGCCTGTTCAGTTCTGCTGCATGGTTATCCCAGTAGCTTGAAGTCCTTAGAGATTGAAAGAAAAAGCATTTTCAGTCCAACCACTAATTCAGGTTCAATAGCAAGGCATCAGATTCAGTTTCATTTTGAAGAAGCACATAGTTCCGACCTGCTCCTGGGACTAATCAGGTTGATTACCAGGCCAAACAAAACTAAATGAAACCAAGAAGAAAACAGTTTGTCTGTAAGAGCTGTCCCAGTGGTAACCACACTAAACTGAAGAGGCGTCTCTTTGAGAGAAGTACTGTGAAAGTCCCGTTACTAGGGATATTTAAAGCTTCAGTAAAAACAGCTCTGAAGTGAGCGACTTGCTTTCATTGGGAGATAGACTGGGTTTTCTCTCTATTCATATGTTCCACATATAGTGGTGTTTTGTTAGCCTTTTGTTAGCCAACTTTCATGCTGGAGGGAAAAAAGCCAATTTTATAAAGATTTTTTTGTATCCTCATTTAAATAAGCATTCCTGAAAATTCCACTGTGGGACCACTTGTAATTTCAGTCTCCTCAGTAGCTTTGCAGCTGTGGTCTCATTTGGCCTTGCTTTCAGTCATCTATGTCTTAGTGACAAAAAACAGTACAGTGCAACACTACAACCAAACTCCTTTTCTAAATGATTTAGATATAGTCATGAATCTCCCTGGAGGACTACCCATTTTCCAGTATAAGGATCACTTATGCCAATTTACCTTGGATTTCAGTTAATCTGAATTATTAATATTAGAAAAGGAGAGCCTAGTTTATTTTGACCTAAGACTGAAATAAGAGGCTTTAAAGCCATGATTTTCAAAAGCCACAATGTCACTTACTCTTGCAGAGAAGGCTTCAGAAAATGCCAGTCCAGGAATGCTCTAATTCATTCAGTGTCTTTAATTACTGCAGGGTTACTTACCCTGCACCATACTGAGCTCACGTGACATTAGCACCTGTTGCCATCAAGCTAGTCCCAGAAATGTGCACAGGTGCTCAGCATTTATTCCCCGTGTATATCCATTTTTCTTCCCGTGCTTGCACAGCTGGGCTCACAGCACTGAAGACACCTGACTTTACAATATCACACATAATAAGAAATGGTCTCAATAATTTCCTGTTTTCATGATTTTAGAAAAAATGTGTTTTCTGTAAATTTTGTAGTCTATGCAAACTGGAATACCTGAGTACAAGCAAGGGTAGAATAATTTTAGCATGCACAAAAAATGGTCTGTACAACCCTTGGGTCAATGTTAATTATTACTGAGCTTCAAAATCATCAAAAATACAAACATAACAGTTAAATCTCAGCACAGCTTAGTGCTGAAACTGTAACTCTTCAATAAAATGAAATCTCATCTGCTTGTCTGTCAAAAAGAAAAATGTCATCACAGAAAGCAATCAACCTATCAGCTATTATTCTCAGTGTAGTTGTAGTCTGCCATGGGGAAATGTGATACTTTACAAGCCAAACCAAATGTGAGACAGGATGACCCAGGAAGCCCCTTTCTTCTTCTCCAGGGACCCTTCAGTGTATGCTGTTGTACACAGTCCCTCCTGCTGTAGTACAGGCTCAGAAAAGCAAGCTTTGAACGAGAATCTGTGTCAACCAGGAGCTCAGCATGGGCCAATTTACCCTGCTTCTCAGGCTGGCTCCACCCTTCACTCTAAGTCCTGCAGTGCCATGAGAAGCTGCTGTCAGTATCCAGGCTCACACCTCACAGTGCCACGTGGGGATGTCTGTGCTGTTCTGTGCTGCGGGGTGTGATGGGGCTGAGATGGAGACAAACACTGAGGTGTGGGTCCCACGCACTGACTGCACACACCATTGGAGAAGAAAAGTCCACCTTCAGTTCTGTTTTACTCCGCTCCTGCCTTCCTCTGGTGATATATTGCCATTCCCCAGGCACTGCAGTGCTGAAGAGGGGAACTGCCCAGTGATACCAGTATGATGACATGACAGTATTATGGTATGAGGCACAACTTCCTGAGCCTGCTCTGGACCACCTGGTCCTTCTCTGCACGTGCTCACATTGCCCCTCATTGATGCCAGAGTGGGGACGATGACCTGGATGCTTCAGCACTGGGAGGAAGAGTGGGCAGAGACAGGTTCATCCCCCTACTGTGCTGTCCCCTCAGCTGACCAGACTCCTTGTCTCCAGCATAAGAACTGATTGAAGCTGAAGCAGCCTGCATGAGGGAAGGTATATGCGGTACCCTGGATCCAGACAGGAAATGAACGAGGGAAAACAACTGAAAATCTTCCTATGCCCTTAACTGGCACTTCAGTGTCAGCTGTGAAGTGAAGTTTCCAGAAATGAAGGATACCTACTAGGCCAAATCTGCCTTAGCCTCCAGACTTTCAGGAAAGGGATTAAAGATTTCTAACCATGGTCATGCTTCACTCACAGGCACATGGTGACCAAGCTACACATTGATCAGGATCAATGATAGAAGACAGAAGCAAACTCCAAAACACAGACTGTTAAAAGATGTAGGAAGTATTTGTATTGCAGAAGTAATGGAATGAGCTGACAGGACCCTTTCACTTACCCACAGCTGTACAGGGGGGAGTTAGATCTACAAAAAATTTAATGAGCAGGAAAACTGTAAACATCCACTTGCCTTTAAGGCTTTAAAAAGAACTCTCTCCTTGCCTTGACTTCATTTAGCTTAGCCACAAGATACTCACTGAAAGTCCAGATCCCTCAGTCTGCCAGGCAGACATGGTATATGCAGAGGATTGTTCCCTTGCAGTAGGATCCTCATCATAAAACTCCCTGCATCTGATTAAAGTGGAAGAGCTCCCCAGTCCAAAACGCAGAGCACAGGGCCAGGATAGAGAATGGGTCATAATTCAATCTCACCACAGCTAAAATTTTGTTACAATTCCCTTTAAATAGACTGCTTCTAGAAGTGGGAGATACACCCATAGTGATTTTGATGCAATTCTGTATCAAACCTATATGAATTTTAGGTTGGGACTGAAACATTTTTATGTGCTAAAAAGTGCTCCATTTATTCCATAAAAACATCAATAGTGGAGAATGAAAATTGATAGCTAAAATTCCTGTAGATTATCACCTAGCAGCATCAGAGCTGTGGTTTGTGTGCATGCATTAAAAGAGTTCTACATTACCAGATTTACACCATACCCAACCTTCTTAAGAGTGCCCTGGTACAGCAATTATTATTACTTTTCCAAGACCTCACTCTTAGCCAAAGGAATTCACCCCAGAGGGCAGGAAACACAGATGGAATTTTATTATGAGTCCAGGTCTGGGCAGGCAGGAATCCAAATCTGCTGCCCTGTACATGGAAACTGTTTTACAGCAAAAGGCCCTATTTTAGCTCCTATTTTAGGATACTGAGCTATGTTTCTGGACTGTGATTTTCCAGAGTTGCTCCAAGCATAATGGTGAATTTTCTGTGTAAATCTGAGGGATTAGCTCCTTTCCCAAGCAATTCTAGTGGCAAGGAGAAAGAGAAACTTTCTGGAGAGGGGCAGCCTAATTTCTCAAAGCAGTCCTACTCACTACCTGACATAACTGTTCTGTACAACAAAGTGCCATATCCCATGCATGCCTGGCACTATGACATCCTAGAGAAGCACGTGACATGTTGCCAGTCTTGTTTCCCACCTGCTGCACCCTTTTCTTTGCCCTACAACCTGCATGTGCAATTCACTCAGCTTGTCCCTAGTGCAGCTGCCACCCAGAACTATCACTCCCCTCTGTCCAGTATCTGAGGCACAACCTGACACAAGTAGAGGCCAGAGAGGGTTTCTGACCCTGCAGAAGGCAGCAGGAAGCAGCAAGGGAGGTGATGAGGACCCACAGTCAAGCACACAGAGACCTTTATGCCTGCTCTGGTTATGACACAGCAAATGCAGAGCTCAGTGGAGGGGGAAAGGTCTCCTTCAGCTCGAGGGAGAATGGAGGAAAAAGGCATTCATTTACCACCTACATCAGCAAGGACGAGCAGGCTGACCTTGATGGTCTTCTCATGTGAGTTCATCTCAGTGGGGTCAAGTTTAAATTTATTTAAATAATGTATGCTATAAAATTTGAAGGGTAATACTCCCATGTTGCCCTAATTTATTCAGCTAGAGAGGAGGATAAAGAAGTTCATTCTCAGTTTGTTATGAAAGCTAAGCTCAAATATGAACAGTGTTCCATAGTAAATGATGGAGAGTTTGACAATCTTATCTGTATCATATCATCATATATTGAAAGGTTCTATTGTTATGAATACCTACAAGAGAATACAATTTTATCTGCCTCGGGAAGTGTAATTCTGAGCGTTCTCATTTTAAAGTTCTTTTCAAGTCAGGGGTCTGTGTTAGGTCTTTATAAAGTTAAAAAAGCAAATTATATATGTCCAGTTTTTTCAAAGTTAGTTAAAGTTCAAAAATAACACTGGCATTGCCTGGGCTGTATCAAAAGCAGCATGGCCAGAAGGACAAGGGAGGGGATTCTGTCCCTCTACTCTTCTCTGTGAGACCCCACCTGCAGTATTGCATCCAGTTCTGGGGTCCTCAGCACCAGAGGGACACTGACCTGTTGGAATGAGCCCAGAGAGGGTCACCAAGATGGCTGGAGGGTTGGAACACCTCTCCTACAAGGCAGGCTGAGAGAATTGGGATTGTTCAGCCAGGAGAAGAGAAGGCTTCAGGGTGACATAACTGTGGCCTTCTGGTACCTGAAGGGAGCCTGCAAGAAAGATGGAGAGGGACTTTTAACAAGGGCATGTAATGACAGGACAAGGGGGAATGGCTTCAAATTGAGAGTAGGTTTATATTCAGTACTAGGAATAAATTCTTTACAGTGTGGGTAGTGAGGCACTGGAAGACATTGGCCAAAGAACTGGTGGATGCCCCATCCCTGGAAGTGTTCAATTCCAGGCTGGATGGGGCTTGGAGCAACCTGATCTAATAGAAGGTGTCTCTGCCCATGTCAGGGATTTGGAACTAGATGACCTTTAATATCTCTTCCAATCCAAACCATTCTATGATTCTGTTCAAGAGCAGCACTGAGTTCTGCCTAAAACTTTGTATGTCATTAATTTCCTCCTTAAGGCTAAAAGCTTAAAAGCAAAATAAATCAGAGAAAACAAAACACTCAGTCCTTCATGAAACACGAAACAGAAAAATGTAACAACTCAACAGTGTCAGATAATCTCCATGCTGCACATGACACAGGCTAGACCCTTCCCTCCTTAGCTGTCTGCCGTGAACAAGGAATGTTAAAATGTTAAATGTTAAAATGGCAGCATGGCAATTTTCATTCTTGCTTTAAGCTCAGTAGCTACCAAGCCATGGTTTGAGGCATGGTGATGCCCTCAACATCTTCCAGCATTTCCTGTAACCCTTGGGAACTGATAGGTTAAAACAGCCCAACAGGAAGAGGAAAGCTGCTGAAACACAGAGCTCATTTAGTATTGTTGTTTGGAAGCCAGTGAAGGTTATTAATTCTTAGATCTTTGGTAAAAGCTGCTTCTTTTGTATGTTTAGTCATCCAAGAAGTCAAAATGGTCTCCCAAAGGCTGATGAGCTACTCTGTCTGACTTAATTTTGATCATATTATGCTCACTGAAAATGGGACTTTGCTGGATCTCCCTTTTTGCATCACATCAAACTCCTGCAGGCTCTTATATTAGCTCTTCTTTACAGGCAGTGCAACCTCACTGGCCCAGAATTTGTCTCAATATTTCCCAGGACATCAACAGATCCTGTCTGTCTGTGTAAGTACACAGGTGTCATGTCCCAGGAAAACTAAAGGATGATTTTGTACTTCAAAAAATTATGTAATGCTCTGCATTAAAGCCCTATTCCTCTACACACAACAAATTTAGGAAGCTTAAACTGACTTAAAACTGATCTTAAATCCTATTTTACTGTCACTTCCTCCAACATTCTATTGTATAATACTTTCTGTCTTTCTTGTGGCAGTGAGATAATCTACAGATCAACATTGTTTGTGCTGCACATGTAATTTCATCTAATACTGAGAATTTCACCACAGTTTCTACAAAGACATTATTAAAAGGCATAAGAGATGGTAGATCTTTCTACCCTCTCCTGAAATGCTATTAAGTGGACAGAAATTCTACTTCGTAGTCACACTCTGCTTTTCAACCCCCAAGAGAAAAATTCAGTAACAATACCGAAGATATAAAGTTCTTTCATTATATCCAATGCAATCGTGCATTTCTGTAAGATCTATCCAAGCATTCTAATCATAAACCCGTGGGGATTTTATTTGCTTTGTTTTGTTGTGGGTTTTTTTGCTTGCTTTGGTTTGGGTTTTTTGTTTGTTTGTTTTGATTAATTGGAAATTTTTGGATCTGCTGTGGATTCTGTCTTTCTAAGATCCTACTTCCCAGGAGGTAAATTCATAGAAGTATCAAAGTTAGAAGTCCTCAGACTGTCCAAAATATGCCTTGATAAATATTAGTTTATAAGTGGATTTCAAATTTGGATGCAGAACCACTTGCTTTCAGTTTTTCAAATTTCTTTGCAACATCCGAATGAACCCAATTCAGTTACACTATCATTGACTTCAGCCACACTTTGTTGCCTCCGCAGTCACCCAGTCAAAGGACCTAAGAGACTCTAGTACTTTCTTCTGATCCTGGTGTTCAATTGCTCTTAAGTAAAGCTTAAAATAAATCAACATTATCTCCTGAAACAAACAGACATTTTCATAGACTTCAGGAAACAATTCTTTAACAGGAACAAATATAAAGCTGAGCAACAGCAACCTTTTCTCAATGTATGTACATATATGCCCTGGCAACAGCACTATCTATTTTTCTAAGGCTTAGCCCAGAGTTCATATTATTTAAAAGCTATATACTTTCACTGCAGTGTTTAGAAAGCACTAACTCCTTTCTTTTACAATTTCAAATAGTCCCATATCTGTTTCTCACAGCAGCGATGTATTTACTGCTCCTAACATGCTTTGGGACCTTGATAAATTTACTTCAGTTTCTCAATTACCACATTCCTAAAGGAGAAAACAAAATCCTCAGTGATCCTTAAGTCCCTTTGAAATACATCATATTTCATCTTTGTTATTAGTCTGCCAAACATATCCACAGTTAAGGTAATTAACATTACTGTGTGTGATGAAGACACTTTTTGAAATGTTTCAAATCTGATTCTTTTGAAGTCGTATGTGGAAAAACTCTTCTTCTGTGACCCTGTGGTACATAGTAACACCCATTCTACCCCATGTTCTTAATATTTCCCCCCTACTGTACTTTTCATAAACTCTCCCTGACACAGCCATCTCCTTGAACCTGCATGGTTGCCTCATTTGATTCCTGTAACCGCAAATAATTTCTTTTGGCCTATCCATAAGAAAAGACACAGAATTTGCTATGGCTCTTTCAGAATTGTCTGCTTATTAATCAGACATTCTCTACCTCAGAAAATATCAGAGCTGAAAACTCTTACAGGTTGGAAGAGTATCTGGGAGAAGCATCTTTGTTGTTTCTTTTATTACCTCTCTCCAACCCTATTTTTGGCTCCTGAATAAAGACAGTGAACTAGATGGACCTTTGATCTACTCAAAGATGGTAATTCTCAAGCTGCTAAAGAGAGTGAGCAATATTTGATTTTCCCTGCCTCTCCTTCACTAATTTGAATCTTTCTCTGCCATCTACCCAGAGATGATATTTATGAAACTCTTGGAGGGTGAGCTATCTTTGTGACTGCTGCCTTGTCAGATATGGGTGGGATGAGATAGTGAATTGAAGTTTCCTCATGACAGGGATAGACTGACATTCTGAGTCAGCAGAATCACCAGCATGTTGGGTAGGTTTCTTTGCTAATGTAGTGGACTTTTAATATAAGTTGCTCCACGGATGAGTTTCCAAATCAATGAATAGCATTTCAGACCCATCAGAGGCTACTCCACAGCAGCTGTCTGCAAACATATTCCTTCTGCAATTTCTGGACTTCCCAGCTGTTACTGGGCAGCAATATTTAACCCAAACCTGTGGTGTAGGGCTCGTTCAGAGAATTATGTGTGTGACGCCCATGGTAGCAAAGAACTGCTCTGAGCTGCGGCACTGTTAGGGCTCAAAACACCCATCTAGGCTTTCCTACTCGGCAGGAAGCAGTCATACAGCCATGCAAGTAAATTACAGGCTTATCATTCCTCATTCAAGCATCAGCACAGTCATTCAGCAGAATCCCCACATCCCTACAGCAAGTCCATAGAAATATAGTGGTTAAAACTGCACTATGCACTTTTGCTTCACCTTTTTTATTGCCCCTGCTCTGTCACTTCACTTCATGGTTATTCAACAGGTGCCCTTTGAATAAGGAGCATGTGGCACAGAGATGACTGGCAGACAAGGCAGTAGAAAAGAGCAATCTAGGAAGCAGTTGTGCTTATTATAAAGGGCAGCTAACTGATTCATCAGTGCCTTCCCCAGCAAACCATGCTGTATAAATGTTATTTTGAAATTAGCCTTGTGGAATAAGGAGGATTAGTTGGCATGCTTGAAGTGTGAATACCTAATGTCCTCTCTCCCTAAAGGAAGATAGGTTGGTTTTTTTTTCCCTCCAGCTTCATGGTGCATGGCTTCAACTCAATTTATGATGTGTGCCCCAAGGCCATTTTTTCAGTCAATTGTAGTTTAAAAGTATTAGCAGGATTCTCATCCTCTATCGTTAGACTGGTAGTCTGACTGGCTCTCACCCAATGCTGGAGGAAGAAGGTAAAAAAGTAGGATTGCAATCCAGCATAATAAGATACTGCAACAGGATGATATAGGAACCAGGGTTGCTTCCTTTTGTAGGTCTTGCAAGGAAAAAGAGCAAATCTGCAAGGCTACAGATTGCTGTGTTAGAATGTAGTGAGGTTGGAAGAGCATATGGCAGAAGTGGCTGCCTGGCTGAAGTGCACCTATTGCCAGCCCTGTCATTCAGGGCTGTGGCAATAAGATAAAGCTTTATTTTAGTGCCCTGACAGCTGATAGGAACTTGTCACATTGCAGAAGCTGCTGAATCTCAAGTCAGAGGAAGAAAGGGAAGAGAAGAGAAATCAAAAGCAATCACCATACTTGGTGCATACTTGAGTAATCTCTGGGGGACAAGAGATAGGACGAAGTCTCTCATGTATTCTGTGCACACAGTCCCTAGCACTAAGGGGTGCTAACAAGTCCAAGAATGACATAGCAGAAAAAGGTGCCAGAAGATCTGGACTGAACCTTATTTCATGTTATACCCTCTTTTCAAAAGACATGGGAAATCTCTTGCTGTTTGGTATGCATAAAACTGCTCTGAGATTTCCCTGTAACTATTCAAAATGGAGAAGAATCTGAGCTGGCAGGATCTTCTTTGCAGCGTCCTTGATAAGTGTAGAGTTCACTCCCACACCTCCAGAGATGGGAGATGGGGAGGAATAACACGGTTTTTACTTTGGGGAAGAACCTGATTCTTCCTGAAAAATCAGTTATTGGGCTTGAAACATAAACACTGCAGTGTTTTATTTAAAATTTTCTGCAGACTGCAGATACCTTCTGCTAGTGCATTTAGGGGAAAAAAAAGAGACTAAATAAAAAAGTCCTGTAGGACAGTTCTGCCTAGGTTTTTGAGCTCATTTTTCTCTCTATTTACTTTTAGTCATATGATTTAGACACAGTCCCTCTATCAAGTATTCCAACAACAGCTTCTACTACCTTTACTGTTTATTCCAGATAATTCATCACATAATAGGTTTTAGGCTGTGGGCACTGCCATATCACTTCCCTTCCCAGCAAACATGCAGCCAAACATGCAGCCTTTTTCCCCACCAAACTTAATGGAAATATCTCTGTTACAGTGTTTTGCATCTTATCAGATCACACCTAAGGGCTGCTGGCTCCTTGAGGCAGGAGACCTTCTTTAGACAACATTAGATACAATGCTGGTGTGAGACAGACATGTCAGCTCCTCTCATCTGTTAACATAAGTGCAAATAAAAAGACAAATCTGACCTGGATTTCAGTGGCAGTTGGGACTAAATGCTAGATTCAGATCCAATGAGCAAGCATTTTAGTCAGATTTACGTATTCCTCTTGGAACATAATGTCCTTAAAAACAGAATCTGGATCTACTTCTCATTGACATGCTGTGTCAATGACACATCTTCTTAATGTGCTGGTGGTGCCTGGTTGTTCCTCCTGTTTCCCTTGGCTCCACACAATAAAACACCTTTTGATCAAGAACACGTCCTAGAAGCTGAATAAACTCAGTCTGTGCTCAAAACATTTAAGAAGTGTAGGAAAGAAGGCAAAAGAAATCTGCCAGCATGGCTGGAAGAGAAGCTTATCTTGCCTTGGCTGGATTCGCTTTGGTTTTCCTCTCCAGCTTCTTTCCATCATTTGCTGCACCAATGTATCCCTGAGGATGCTGACCCCAAAACAATATGCTGCCAAGATTATTACAGTCTAAAAAGGAAAAGAAAACCCTGTCACTATGGTTGTTATGGGTTTTAGCTTTTCATATTTAATCCTTTAATTGGTCTTTCTGGCAAGAAGAATTTGATACTTGGCTTTACTGTTGCATTGATGAGCCCTATTGCAAATCCCATTGGGATAAAATTACAGTCATTTGGCAGTAAGAAGATCCATAGCAACCTCTCAAAAGCCTACACAGAGGGTCCCTTGTTGACATCACAGACTCTGTGTGATGTCATAAAGCCTCCAAGAAAATGAAACAAACCAAAAAAAGCAGCAGGATCTCTGGTTATTTGATGAGATTGAGGTTAGCCTCCACTATTGTACATATCAAGAGTTACGTCAAAGGAGAGTTTGGGTCTTGGCTTGCAGCTGGAACACTGATGAAGACAAAATGCAGAATAAAAGGTTGAACAGCCTATATGCACAGTAAAATACATATTGTAAAGATGTTGAGTGTGTTGGACCAGAAGGGGCGAGAACATTATGAGCCATTTGGGCAGACCCAGATGAAGGCTAAGCCATCTGAACAGCAGACTCTTCGCATGAGACTTATGGAAGTACACAAGTAAGTTGCCTTGAACCTCCCAGCTAAATGTCTCCATGAAATTTAATCTCCCATGTCCCAGGCCAAGAGTGATAGCAGCTTCCTTGCATTTCAAATGAGCAGCCCTTGTGGTATGAAGGAGTGAAACAACATCATTTAGAATTAAAAAAAAAAAACATGAAATCTCTGATTCACAGTCCTATTCCTTAATGACTGGTAAATTTCTTACCTAAGAGAATGAGAAGGACTCAAATCATTACAATGGTTACAATCCATGACAGGAGTGTAATTTCTTCTGAGTTAAGTTCCTGAAGAGAAACCTAAAGGCTTGGCCCTAACAGCCCTCTTCAAGTCCGTCAATTTGTGCTGATGTAACTAATGAGACATCTGGACCCATCGTCATGAAAAGAGAGCAGATTAACACCTATGAAGCTAAAAATAAAAGCATCACCTCTGAGGTTGGACCCATGGTGCTTATTACAAGGGGTGGGGTAGGATTGGCAGAGCTGTGCATACATTGTGGATGTCACCACGGCACACCCACGCCAACATCTCCACAGAGACATAGCACATTTCTAGCTCCTGCATCACCAACTTGTTGCCAAGGAAACAAGAGGATGCAAAATTTAAAAAAAAATAAAATAAGAAAAAAAATTTCAATGACATTCAATTTTGAGACAGTCAAGAAACCCCTGCAAGGGATTCTAAAGTGCCTGAGAAGGAAATGGAAATTGGGCTTCTAATTACAGATTCTCAACCAACTCCTTTTTATTCCCTGGTTATTCTGTCTGCTCACGTCACTGTCTTCTTGCCATTCTCTGTCTACAAAGGTACAAATGCCAGACACCAGTGAAAAGAGAATCAGAAAGAGCTTTCCCGGAGTGAAGGAGAGGAGGGAGGGAGAACAGGGGAGAAGGTTACTCACTACAAGCAATAGTGGAGATTCCATAACTCAGAGGAAGGTGGTTGACAGAAGCTGCAGAAAGGGAAATGTATGGAAGAAAGGCAGAGTAGGAGAGAAGGTTTCTGTGAGAAGGGAATATGAGCAGTTTGCAGGTGTGGGTGTACACATGTATATCTACACCAAATGCATGTGTATTTTTATAAATACAGCTGAGAAGGTACGTGTGCATACAAAGGTGTACCAAAATCTACATAGCATAAATAAAAACTTGAGCTGTGTACCCTCCAAAAAATCATTAAGTTGACATAGAAATCAAGCAACTAAACAAGAAAGAGTGCGTCTTTTCATTTTGTTTCTTTTAATCCATTGTAGCACTACATTTACAAGCTTTTTCCTCAACGAAAAAAGCTGCATATCTGCACCTCTTTTTAAATGACAGCCAGAACTTTCATGCAACCACATGACTCAAGGAGCTGTGGCTTTGCAAAAGAAATGAGAAAATTTAAGAAGAATCACAAGAAGGTGCTTATGTTTTTTCCAGGTGGCAAACCTGGCAGTGCACATAAACACAAGAGCACGCAAGAGAACCAGCAAAGTGTACGACAGTATGAAAGGGAGGATATGTTGGGTGTTACTGTGCAGAGACACACGGCCACCAAGACAAGATGTGCAGGTGCTGTCTAAGCATAGCAGAGCCAAATTCCATGACCACTGAAACCTGCATGGTCCGGAGTTAGTTCTCTTGGGGAATGAACACAGAGAGGGGTGACTGTTTGAGTAGATGTCTGCATATCATCTTTCCTGAGCATGAGAGATAGGGAAAGTTTCATCATGTGATAGCACAAAGTGGTACTGATGTTTAATGGCCACCCTGCATGGCTGCAGGATGCCTTCCATTTGGGTTAGTGCTGAAACAGATGAAAGAGCTCTGTCTTCACGTCCTTCTCTTCAATATTCAGTCTCACCCTTCTCCATGCTCGAGCCTGTCATCAAACCTGCAGCCAGAAGTGAGATTGCTGTAGACCAAGAAGGAAAACTTACAGACAGAAGTTAACCATTGCTGAATTGCAACAAGGATCCTACAGAATCACACAGAGGGATCTCAGTTAATAACAAGGAGTGCATGGATTTATGGCTTTGATAGTAAAAGGGTACCAGCAGTAAGGTTTGGACTCCATCCCAGGGAGACAAGAACCACTGCTGACCAAACACAAATATGCCTTTGTGCCTCCTACCACCCTCTTCCTGCCTCTTGTACAGGTCTTTGCAGGACTGAAAGGTCTATGCATACTTTAAGGCAGATTTTCTTCCCCTTGTTAGAAGAAGATGTGAAGGATGCCAAGTGCTTTTCTAAAAACCTGTGTGGTGACAGTCCTGGCAGTCCAACAGCTTTTTCTAAGGTTGCCATGACATGGAAGTAATAGGCACAGGAATCACAACTGTGGAGAACACCAGCCTACATGCAGATGCTGCATTCAGATTAGCAGAAGCAAGTCCTGACCACTCAGCTGTCCCCTACTTACTGTGTAAGGTAGTTTGGAGTATCCAGTCCCCTTGGGGATTGTAAGTAGGAGAGGACAGGGAGACCTCCTCTTACATGTATGCATGCAGTATAAAACCACAGCAACACAGGCAGCCTAAATCACCTAAATTACAAAGTCAAGGTCAGATTAAAACATTTTTAAGCATTTATCAGTGGTCTACTTCAACTTCATTCCTGAGTAAGGTGAAAATAGCTAAAGTACCTAAACTGCAGGCCACAGAAAGTAGGCTCAGCTTTGTGTGTCCCAATGCCACAGAGCTTCACAGACTCAACCTGTGTCCATGGAAGCAGAACACAGTGTGGGCACCTCCAAAGGGGCCATGTGCCCCCAGCAGATCTGTACAGACAGAGGATGTCTGGTGCTGAGAGCTGGCCATGACTCAGATATAAGGAAGCAGAGGCATTGCTGTCAAGATGCAGGGGAAATCCAAGTGAAGAAGACAGTAGAAGTCTACTTCCTCTTTTCAGCACATCTTAATTCGCCATCATATGTCTCAGTCATATTTTTCTCTAGCAAATCCAAAATATTACCTCTTCTCAACAAAGATAAATACACCATTCATATGGCTACTTTCTGTATTTAAAAAAAAAAAAAAAAGTGCTTTTATCAGGGAGTTTAGATTCACAAATTACTTGTGAAAAAGGATATAATACATTCTGTATAAAAATGCAGGTGTATATATTGCAACTCCCAGCTTCTGAATACCACTACATGTCCATGTTTCCTGGAAAGAAAAATGTTTTTTGGAAACTTACTTCTTTGAATGAATTTATCATGAAATACCCAACAAGTGACATTAAAATTTGCTTTGGGCAAAATGCAAGTTCTGATAATTTTGGCTTTTTCTGTTTACTCCAAGTGCTGTTCATCAATGAAATTAACATTTATTCCAACTGACTTTTTTCATGCAGAATTTTATAATTCATATTTCCCTAGATAAAACTTTGCCTCTTCAACAAACACTTTAATAAAGTATAAGACACTCTGGGAAATTCAGAATTTTGGAAGAATGTTTCTAAAACTCTGACAGTGGTTTTCTTTGTAAACCAAATTGCAACAGTTACACAGTATGACTTTCCTGAATGCTTAAAGCACAGTATAGGCTCTCTCACATGCATACACAGACACATACATTCTCTAACACACCACATGCCTACAATGCAAATACACCTTCATCTCTCCCTCTAAACACACACAGACCTTCTCTTTGGCATAAGGACAGCTACACACACACCTGCACAATGAAATCTTGCTGACACAGAGGCCCTGAAAACACAATTTTATCTCTCTCTTATACACACTGTCATTCCTTTTTTCTAACACAATGTAATCTCCCTCTTGCTCTTTCTTTCATACACAGACACAAAACCAGACACATACAGTGTAATCTTATCTCTCTGAGATTCAACTACAGTATCTACATTATTTTCAAAATTGCATAAACACTTTCTGCCTGACATTTCCATTTGTAGACTACATCATTCACAACTACACAATTGATTGCAGAGATGGGAGGATGTGGAGGGAAGTCCTTGATCACGTAAATGCCTGTCTCTTAGGTAAAGAGGCCTTTTCTAGCAAGATTTCATTTTACAAGCCAGGAGACATTATAAGCAATGTTTTCACTTTGGATGCAGCATTAGTTACACAGTGTTTCTTGTTATGATATTAGACCGCCAGCAAATAGTAAGAGACTTAAACAGCTTGATAAAAAAATCTGCTAGATCATAAAAAGATTTTTCCTGTATTGCTATCATTGCCAAACACTTCATTGATACGTTCCACAATACATGCTGCAAGCAAATTACAATATGCAGTTACACTGATATTTCCTGTGACATATAATATGGCGTAGGCCCTGAGATTTCAAAAGAAGAAAAGAAAGATGTATAGAGGAGGTTCCACCTCCACTTAAGCTATTATTTCTACAACAAAAGTCTGTGCTAAAATCACTTGTATTAGTAGGATTATTCTAACAGGAATATTAAAATTAATGTCTGCCTCTGTGAGCTTCTCTACACAATGAAGATTGCCAACAGTGAGAATTAGAGACTGCAACACAGAGCACTTCTCTTGTATGCCATTGATTCAGACCCAGAGTAGTTGGCTAGCAATTTTGGGGAGACCTCTGCAAATTAAATTTCACATCCTCATTTGATTTCTCCAGATTACCTCATAACAGAACTAAATATTAAAATGAAAATGTAGTGAAGGATCTGGAGTTGATCAGTGATATTATAAAGCAGGTAAACAGGAGTTTTTTCACAGGGTCTTGTTGGACTGCAATGGTTTTGATTACCTCCATAGAGAAGCCTTTAAAGAAAAACTGCAGCGAAAGAGTTATTAAAAACAAAACAAAACAAAACCAAAACAAACAAAAAACAAACAAACAAACAAAACAGAAAACCAGCTTCAGGGTATTGTCTTAGCTCTAAGTAAGCACCTTAACTAAAAGCAACTAGGACGCCTAACAGAGGCTATAATTCTGGGAAAAATGTTACTTCTATGTCATGAGGGGAATTTTGCCTAAGAATTTGGACCAAAGCATCAATATTAAGACTATTTCCTTGGAGACAGGAGCAAGAAACACTTTGGTGGAGCCCAAATTCACAAAAAAACCTGATCCATTGAAGGACTGGAAAAGCAAAAGCAGCTGTCCTACTACCAAAGGGGAGTAAAAGAAAGGTTTTCCTTTAATGGTCTACAATACTGCTTTGATTAACCATACCTTGCTCTGAGAATGTTGTCTGACTGCCTGTATCAGCACAGGGCCACACAGCTTCAAACAAAAGAACAGCTGAGCCAAGACCAACTGGGTGCACAGACGGCTGGAGTGGAGGGATGTAAGCAAAGAACAGGATAGACACAGAATCCCATTTTAGGAGTTTCTCAGAGGGTTTGAGGGTGGAAGTGTGGTACCCTTGGCTATGACAGCTATAGATAGAACAGGTGTATTGTAAGCAGCACTGAAGAAGTCATGGGAAAGTCCCGTGCCCTGCAGTGTTTTGTCCCTTTTTAAGTTATAATCCCATTGGAAGCGTGAAGCAGTAATTTTCTGACACTGCCAACCAGCCTTCACTACCACAAAAAATACCTAAACCAAAGCACATGACCACTTCTGACAATACGGAAATTGATCATAATCTACTGCAGGAAGCTCATATCACCACAAACCTTGTAAATCCATGCAGTGAGAGTCAATGTCCCATTCTTTCTCTCCACAGAATTCATAGAGCAGGAGCAGATCCACTACAAACTTCTTCTACACATCACATACCCCCATGTGCCTCTTCCTCTCTTGTCCCCTGGAACAGATGCCAAGTTTCCAGAACTACATCTATAACCCTGTTCATAGCACTGGCACGCTGTGTTGCACTAGAGGATGGAAGAGCATTTCACAAGCAGGACCCAATGTCACTCCACCCCTGAGATAGGAAAGCATCACTCAGCCCCTTTCTATAGTGAGAGACCCAGGGCAGTAGCATGTAGTAACTGCAGACTGAATACAGCACATGAGTTGCCTGACTCATTTCCTGATGTCTGTGATAGCCACCAGGTAATCTTCTGCATGGAAAATATTCCCCAGAAAACAGATTGGGATACTAGTTCAGTTGCTCCCTGGAACTCCAGACATCTTCCTCCTTCCTAACAATTTCTTTTTTATATCAAATACCACAACATTAAGGATCCTGATGATTTTGAATGCTATTTAGATATCTTTCCTTGAGAAAATTTTGTAGGCCCCACACTGCCCCATGAGGGCTGCTGATCTTAAAACCTTACTTGCTGGTTGTGAAACAGATTAATTTATTTGAATCACCTTTGATGCACTCTCTGATAACCTGTAGGAAAATGTCACCTGTGGGTTGGTCAGCTCATTTGGAAAATTGCCTGCTCAGCATCTACTTGTCATGGTGTCTTGCCACTGATTTGTTGTTAGAAACAGACCTGGGTTTTGATGCCTTCCTGAACAAATAGGTTTCCTCAGGTCACTTGGTTAGTGGTGGTTGCTCTGTCTCAGCCATCTCCATCTCAGTCACCTCCTCACCTTGTTGTTATTCCTCCTAGCCTGAGCAGTGGCTCTGCTGTCAAACTTTCTAGGCAAAGCTCAGTGTGGACTCCTGCAGCTCTTCCATTTTTATCTCTAATGAGATTGACCCATGGAGGCCATTCCATTGAGGATTCAGGAGAAAGACACTAATCAAGCTGACAGAGACACCACACAAAACGTTTTCCTCTCCCTCTCAGTGTCTTCCACATTTTCCTCTTCCTTTATTATTGTGTAATCAACCTAGTTATCTACCTTTCTGTCATAATAGTAGCTAAGTAGCTCTTCAATATTTCAGAAATAGAAAAAAAATCATAGTCTTTGCTTCTTTTCTTTCCCAGGCTGTAGGAGGAATTGTTCAATTAGTTTTTTATGTGGCATGGTTTGTTATCTTGTTTATAACCATACATGCAAGTGGGTGTTTTGTAGATGTATGTAGAGCTCACTGGAGGAGGGTGAGGCCAAGAAGAAGAAGAGCCAAGCTCTGTATTTATTACTAAGAGTGGCGAGATGCACGGCCTTCCACAGCTGATGTGTTACAGATCTCTACAGCACAGCACAGCACAGCCCCTATCAGCACTCTGTCTCCTGCTTTTAGCTCAGCCACACCAGCAAATCTGGAAAATCACCATGGAAGGGAGATATTTAGTGGGGGAAGAAAGAGAAAAGGGCAGCAATTATTTGTCTCAGCTACTTCAAGATTGCCTATGTCCTAGATAAACAAGATATCTCCTGCTATTGCCTGAACATCTAAACATGAGGGAAATGCTGTGAAGAGGGTCTTTTCTTAGGCCAACTATTATGGAAAGGTAGGAAATGACACATGTTTCTCTTTGGGATTGAAGTGTCAGTGGAGTGAAACATTGTGCTGATCTTTACAGAAACTTTGACATTTCTAGTGCTACAAGACATGACAGCAGAAATTTCCTGGACAGTGTACTTCTCAAAAACATTATTTTTACCAAACTTCTCTAAAAAATGTTTGTGCTATAAAGTACAAATACCCTAAAATATTTTGCCTTCATCGATGACAGATATTGCACTGGCTCCTAACAGCCACATTTACTGGAACAGCTTTCATCCTTTTAACAGCTCTTCCTTTCTCCATGTACCATATGTTTTGTGCAGATCCTTAAAACAGAGAGAGTCAGAGGCAATACCAAGGGTCTCCTGCCATTTTTGAAGCTAAGTATTACTCAAGGGATAACATAGCATTGAACATCATGTCAAGAGTTTCACAGTGAAAGGCATGGTAGAAGAATGTATTTAAGTGGGACAGTATATTTCCAGCATTGGATTCATTGGAACAGTGTTCCCTCTATCCAGATTGCATGGCCATTTGGGGACTTCACATAATGCTGGGATGACTGTTTGCAGATTTTAAAGTAAACAGTATGAAAGGGGAAAAAAAAGTATCTTTGTTGACTCCAAGGCAGTCTCTGTCTAAGTTTGTCCAACTGAATACCAGCCTTTCAGTGATTTGCAACAAATTTATCTGTTGCATTGGTAGCAGTAGAGTAGTAGAGTCCTTGTGTGTAAGTAAAGCCCTTCCTCACACATATGTGTACATGGAGCTGGAACAGAGGGGAAACGTGAGTGAGATGCTGGGTACTGGAAGGATGTTTTGCTCCTGCAGTGCTTATTTTGCAAAAGCACTGGAAAAAAGAAGAAAGACACTAGAATTGCTGACCCAGCTGGATTTGTGTTGTAGGTGACTATGAGACAAAAAGACTTTCTTTGAAAAACAACAGCTGATGAGGAACTGGATAATCCCATCCAGAGGGTAGTAGTCAACTACTAACACAAGCACAATGTCCAGATGGAGACCAGTGACAAGTAGTGTCCCTCAGGGATCTGTACTGGGACCAGTACTGTGTAATGTCTTCATCAATACAATCAGGGGATCAAGCACACCCTCAGCAAGTTTGCAGATGACAACAAGCACAGTGGTGTGGCTGAAGAATAGTCCAGAGGACCTGAACTAGCTTGAGAAGTGGGTCCATGTGCACCTCAGGAGGTTCAACAAAGACACCTACATCATCCAGCACCTGGGCTGGGGCAACCCAGCATCAATACACGTTGGAGAATGGAGGAATTGAGAGCAACCCTGCCTAGAAGGAGGTAGTGGTGAATCAGAGGCTGGACCTGAGCCACACTGTGTGCTTTCAGCCCAGAGAGCCAAGAACATCCTGGGCTACTTCAAAAGCAGCATGACCAGCAAATCAAGGGAGGTGATTCTACTCCCCTGATTTGCTCTCATGAGCAAATGAGACCTCACCTGGAGCACTACATCCAGCTATGGCATCCATAGCATAGGAAAAACATGGACCTGATGGAGCAGATCCAGAGGACGGTCACAGGAACAATCTAAAGGCTGAAACACTTCTCCTTTGAAGAAAGACTGAGAGAGATGGGGCTGTTCAGTCTGGAGAAGAGATGGCTGAAGGAAGACCTTAATGAGGCTTTTCAGTGCCTGAAGAGGGCTTATAAGAAAATGGGGACAGACCATTTTAGCAGGGCCTGTTGTGACAGGACAAGGGGTAGTGGGTTTAAACTACAAGATGGTAGACTAGACACAAGGAAGAAATTTTAAACTGTAAGGGTCATGAAATAGTGGAACAGTTGCCCAGAAAAGTGGTAGATGCCTCATCCTTGGAAATATCCAAGGTTCAGGATGAGTTCAGGGTGAGTTCGTATTCAAGTTCAGGGTGAACTGGGTTCTGAATAGACTGATCTAGTTTAAGACATCCCTACTCATAGCACTAGACGACCTTCAAAGGTCCCTTCCAACATAAACTATTCTATGATTCTATGATTTTATAATTGAGGGAATCCTGAATTCAGAAAGCAGAAGAGAAGAAAACAGGCACTTCATCTGCAGTACAGTTACAGTGAACCATTCTGACCAGTCATTATTATCAGCTCAGAATTGGGATGTCAATAGAAAGTCATTGCATCTCTATGTCAGATTGATTTAAAACACATGCCATTAAAAAAAAAAAAGAAAAAACAACAACAAAACAAACAAAAAACCCAAACAAAAACAACAAAACAAAAAACCCAACCCTAATAAAACCAACCAACCAAAAAAAAAAAACCCCATATGGAAGAATCCATATAGATGCTTTTTATTTCTTCTTTGGGTTTTGAATCCTCAGATTTCCTCTGGTCCAATTTTTCAGTATTGTCTGCAAGTGTGAAGACAAAAAGCACACATTTACAAAAATGAGATCTTCTATTACCATGTATTTCAAAGAATCCAATGTCTGGGAATTTTAAGGAACATCTGAGGAATCACTCAATAAACAGTGGTGACCCTGCACAGGTCTGTTACAGGCTCTGTGTTAACATGTCAGTACATTTCCCTTTCCATATGCCATGACCTTTCCTTAAAATTATGGATTTGTGGGAACTGTTGAGCTACTGCTCTGAAATGTGTATGTAACACTTGATCTGAAACCATGAGAAATTTTCTTCTACAAAGTATACCAGAAGTGACAGACAGTACTTATTTCAAATACAGACATCTATGCCAGCACTGAAGGGAATATATCCCAAATTTCACATGCCAGAGGGTCTCTACTAGCCTTTTCCAAGGAAAGTAACACTCCCTCGGGGAGAAGCCTTCCTCCCTCACTTTCTCTTCCTCCCTTTGTTCTGCTTCACCAAGATAAAAGGCTGCATCTTTCACCAGACAGTCAAGCCTGCAGATCCCTTGGCAGACAGCAGCCAGATTTCTCTGTTAGCTGGTTCTTATGTGACCAATTCAAATAGTACAAACAAATGATGATGTAAATGCTAAAGATGGCAAGACGTTACAGTGTAAAAAAAGGTTCTTACAGGATCCTGACAGCCCCACCACTTAGATCACTGCACACTGAAAGTAGGTGTGAGATCAGAGTGACTCTGTTGCATCACACTTGGACTCACAGGTAAGATGGTTCATGCATACATGACAGCATCTCCTCTGAGTACCCAGCACATGCACAGAGACCAAAATGCTGGGAAAACTTAAGGCTCTGCAGTCCTAACAACATTACCAATAGTCACATGGAAATTTGAGCATCCTGCAGCAGAAGCAAGCAACATTACACTATGAAGCAGTGGGTGTCTTGAAGAGCATGTCTGTCCAGCTCCCTGCACATTCTCCAGGGCAGACAGAAAATCAGAAGCCAGACTATCACCAGCTCAGTGGAGCAGTCCACACACCCCCCACTCCCCTTCTCCTCCCCAGGCAGCAAGCAAAGGAGGGTGAGTGCTAGGAAGAAGGCAGGCTGGCTCCCTGATGTGAGAATCCTGCTCATAAAACTCAATTAAGTGTATTACAGATGAGGTCATTCCCAGCAGTGGGTCACATTCCATTAGAGGCAGGCTCCATGCCAGGCGGACTCAGCACTGCTCGGATGGCAGCAAGATCCACCCCACCACTTACTGTGTCTGCCTCTGATCTCACTATACCTTGCAAGATTTCTTGCCCTGTGCCCCACACTGCATGGCAGGCTCATTGCTCATCCCTGTTCAATCTCTCAGTGAGGTAATCAGGGGCAGCATTAGGTCATGGAGAGATATGGGGACAGCCAATCTCTCTAAAACACCGTCGTCTAGGGCAGCAACGTGGAAAAGGAAAAGCATAGGGAGAAATAGGCAAGGTGGAGCAAGAGGAAGATGAGCAGAGAGATCCTCTGGAAAACAATGGCAGAGTTCAGGGAAGGACCAAAACAGTCAGCCCCATAAACTGGATTAGTGGTATTTCATATGAAAGTGAGAACAATCAGAACTCTCATCTCACTAATCCCAAAGGCTTTTTCACAGCATAGGTATAAGATTACAGCATCATCTGCTACACACCACCTACAGTCACTGCACTCAGCACTCAAAAATGTGTGTGTGCTTGTATGTGAGGAACAAAGAGTGTGTCTAAGGTATATTTGTGTGTGGGAATTATTGTGTTTGGAAGAGAAAATGGGGGGAGAAGAGAAGGTGAATGAATCTGTGAAGGGTGACTGTGTGTGGGCGTGAGAGCAGGAGAAAGGTGGATGAATGAGTGTGTGGGTGGGTAATACATGGACTAGAGTAAGTCAATCATTATAAACACCTGCAGGCATTTCACCAGATTTGAGACCTATTTTGACTTGCTTTGTACATCCCGCTTTGCTTTTCTCTGTTTGCAAACATTCCTGGCAGCTCAGCTTAATTTGTACAAATAGCAACCGACCCAGAGCGAGCCAAATCTGTTGTGAAATAGGTTGAAGAAGACACAGGTTTTTGTGCAGATCCAAGCAGCAGGGGCTTTGTACCATCTGGAACCTGTGTACCAAGTCCCAGGGAAAGGCATACAAGGGAGATCAATCTAGTTACCTCCCCACCATTTGCCATTCCATGTGAGAAGGAATACTTCAGACCAGTGGCAAAGTGAGAGATGCTGTCTGGACAATGATCCTCACAGGGCATGGGACCCACACAGTGCAGGCATCTGCCATCCTGGCATGGGACACC
Source organism: Toxostoma redivivum (assembly GCA_013397375.1). NCBI lineage: Eukaryota > Metazoa > Chordata > Aves > Passeriformes > Mimidae > Toxostoma > Toxostoma redivivum. The sequence goes on along the minus strand of VXBI01005056.1, from coordinate 50,266 downwards.
TCAGTATCCACCACCTCAGAAAGAGCTTTCTCCTTTAGCTCAAAAGGACTGAGAGGAAGACAGCAGCCTTATGTTTCATTCCCTTGTGTGTGACAAGTGAATTCAGTTTGGCACTGTGAGGCAGTAGGTTTCCTATTTGTTTCATCACCAGTTTACCAGGCGATTTTGGACAATTTCACTTGCCTTCTCCACGCATCTGTTTCCTAAGACAAAAAACTACCAGTAATGATATAGATATGAGATTTCTTGTTGGAAAGCACTATGTAAGATTCGCATGACATTATTCTCCTGCACTAGCTGAGGGTGATTGTCCAATTTCCTTTGCATTCATTGGCAGCAGTACGCAAAATGTAAGCCCTGAAAAGTCCAAGACTGCACTGCAGGAGCTCCAACTCTAGGCTGCCCAGTTTTGCTGCTCCTTTCAGCAAATCATGACCCAGGTTCTGGCTGTGTGTCTCAGGCCCTCCAGCATAAAATACATAGAGCCCATCCTGAGCAGCAAGGGATCTCACAATCCCTTTGGCGTATCCCAGATTGTTCTTGCTGCTCTGTCTTTGGCAATTTCACTACCTGGCTTGTATATTGGGTGTGTTAAGAGTCCAGAATAGCTGAGATGCAAAAGTACTGTGGCCACACCAATTCTTTCCCCATAAGGGTGCTAGAAGAATTTAGGGTCATATATCACAACCAAGCAATCTGACCCCCTGTCTTTATTCCACTTTTCCCTTCCTTTCTGACTGGTTTTTCCTTATCAGCATTACTTTTTCTGCTACCCTAAGTGCTGCATGCACTGTGCCAAGCTGCTTCACCCTGCCTTACTGATGGCACCTGGAATGGCTGACAGTACACTGCTATATCCTTTTGTCTGTGTGCATGAATTAGCAAGCCTTTTCCTTTTCACCTTCAGCAGAAAAAGAGTGGCCTGTCTATGCAATTAGCCCCTACTCCCTTTAACTACAGGGAAGGCAGTATATTGTCTCTTCAGGGAACCCAAGAGATAATGAGAGAAAAAACAGAGATGCTATCAGGGTACCAAAGCACTAGGTATAAAAAGCATTTTTCACCCTAACAGTATATCAGGTGCTGCCTCAAGAACTGTTATTGAACTACAGCCAGAAATAGTGTGGTCCTACCCTGTGCATTTTCCCCTCTTCTGCTACTCTTCGCTTCTTGAGCATATTTCATTCAATGGGATGGTTTAAAGCCCTGCCAGCAAGGACAATCTTTTGTGAAATACCATGGCTCTGCCTTCTAAACCTTCCAGCTGAATGGGAGTAACTGCTGCGGTTGCCACGGCACAGGCTACACAAAAATGATGTTTGAGTTTAATTATACTGAGTGGTTGAGGCCACTGCCTCATTTTGCTCTGGGATACAGTCCTCTGAAAAGCAGCCAGGTAATTCTGCTGCAGTTGCCATTCCTTCAGTGTCCTGGGAAGGGAGGAAGGGTGACAGGGAGCAGGGCTTTCTGCCAGGTTTAGCTACAGCAAACATACCTGAGCTAGGGGGTCTCAAAGGATGTGGCTATGCCAAACAGAGCTCCCTCAAGCAGTGCCAGAGGTGGCTGGTGGATTCTGAGGAGAGTAGGCAAAACTCAGTTTTTGTGAAGATTTCAGTTTCAGTGGAGATTTCCTCTTCACTATTCTAATGCAAGAAGAGGAGAAAGAAAAGGGATTGGGAAAGGAGAGAAGGCAGTAAGGAACTGGAATTGTAACTCTCAAGACTGCAGAAGTAAGGAAATGGAAGCAACAAGGATGTTTCTGAGAGACCAGTAGCCTCAGCCACAAATGCTGTAGCCTCAGCCCTTCTCTACGGTGGTGTTGCCAACTCAGCTTTGGCAGAGATGACAGCAGGGTTGGTGGTGCTTCAATAGTTCATACAGCTACTGCCCACTTTTCCTGGAGTTAGTCATGGGCAGTTGTGTCCCGAATAACTACAGAACTGGAAACAATACAACCACATGCGCTCTGAGATCCAGAGAATTCTGCTCAGAAATGGAGGAGATTAATCTCAATGTCACCCTATGCTAATATGGTTAATTTCCTTCTAGGAATCATGCCTCAGCCTGGATACGCACAGATACCCCAGCCCATGTGGGGCATGCTCAAGTGCTCAGCACAGCACTGCCTTACCCAACTGGACACACTGTGAGGAGCTCATAGAGGAGTGGTGTTTTTCACCTCCCTAATGGGCATTTTCTTCTGAAGTGCAAGCAGTTCTTGGACTCAAAAGTCCCTCTCATCTGCAACAAAATTCTCCTCAAATGCTTCAGGAATCTGCCACTACTTCCATCAGCCAAACTTCATTTTTCCATGATCCTAAGAAGACTAGGATAAGGATGAATCTACTCCTTCCTTCCTTCCTTCCTTCCTTCCTTCCTTCCTTCCTTCCTTCCTTCCTTCCTTCCTTCCTTCCTTCCNTTTTTGGTTGTTATCTTTTCTGGGGTTTTTGGAGTGTTTTTGTTTCCCGCCTTCTGGCTGAAAGCCTTTGAGTTCCCACATATGAGAACCAAAAACCAGACAGGTCTCTTAGATCACGTTTAGGAGCTACCCTCTTCTTAGAGAGACATGCAGTAACTGAAAATTTTATCAGAGTCAGGGAAGTTTGCTGTAAACCTTCTTGAGGGCTTTCAGAGATTTTTTTTTAATGAACATTTAGGACTTCCTGGAAAAGACCAAAGTTTGCATGGAGCAGTAATAACTTTTCATCAAATTATGGGATGCTGGCGGCAAAACTAAAAACAAAATAAAGAAATTTTAAAAACCACCCCCAAACCCCAATCAAACAACCAGTAAAAACCACACAAAAAAAACCGCCAAACAAACCAAAACCCGAACACCAAAACAAATAAAAATCCCAACAACAACAAAAACAAACACCACCATACAAACAAAACCAACCAAACAAAAACCAACTCCCAAGTTCCAAAATACCAGGAAAGCTCTTGGTATACCTGAAGATGATCAGCTAGAAGTGTTACTTGAATTTATCACAAACAAATGAAAAAAACCTGACATCCAACCAAAAAGTTTCATCAGATACTTTTGGCTTAACATTCTTGTTTTATATATTTTTAAACTGATATGTAAATATATACTGATGCATTTATAACTACCTAAAACAGAAATTTGAACATTCTGTAGTTCTGAAGGCCCTTAGCTAAACCTTGGTGAGTCCCAGCCTCAATGACACCAACACATCTTAATCTTCAGATAAAACTGAGTTTACTATTCAAAGTACCAGACAGACAACAGCTTTGCCATCTCCACCCTTGTGCCCTCGAGCACTCCCAGCTACTGCTAACACTTCTCTACCGTTCTTTTAGGAAGCCTGCAGTGGACACCAGCACACATTCCTGGTGTCCTTCTTGCATACATATGGTCACTGGGTTCGTGTCAGGCTGTTTCCAATCACTTTATGTCATAGGCGTATATACAAATCAAACAAAAATTGTGATCCCTGGCTTCAAAAGGTGAAGCCAGCTGCATTTAACCCAGTGCTCTCACACAGCAAAGCTCTGGGACTGTTGCTTTCCACTCCCAGGAAGATGCAGCATTGTTCGATCACCATGGTGACCAAGCACTTTTCCGTAGGTAACCACCACCCTGAACTGTGCAGCTCTCTCCAGTGTGAAGCCCAGGCCCGTGTACTCACACACGGGCAGTTTCATTTGCCTGTGCAGCCCTGCTGGGGCTTTGCCCACTGCTCCAAGCTCCGCCACCACCTTCCCGCACCAGGTATTGCAACATTGGAGCGTGACCACGGCACCATCGGCGCTCTCACCAGAGGATGCGGCTGGGTTAAACTGCTAAATATTTAACGGGGAGAAAGGCTGGTGCCTTCCCTAAGCCTGCTGAGGGAGATGTCCGCGGAGAATGGTAGTGTTGAACAGTCACCCGGCCAGGCGTCCATGGAAGTGACAGCCGGGCACAGCAGTATCCCCACGCGCTCTTCATCCTCCCCTTCCTCCGCTGCACACCCTGTCACTGCCCTGCGTTATGGGCTGCGGCCTGCCGAGCTGTGCCAGCCGGAGCCGCCCCAGCGCCCCGGGCTGCTTCCATCGCCCGCGGGGCCCGCGGGAAAGCCTCTGGCTCCAAAGCGAAGGGTTAAGGCCGCCGCCCCTCGCCGCCATCGCTCCCCCCCCACGTCTCCGCAGACATGTCCCCTCCGCCGGGCTCCTCCCGTGGTCTCCATGGAAACCGGCCCCGAGCAGCTGCCGGCGGCGCCCCGGCCGCTGCGGCCTCGCTGGGAAGGTGGCGGCAGACGCAGCAGCGGCACGGCCCTTTTGCTTCCTCGGGAAGCGGGCGCGTCCCGCCGTGTCTCGCCGCTGCAGGGGGGAGCAGTGGCTGGGATGTGCCCTGAAAATGCCCAGGTAGCCACGAAGGCCAGCGGCATCCTGGCAGATCAGCAATGGCGTGGCCAGCGGGACTTGGGCAGTGATTGTCCCCCCATACTGGTGATGCCGCACCTCGAGTGCTGTGTCCAGTTCTGGGCCCGTCACGACAGGAAGCACATTGAGGTGTTGGAGTGAGTCCAGAGAAGGGCAACGGAGGTGGGGAAGAGTCTGGAGCACAAGTCCTATGAGGAGTGGCTGAGGGAGCTGGGGCTGTTTAGCGTGGAGAAGTGGAGGCTCAGGGGGACCTTATCACTCTCTACAACCACCTGAAGGGAGGGTGTAGCCAGGTTGGCTGTTCTCCCAGGCAACCAGTGATAGAAGAGGAAATGGCCTCAAGTCACACTAGGGGAGGTCTAGATTGGATAATAGGGAAAAAAAATGGACTGAAAGGAAGGACAAACATTGGAACAGTGAACTGTGGACAATAGAACTGCTGAGGGAAGTGGTTGAGCGACCATCCCTGGAAGCATTCACACATTCAAAAAATGTGCGGATGTGGTGCTGTGGAACATGATTTAATGTGGAACATGGAACATAGTGGTGCTGCGTTAATGGTTGAACTCGATGATCTTGAAGGTCTTTTCCAACACTAAGAATTCTATATAAAAATAGAGTTGTAGGTGAGTCATCTGCTGGCCCTGAAGTGGGATATGGAGCTGAGCTCAGGGCTTTGTTCTCCTCTTTTTTCACCTCTAAGATTTTCAGATTAAAAACTTGCCAGGAATGTTACACGTTGCTACCATAGCCCCTGCAACAAACACTTGGCAATAATTGCCAACTCTTGTGGCTCCCTGGCTCTTCTACCCAGTTTTATGTTCTGATGAGGGCTTCCCTTCTCTTGGGAGATGAACCAGGCTTGTCCTCAGGTGACAGAATTTTCCTATATCCACTGCAAAAAAAGAAAATCTTACACATACTTGTTGTTTGGGTTTTGGTTTTTTATATGAGATGGCATTGACCTACCCTGAGATAGAGACTTCTAAGTATGGAAGTTGCTTTCACTTGAGGTTGGAACACATCCTCTTTGTGGCAAAAGTTGTCGCTAGCCCACCCAAGCCTCTTTCCACTGAAGATCCTTTTGCACTGTTCCCATGTGTGCCCACACAGGCAAATTTGTTCACAGCTCTCTGGGGAAGAGTTGCACTGTGCAGCATGAGGAGGGAAAGGCTCTAGAAACCCTCACAAAATGCACAGGTGACAGCAGATCCTGTGAGAACAGGTCAGGCTTTGCTTTCATCTGTGTGTCAGCCTGGAGAGTTGGCCTGGTGCTGGAAATATATGCCAAAGGATGTCCTAAAAGTAGGTTGAACACAGGAAATTCAGCTGTGTTGACTAATTTTTCACCACCCTTATCTCAAATGCACTGTCCTGGCTAGCAGATCATTATCTCAAATTTCAGCTCTGAGAGACTCTTTACACCTATTCTGCCTATAAGGTCAAAGTAGGGCCCCAATGTAAAATTTTACTCTCTTTCGTAATGCTCTTTTGTTCTAGCTCCAAAACCATCTTCTGCCCTCATCCTCAACTTCCCCAAATCTCATCCTGATCTCATGTCCCTCATTATATGGCTGCTGAAATATTTCTGCCCAATTTCTCTGTAGTATTCCATTGTGTCTTTAACCAGCAATTATACATCAGAGATCAAAAGGAGCCTTTCTCCATACCAATAAGATGCTTCTGAGACTAAAATTTTGCCTGTGTACATAAGGCTACTTTATTGTCTCTGCTCTTTTAAATCAAACTGATGCGCATTGCCCTCCAGGTTTTCTTCCTCATGTTTTTCTTCTAATGATCTCCTCCACAGTCTGAACAATTTGCAGTGTAGGATCTCCTTCTTTGATATTGTCCTCCCCAACCCTCACACTGATGGGTCCCTGTCACGGAGAGGGTGGCCACAACAAAACTTTTGGGTTGAGAGTATTGACGGTTAAAGTGGCAAAAATAAAGGAGCAGAAACGATGGAGTTGGCCAAAACCTAAAGAACTTTAATGGAAAATAAAACAGGGATGATGCCCAGAAACTAAACGCTGTATGGGGACAAACTCCAAGGACCTGAAACAAGGGGGGGCATGACAATGTATACACTTGGGAGGAGAACTTTCTGGAACTATCACCATATAAGGGGAAGGAGTAACCAACAGGGGACCAGAACTTGAACTAATTAACATAACAACACTAAGGACTGTGGGAAGAACAATTAGGTCCTGCCCTAAGTTAACAAATGTTTCCCAGGGCTTGAACTCAATGCCTGATGCTTTCTTGGTGAGAGTTGGTTGACTCTGTGTCCCAGCTGGGCCAATTTCCACAGGTGCCCCCTGATATGGGATAGCACAGACACTGTAACTGGCATTAGGCTTCACTCAGGGAAGGTATATGTGTGATAAAGCCAGATTCTGTCTGGAGTTCAAAAACCAACAGGGTGAAGATGATACAGGCAGAGAAAAAAATCAGCCAATTTGAGATCTGGAATAAGAAAACGTGAATGAAAGTAGGTCTTTTCTCCAGTTCAGCATGTGCAAGTGTGTATGCTATACCATCCTCATTTCTGACACACCTAAATTCCTAAATTTATACTTCTCAGGACCTTTAATTGGCTCTATTCATTCCAAATTCAGAGAAAACAGGGATCAAATGGATACTACTACACAGACACAGCTGTCATCTACCTTCCCTGCCACAAGAATGGATCACATACCAAGAAATGACCACTATTATTTCCTTCATTAATAATTTAGTGAAGTAGTGAGATATTAATCAAGCTATCTTACAGTCTGGATGATGGGACCAACACCTAAGAGATGTTTTTAACATGCAATGATAAACCATCTTCAGGGACTTGTAGCATTGCCTAATTTTAGTCTTAGTTTACCTTCAACGTAATGTGGGGAAAAGAAGCAAAAAGGGAAGGTTTTAGCTCTTCGGTTTCCTCTTCAAAGAGCTTAGCTGTGTTAGCTTGTCACTTATTACTTAGGAATCCTTCTACTTTGTACATAAAGATTAAATTTTCCATAAAACAAAGCCCATTTTTTGCTTTGTATGGACTACACCTGAAGAAATAAGGTCAGGACAAGCAACACCTAAATGAAACCACTTACAATAATGTTTGCCTGCCCTGCATATATCTATCCTAAATGGTAGGAAAGTATGAAAGCTTCCTTCTATTGCTACTTTTAGAGGGTAAGCAGGGAGGATAGGCATGGGACCTTCCAAAGGCATGAAGATGACTTCCTGGCATGGTTCAGGAGCAACAGGAAGAAAAGTCAGCTTAAACCATCTTTAATACAAGATGTGCATAGCAAGCACAGTCTCAGCCATAAGCAGCTTTACACTGCAAGCATAACACAGAGAGACCAGAAACAGCACATACTACAGAGACCAAGTCTCACTTTCAGTGGTGATTCACAGGGGCAAATGAGGACAAAATTAATGTAAGTAGGGGAGAAAAAATGACATTGCTGTGGAAACCATTTCACTTTATGGCATTTTAAGTCTGAACTAAATTCCCAACAATGAATCAATGTAGTTTTGTGTTATTCTACTATTGCAGCCAACCCAGAGTGGGCCATGGTGACAAATACCTTCCAGGCTATCTCCATGAAGCAGAAGCCCCTACTGTTTTAGCCAAAATGCCTGTAGTGCTAGTATATGCTTTATGTGGTTCAGCTAGGACTGGGAAACCTGATCTTATAAAATTTGTCAACATGAATTATGATTTTATTACATTAAATGGCATTCTGGCATTTGCCCATACACCACATCACAGCCCAGCAAACACATATACAGGCCCCTCTGCCAGAGCATGCAGGCACGGGAGTAAAGCTGTGGTTGTTGCGAGGCCTCCCATCCCTGAGCCTGTCCAATTTGGTCATGATTGACATCTCAGCTGAGATGTTTCATCAGTGTAAGTTCCCCCTCCCTGCCTCATTCTTAAGCTTTCAGAAGGTAGGTCCTGTGTCTATTCAGAGGAAGCACCGTGACCTACACGTCTGCCCCTGACCTTTAGCCTGATCAATAAAACTACAAATTGGTCTTTTCTTATCCTCGACACTTTAGTCATAAAATCCCTATTGAGATGGAATGAAACACTGAACTTTATGTCTAGGCATCGTGAACATGTTTCGTGGCAGGGGAGAGACTGGCAGTATTTCAGCCATCAAATATACTACCCTCTTTCACTCACTCTCTGTGCAGCAATCCTGTGTGTGATATTTGAAACCTAAAGAATGCAATTTTTTGTTCTATATTCACAGATTTCCCCAAATATTCCAGAACAGCTAGAACCTTTAGTGTTCTTTAACAATACTTGTTTACTAGTATGCATGCTTTCCCCTTTTGGTGGTGTTCAGGAGGAAGAAAGGAAGAGGCCTCCTTTCTCTCAGAGAGAAACAGAGATCATTTGGGGAGAGAGTCAACAAAGCCTAGTAAGAGTGTAATGCTAGATGAGTGGACAGTTTTTGCTGGTATTTCTGTTGCCTGATGTTTTGTGCCTGGCAGGGGACTGCCTGTAGTGGGACCAGAAGTATGAGAGGACATCGGAGAGCACAACCCAAGGCTCTTATCTTCTTAAGCCTGCCACGGTGTTGGCAGACCTAAGCTTGCATTTGTCCTTGCGCAAAAAACAGTACTTTGGTCTGAAAAAGCATGTAATGGGTTGGGGGCTCTATACCAACAGCCCTTATCATAAAATAAGAAGGGATTTAACATGGCTCTAAATGTGCTTTTTGTGTTACTTTACACCCATTGCAGAGCAATTCAGAGGGAGGAAGGAGGTTGTACTGCACAGTTTTGTGCACAGCTTGGAAAATCTATTCCATCATTACAGTGAAATAGCTGTTGGAGCCACATGCTTTCTTCATGCTGGCAAGAGTGTTGTGTATTTAGCATGCTCAGCTGCTAGTGGGGTTGTAAACCATACTTTTTACTCAGCTGCACTGCCATGGGATGGCCTTGAATAACCTTCTGTGACACATCAGGACTTTTCACTGGTGAAATGAAACATTACTGTGAATCAGAGGAAAGAAGAAAATCCTAAAAGACTCTTCTAATTCCTTTTGGATAGCCAGGCCATTCCTTTTGTTGGGAAGGCTTGCCATCATGTATATCTATCCACAAAACCTACAAAGCCAGATCCAGTCAATAAAGTGGACCAGAAAACCAAGAGTCTTTGGGTTCTTGAAAGCCCAAGAGGAGTGGTATAAAAATAACAGCATCTCCTATGTGGCTTTCTGATGTTGCTGTGTGCTACCTAACACTGCTGAGTCTGCAAACACGACTTCCTCTGCCTCAGCTTGCAGAAGACCCCAGAAATGCTGTGTTGGAATCACATAACACATGTTCACAAGTGGCAGGTTCAAAGTGGAGCGAAGAAACTGCTCCTTTATGTAATGCACAGTTAAGATCTGGAGTGTCTTTTCTCAGGATTTAATGAGTGCTGGAACTTCATGTGAGTTTCAGAACTAATCCAGTACAATTCTGGAAGAAGCAAACATCAGAAGCTACCTGATGCAGCTCTGCTGCTGTATTGTACAGGGAGTTCTTAAGCCAGAACTTGCTAGAGACTGGAATATACAGGGCAGGGGTTGCTATATGCTGGCCCTGTTCTCTACTCTTAGCTAGGTACCACTGTCAGAGAGAGGACTCTGGTCTACACAGAATGAATGCCTCTGCTGTCACTGGTTTTACACAATTTTACATAATTCAGGATGGGACAAGAGTCTTCTGGGTTTACTTCCACACAGAGAAATCCCACCTTCAGGAAACATAGGCTTTTCCTAAAGAGACTTTTAGTGACATCTGCTTTTAATGACACTGAATCCCTATATCTCATTCCAGAGATGGGACTAACATCTTCGCCTGTTTATTCTTTATATAATTTGCTGGATGATCTTTGTGTTGTACCAGACATCAGGTCTTTATTATAATGTATACTGCAGTATCTTATTGGAAAAAAAGAGGAGTGATTCTTCGGAAGAACTAGTTGCCAAAAAAAAAAAAAAAAAGAAGATTAACAGAAGTGGCACAGCAGAACAGAGAGGGAGTACAAGTTGAGGAAAAGTTGGTCCCATTGGAACTGCTAAGAAAACAGTTCACATCTCTCAACTCCCAAATGATGCCACACAAACTTCACATATTATGCCACCTGGTCCAGTCCCAAGCTCATTTTAAGCTCTACCTCAGAACAGTACTTTTTTCTATTTTGTTTAAAAGTGCTTCCTGATTTTATAACTGAGTGTCATTTCCTCTGGGAAAAGGAGTGCTGTCTGACACAGGACAACAGCTCTTTTGGTGGTGGTTATTGCTCTGTATTACTGTGACCATTTTCTCTCCTTTTGCAATGCCATTAAGGACTGAAGGAGGTGAATAGTTAGAGGATAATACACCATTAGAGTCCAGACCTAACTGCACGATACATTTCAAGTACACCGATGTTCACCACCCAGTTTCATCTGTAGTCCATGCTCTGTAAAAGATACCAGCACTGATACAACTGAGGCTTGCCCAGACACAAACTCTATTGGAAGCAGTGACACCAGCAGACCACCATGATTTTAGCAGAACCAGGATTTCATATTTCAATTTCCCAATATGTTGTCTCATGTCATATTTGAGCATGGAACTTGAATAACACTGTATTAATGCTGTATAGACATATAATATGCTGCATACCAACAGATTTGTGTTGCACTTGATCTAGTCATTCTGACTTCTTTATTCATATGTTTGAGCTGTGCAAGGAATAAATATCTCTGGTACCAGATTTAGAAAGAGTGTATTTTATTGCAGACAAGAAGATATTATCTGCTCTGGTGGCAGTATGGGGGATTGATGGCAGTTTACAAAATGCAGAAATTCAGTGTGTGTGTGTTAATCTCTGATAGGCTTATTGCTGTACTAAACTGCTTCCATAAATCGTAGGCTTAATGCTGCTTTCAGGTACACCAACACACACCCAGTAACTCCTGGAGAATTTTAAGATATATAAGTTATAGCAAAATGTGATCCCTTGTAGTGTCAGTATTGTTTTAACGCTCATCTTTTCAATAGGTGGAATACATAAACACTTGAGGTTGTCACTTACCTCACCAAATTCTGCCTTGCTGAAAGGCAGCTGAAGATATCCACTGAGTAGAGCAAGGAGGGGCAGATTCCATAAACCCATTATATGGGGTGATTTATGTGGCATTCATTGTGATTGGGCTTGAGGTGTATATTTGCCTTGTTTTTACAGTGTATGAATGGTCAACTCATAATGCATGTTGTACTCAAATCTATGGATAAAATATGAAGTTCACAGAGGAAAAATAGGAACAGAATTTACACTTTATTCATTTTTTTGTGTCTGCTGTTTCTGCACTTTCAAAAATCAAAATGCATTTGTTGTATCCTAATCTACATCAAGCTGTCCTGCAGGAACATTCATTATTCTTTTATTGTCAGCAAAACACACTGAAACAAGGGTATTAAACATCTGGCCAACATACATTTATGTGGCCCAAACGGCATATTCAAGTTCTAAGAATATAAGAATTTCTTTGGAAACAAAAGTAGTTTTCCCTGTGTCTTGGGAAAGAAGCTATAAAATATAAGCTGTATAAATAAAGCAGTGTTCTCTACCTGAGACAATGCACAGCATAAAAAGTTACCTGAGAAGTGCAAACTCCTGTTCTCTACCACTAATCTCATTTCAAGTCTAATGAGAGCATTTAGATTTAGCAGCACTAGTTTGCTGCTAATCCACGGTGATTGACAAAGAGACAAGTTTAGGACTAGAGATAAGACAAAAAATGAATATTGCCAAAAAATCCCAACAAAAACAAACAAACAAACAAAACTTAAAGAACAAAAAGAGCAGAGATTTACAGAAGAATGAGGACCAGAAGAAAAAAAAGGGGGAGGGGACAAAAATATGTGGCCACAAGCCATGGGTTTGTTTTCACCCCAACTGAGAGGTCTCAGCTGTGGCTGGTGGTAGGACTTAAGAGGGAGATACTGAGATGTTGTTTGCAGAGGTGTGAGAGCAGGCACAGCTCAGCTTCTGTAAGGCTGGTGTAAAAATAAATTAAAAACTGGGAGGTAAGCTCCCAAGTATCAGGTCACAACCCCAGTATCTCAAGGTTTTTCAGCCTCAGAGAATTTTCCTGCTACCAGCACATTTTGCGTAAGAATAGTGATTTTTTGCAACAGTGGAAAAAGGCATGAAAGGCTGAAAAGTGGGGGAGGGTGAGAAGGATCAGTGGCACTTTGTGTGTCATCAGTCTGATGGACAGGATAGTAGATTTCAGGAAGTGTGTGAACAAGAGAGGTTGGCAGTGAGATTTTCAGATTTATAGGTGATAGGGTCTGTCACATTTCCTCCACTTCTCTTGCCACTTCTCCCCTGATGTCCTTTTTTCCTTTCTTATTACCTGGAGTATGTGGGCGCCATTTCCAATTTGCTACTTTCCCTAAACCCCACAATCACTTCTCTCTACCTGAGCAGCCTTCTGCCTGCATATACTTCCTCCGTCCCATCTATCATCCATCTGTATCCTCTCCCACTCTTCAAAACAGCTCCTCCAGGCAGCAGAGATTGTTGTCATAAAAATGGAGGCACTGGGGCAGAGCTAGGAAGGTGGAAATGGTAGAGGAAGAAGGGGATATAAGTGCCGATGATAATTTCTGCTGATGTAGAGGGCAACAAAGGCAGTGTGCAGATTGGGCCTCTCCAGCTAAGAGAGAATAGGCACCTGGTTATCCTTTTCGAAGCTTTGTCTTAATACTGCTGCATACCTTAGAGCAGTCTAAGTCAATGTAGTATGCCAAGTCAATTTGGGATGGGCAAGGGCAGATCTGGTCCTATCCAAAACACACATGGGCATTGGAAGTTACATACCCTGTAGCAGCAGTGGAGACCTCCTGTCATGGTACCTCCAACCCTGGACACAGCTGGCTGGCAGACATGCAGGGTGCCAGAGAGGGACACTGTGAGGAGTGCTGAACAGGGAAAGTAAGAGATGTGGACACTGTACCAGGAGGTGGGAGATGGGGTAACTGGTGTGTCTCATGCATGAGGTGCACCAGCTGGCAGGGCTGCCAAGCCCCTGCCCATTCAGAGATGAACAAGGCACAGACAAAACACCACTCTGGAAGAAGACAAGGCTGAGAATGAGGTTAGATTCACAACAACCAGACATACAATATCCATCATGCAAGATAGTTCTGCACCTTTATTCAACATAATAGTTAAGAAGCTTGGAAATAACCAGGAGGAAAAAACCCTGTGATCAAGGCATGTCATAGAATTCAAACATCCGTGGCTGCCTGATAAAAACATTGCCACTTGTTTTGTTGGGTAATGGAGAAAACCTTGTCTCTTTTCTTCTGTTTCAAACTGAAATAACTACTCTGTGATCTTTCAGATGCCTTGATCGCTTGGCATTATAAGTTGACGTAAGTATGTGCCCACATTACAAATTCAGCTGGTGGAGTTGTCCATTCCAGAGTAACTAAATTATTGCAGTGTAATGACTTGGAGTCTGGTTTTCAAAAACCCTTATCAAGCAGTTTAAAAACTTGCATCATACTTTCCAGAGTACCTCCAGCACTTCCAACAGAAGATGTTTGTGAGTGGCAAGGGAATAGCTGCTATATAAAGAAGCACAAGTTTGATTTGTTTGGGGCAAATTAAAAGAGGATTACAGCAACAATAGCAATAATAATACTAACATCATCATTAATAATAATGACAGGGTAGCACTCTTAGCTGAGCTCCAGTAACTACTGCAGTGATGCTGCTGCCCTCAGCTGCCCATCCTCCCCTGTGACAGAGCCTTGCTGTCACAGAAACTGAGCCAGTGGAAGGGGATATATGTCCCCACATGTAGCCCATGGTGGATCTGGCTAACACATGCAGAGCTGAGCTCTAGCACACATTTTCCAGTGTTGCTCCAGAGGTAATAGCCTCCAGCAGCAAGATGGGCTGGACAGTAGGGCTGTCAGGGAAGTGCCCAGCACACAAAAATCAGAGCTGTTGTTTTTAACAAGAGGAATGAGGATGTCTGTGCCGTATTTGAATACATATGTCCCTACCATAGAATTGCCACACTGATGATGTCTGACAGGCTTTCCCATTGGGCAAAGCCCAGTGTTTGGCAAGGGGAAATAAGTGTTTCCAGTGAAGCAGAATGAGTAAACTTTTATTAATCAGTAAGAAGAACAATTGAAGCTTAAGAATTAAGTGATGCCCCCCTATTCCAGGTCATAACGAGAGATTGGTGCAGAAATTGTTGCCCTGGGGCTACTCTGTGTTCCCTGGTCCTGGGGTCAGCCATCACCCATGAGCTGAGGCCGAGCCCTGCCCATCGTTCTGCCTGCAAAATGTCCACAGCTCTTCCTGTCAGCTGCAAACAGCTGTTGCTAGGGAACTGCGAAAAGTCAAAAAGACAGCAAAGGATGAGGGGAGAGCCGCAGCAGAGGGATGGCAGGCCGCAGCTGACGAAGGGAGAGGGGGAGGGGGAGGGGAGGTGAGAGGGTCAAGAAAAAGGAAGGACTGAAGAGCCTGGGGTGGGAATTGGTCGTCATCTTGCCACAGAGAAACAATTCCCTGTCCCTCAAGGACTGTGTTCTCTTATAATCACTAAACGGTTTCCCTTGATTTTGTTTGTGTGTTTGTTTTTAACCTCTCTAGGACAGAGGTAGAATATCTTTTTATTTAGTGTGCTTTCACATGATACTGTTTTGTACCTGATTATCACCTCACGCTTCATCCCTTTCCTCTTTTAATAAAAAAATTGCCACTCTTATTTTTGTTTTCCTTCACTTTCAAGGACTGTTGTTCTTTACCACTGAAGCATTGAAATTGTAAATATACTTAATCTGATAAATGCAGCTGAGACTAAAACAACATGTTTTGTCTTTTGTCTTGAAATTTTCCTTCTTCCTGGTGTTAATGGGGTGTTGACAGATGTTCTCTCTCTGGGAAACATCAGGATTATAAAGTTATTCACCACACAGAGCTACCTGTGCTCCAGTCAAGCTCTGCCTTGTTTATCCAAGGGCCTCTTTCAAAGCCAGCTGAACCCAGAAGCAGGTTGTTCCCATGCAAAACTAACTTTGGATTTGTGGAGTTAAATCTCTGGTGCTCTGGGCACCATTTGTTGGGTTATAGAATTATAGAGTTCCAAATAGAAGCAGAAGCTGCTCCCAGAGGTCCCAGAAGGGCCGATGTTGCTGTGGCAGCTTCTATCTTCTTCTTGGGTGTTGATGGTGGTGAGGGAGCAGGAACAAAAGCAAAGAAAAAGCAAAAAGTAAATGGCAAAACCACCAGCTCTCCCCAGTGCATGTTCTTATATAGAAAATTCTCAACCAGCTAAGACACAAACTTGAACCCCTACCTCTTAACCTATTAGAATTCTAGTTTCTTAGCATGCCAGATTATGTATAAACTACACATATGGTCTGTCCTGTTCTATCTGAAAATATAAGCAATATTCTTACTGTAGCTTTATTATGTCTAAAACTATTTTGCTGGAGCCTCTATGGAAACTCCAGTATCTAGTACTGTGTTTTTCAACCTTGACTAGAACTCGCACTTCTACTCTGGCATTTGAGACCTTTTACTGACTAAAAGCACTTAAAACTTATTCTTCTTATTTACTTGCTTGCTTATTCTAAAACTTAAACTTACACCTCCACTTTATGTGTGAGTGGTTTAACATACTTCAATCCATCCAAAGGTTTTAATTCAATCCCTGCATTCTGATTTCTCTCTGAAGAATTCAGAGAGATCTTTGATTACAGACTCCAACAGGATCAGACCATATCACTACAAATCCCTGCTGACTCATAGGTCATATGTAAGGAATCTGCATCTAATGGCATTTGACTGCCCACTGAAGTAACTGGACACCATTAGAGCTGGTGCAGGTCTCTGCATGGGACCAAACTACAGCTCAAACTCTGGCACTAGGTCCTCTCAACAGATGCCTTGACATTTCTGCCACTGCACTGTATTGAGTGGGTTGGAATGTGATAAGTGATGGTGTTTGAATTAGAGTAGATTCTAATTGTGGGCAGTATGAAAGTTGTCTGAGCAAATGCATCTAAATAAGGAACAAGATTATATAGTTCATTGCCAAACCGAAACAAGGAAACAAAATATTCTTTGTAATAAAAAAAAAAAAATAGCAACATCATGTAGATAAAAAGGTCAGTAACAAGATATATATGGATAAAGTCATTAAAGAAAACAAAATAAGCTATGTGCAGAGTTTCCAAACTCAACTGTGGTTGAAATACCTTCTAAAGAAAGCCATAACATATAGTAAGAAGCTCTGTTTCATTGGTTACAAATAGTGTAATGTATAATTGATTTATGGCAGGGATGGGTGGTGGGATTGGTAGTATTTCCTTTCCAAGCATTTGGTCCAAAATCAGACTTGGTTGGCAGTGATTGAATGTTATTAGTGTTTGATGGGTCTCTGGTGGAACCTGTGAAATGCGTTGGAGGTTTCAGCACACTTCCTAGTGGACAGATGCCCATACCACTAAAACCACACCTCTTTGGAGCTCGTTACATTCACTCTCATTGGTAATCTCAATGGAGAGGCTCACAGCTGAATGGAGTGTGGAGCAGTCTCCATGCTGATATTTCTTCTCTACCAGTCCTGTGCTGAGGCACAGTAAGGAAAATACAGGGCTCAGTGGCCTGCTGTTCCTATCTATTTGTCAGAGCAAGGAAATATCTTTCAGCTTTTGGACCAAGCATGATAAAGAAAGATTACTGAGCTTGCAAAAACCCATTCTTCCAGGAGAGGAACCAAGGAGGATTTGAGCCCTACATTAGTGCTTGGTATCTTGTTCCAAATTTTTCAGGCTTTAAGATGAAAGATTCTGTTGTGATCCTTGTCAATATTCTCTGCAGGACCAAAGGACCTTGACTGGGCCCTTCTGTAGTGCTTGCATTTCTTTGTGACCAGTGGTACACTCATCAAGAGGCACGATTTGCCTTAAGGATGCACAGAATAAAATGCTTTGATAGGAACCATGTCATTTTCTGCACTTGGAAAGCTCAGTCCATCCTCTCTACTCAGTGACAACTGAGAGAACTGATTTCTCTAAATGAAGGCTTTGGCACATCAGGCTTGGTCTTTAGAGGCTATTCACAGAGCTCCATAGCTCATGTTGCTTACTGGCATTTACATTTTACATACTGCTTTCACCAAGCTGCATCTTGGCAGGCTAATAAATCCACCTGGTTTTTGATGGCTGTTGGTCAGGCTGCTTCCCCCAGCCATCTCCAGGCCTTGTTCATTTCCCTCAGCGACCAGGCACTTCTGCTTTGCTCCTATATTCAACTGGCACTTGGCCTTGCAGTATCTGCCAGGCAGTTCAGCACCTCAGTCTGTTGTTATCCTCAGCAGACTGTGGTGAGTGGCTTGTTCATTAACCTCTTTGCTGCCATAGGAGATATGCACTGCAGAAAGGCCTTGCAAAGACGGGGGTGAGACGTTGTTGGGGGTTGAATTTTTCCCTTTTCTTTCTGTGGAATTTTTCCCATTGTAATGCTAAGTATTTGGGGCTACACCCAGAAGCTCAGATAGCTAAGGTAACAGTTTCTCTCGAAGCGGGGAAGAGAGGGAGAACACCAGAAAAGGAGAAGTGGGATAGGGGCTCCTCTCTGGTTCTCTCAGTCGTCTGGCTCAGAGAAGGAAGGTCGCTAGAAACTCCTCTCTGCCACACTGACGCCGGGAGCTGCCTTCCTTGGCTGTGGGATCCCCCTGCTCAGACACTCTCCCACATCTCCAACTGACTCCAGCACATCCTTTTGGAGCATCAGGACTGACACTGCCCTGGGACCTGTGAGCAGTGTCTCCCCTCCGCCCTTTCCCATCTGGAACACAGATGCCATTCCCCGCAGCGCCCCTCCAGCCACGTGGGATCACCGCATTTCCTCCCTGCGCACCGGGGGCTGGCAGGCAGCGCCAGAACGGGAACTGCACCACAGAGGAAAGGTGTCCACAACCGAGAGAATTGTTTACTGGGTTTTCTGCTCTGTTGCTGTTGATCTCGCAGTTACTGTTGTTGTGTTTTGTTTCTCTTATTACATATATATATATATATACATATATATCAGTAAAGAACTGTTATCCCTACCCCCATACCTTCACCTGAGAGCCCTTTAATTTCAAAATCATAATAAAGGGAAGGGGGTTTATACTCTCCTTTTCAAAACGAGGCCCCTGTCTCTTTTAGCAAATACCTGTCTTTCAAATCAAGACAGACATGTTGAGAAGGTTGCTGGGTAGCTACTGTGTAAGAAGCTCAGGAATTCCCTTACTGCTATAAAAATCCTCACTAACTTATTCACCCAGGGCTGGATGACAACCCAAAGACACCACCCTTCTGACTTCCAGTGGTACCTTACAGAAAGAGAAGCATGTGCACGGAGAGGTAGCTGCATGCCAGACCTGTGACTACAGACTGGCCTTCTCTGCGCATTCTCCAGCCTCTTCCCACATCACAAAGCAGCAAAATCTCTCATTGAATCACTCTTCTGAAGGAGTCTTCTGATTTTATTAACAATACAGGCCACATGGACAAATGGGTTTCCTAACCTAGAAAGCATTAATCTATCTCCTCCTCAGAGGTGTCTCTAAGAGATGGAAGCAACATCACTTGTGTCTCCCCACTGATTATAGAGGGACTCTGACTTCCCACTTACATGTCTTAGGTTTTTAGGTGGCTGAACTCAGCTGAAACAAACCTTGTGCTTGACAGTCTCAAGATGACAACAGCGGGGGTTAAATGTGGAATTATAAGTCATTTCAAGTTACAGTTCTCTTCTAACAGTTTCAATATTTCCAGAAGATAATGAATAGATCCCAGTATTATCCAGCAGGTGAATTTCATTGGATATGATAAATGATGAACTAAACCAGAATACTACCTTTTGGGTCCCGAAGTGGTTCTCTGCAACCACAGAGACTGAGTAAGCTTTGAACTGGTGTCTTGGTTTAAGAGACAGGTATTTGCCAAGGAGAGGGATGAGCCCCTTTCCCTGTAATCCGCTCCCTTTTAATCACTATAATTTGAAATCAGACGCTTTCAGGCATGAAATATGGGGGTAGGAATAACAGTTCTTTACTAATATATCTAACAAGGTAAACAGCA
>VXBI01005056.1:0-30650 GCA_013397375.1 Toxostoma redivivum | reverse complement strand
GGTGAGAGGCAATTAACTTGTAGCCCGGAGTGATTAGCATAAGAGTAGGGAAAAATTCCACAGAAAATAAAAGAAATTATTCAACCCCCAACAACTGGAAAGGAACAGAGTTGATACTAATTGAGTAGCTGTCTTTGTCCTGAGCAGGTGGAAAAGTGCAGCTGTGGTTACTGTCTATATGAGACAACAGCATGGTCAGTGGGGTATAAAGTAGTAAAAGGTGAAATATTTATTTGTGCTACCTAACAGAATAACAAAAGGGTGATGGTTTGATCTAATGTAGAGGTGAGAGCTCCTGCATCAAGAACAACAAAGCCTTAGCCAGAGCAATAGCAGCTGGAGAGGAATTGGACAGGCCCTCCAGAATGCCAGTGCTGACAAGGCAATATTTTGTAATAGAGTGGATCAGCAAGGCAGAGCCTCAGCCAAACAACTGAGCATAATTCAGTGAAAGTAACATTTTCTCAGTGGCCTTTCATGTGCAGAGACCGATATCAGAGGATATATGAAGAAATTGTAAGAAGGGCTTTGCAAATTTCAAACAGAAATGCCACTTCTTGACACCCAGGGAGAGGAATTCTGTATTTTACACGGTACTCTTTGCCCCACATCAGTTTGCTTGGAATGTTTTTTTAGTAAGAGAAGGATTTGCTTTTAAAAATTCCTCTTTCACTGCATACTTTCACCTTTCATTTCTTTTTTCTTCTGTGTTGAACTTTTCTTCCATTATCTGTACCCCCTCACCTACCCATTCAACATGGGCCCTTCTAGCAAGCAGGTTCACGTCATCTAAACTTCAGTTTCCCTCCTGTGATGAGGAGACAGAAAACCCAACATAAGCAGTATCAGAAGCACTAGTTTTAATTCCTTTGTTTCCTTGGAGCAAATTGCACTTCAGTTTTGAGGACTTAAGGCTTTTGTGGTCTCTTTTATCCTGTTCTTCGTATTCCAGAATCAATTGAAGGTTTTGGGAAGGAAAACCCTGGAAGTGAGGTCTGTGGGAATTTCAAAGGTAAGTGTATTTATTTAAATACAATCATGAAAGGCATTCTTGTTTGGTTGGTTTTTAATGTGGAACCAGAATAGGAAAGTGCAGTTAGGATGCTGTGGTGTCAAATGCTGTGGTAGTGATGTGGCTTGACACATTAGCTAGTGCTGCAGTGTAATAGGAATGGAACTCTAAAGCAAAACAGCTGGCACTGACAATCTGATGTCCACATTTACATGTTTTGGGGATTTTAAGTTGATTTAGCTGTAGTCTGGCCCCATGGGTTGAATGCCTGTTAGCAGATATATTTCTGGAACAAGAGTTTCCATTTAAACGGGAATATAAGCTAAATGAGGACAGCGAGGATATTTACTTCAGAAATGCACCTTTGCACCAAAATAAAATGCTAATGCAGACTCACAATACATGGCCAGAAGTGTGCCTCCACTTTTATAAAACAGAAGGAGTGATGTTCATTTCCTTCAAGGAAAGGGGTATTATTAGCCACAGTCCATTTATCTGCTCAAGTGCAATGTACTGGCAATTGAGGATGAATGCTGCATGCTTAGAAACATTAACACTTGGAAAGCATATAGGAATGCCCTAAAAAGAAACATACCCTATGTTAACTATACTCCCTGTGCTTTAATGATCCACCCACGTCCAAATGTTGCCTCCCTCTTTTTTAATCCTTCTTTGGCCGTGTGCCAAAATGCTCACTTGAAAAAAAGTAGCTTTTTTTCTTTGAATTACGTGTGGTTGAGAGCCCCTCACTAAATGCTGAGAACCCTCAATGCCTGCTGACTCTGGTAAAAACTGATGGCACTCAACACTCTGTAAAAGAGCACAGTCTCTTGCCTGTTAGCAAAGGATGTGGAGGGCAAATGGCTGTGTGGGCGTGAGCACGTCTACAGGGAAAAGAGGAAGCAGCTGTGTGTGAGAAAAAAAGAATGACCAAGGAAAAGAGTTGTGTGTATATGATAGGGGGAGACTAATACAGTTAAAATTGAAGTGATAAATCATACCTGAGATCTCTCTTGAGACCTATAAATAGGAAACTGAAAAGCATTTCCTTCTATTTATTTTATAAGTGCTATAAACTTTATCAGCTTTTAGTATTGGAGACTCGTGCAATATTTATGGGTGGTTTACTTTAGAAGTTATTCAGAGGTTAGAATCAGGAGGCTAATGAAAAAGAAAATTGGGATGGGTAAAGGAAAGAGGGCTTTTCCTACAGCCCCATAATAACAAATGCATTACATCTGAGTTGCTTTGGCCCTCTTCCCAATATCCTTTCCTGTGTTTCTCTAGGATATACCTACCCTGAGCTTCGCAGCTTCACAGCTCCAGAGGGGATCACAAAAAGCATCCCTTGTTGGTAAAACTGAAGACAAAACTTATTCAGGAATTCCTATGAGGTGAATCACAGAAGAAGGAGATTGCAGAATAGGACTTGCAAAGAGGAGAGGGTTTCAGAGATCTCAATAGGTTAAAGCATGTGAAAGTCCTCCAAATGGAACAGAATCCATGATGAGCCTCACATAGTCTTCAGTTGCAATACAGAGGAAGGCTACTGTGGGAATGTCCTCTTACACTGGGTAAACTGTTGGCAGTATTTTTGAACTGATTTTGATCTAAACAAAATAAACAAGCTTCTCATCCCTCAAAGAACTTCACACCAAGCCCAGTCCAAATCCCTGTTTCTTAATGTCTGGAAACATTATTCAATTTCCCAAACTTATGAAGTTTCATAGATGGCACATTTATGCTGTGTTCTTTCAAATGGAGACAACAGCTGTTTTCAAAGTTTGGGGTTTCAACAAAAGAAAAGAAATCTGTTCAAATTTATAGCTGAATGAATGAACTTTCCAGACTTGCTGCTCTGTAGAATCCTCCTCTAAGGAAAAGTTGCAGATTGTTCAGATAAAGCAATAGGAACATACAGAGATTGCTGGGCTCTGTTATATGATGGAATTCCCCCAAAAAAGCTGTGAACACGAGCCAAAATTAAATACCTCCAGAGAGCACATCTTATAGCTAAGACAGGAGGCTCTGTCCCAGCTGGGTAAAGCACTGGCACCTGCATGGCATCTGCAAAGTACAAGGGCTCTGTGTTGCTCAGTTGTTTCTGTACACACCCATGGAGTGAAAACTGGACTCAGAAGAGAGCACGACATAGAGCAACTGACACATCTCAAAGATGAGGAGACTAATGTATCGATAGCTCAGTCTCTTCACCTTCATCAAGGAGGGGACCAAGAGGTAACTAACTTATTTATAAACACCTCAAGAGAACTGTCCATTGCTTATGGGGTCCTTAGTATGGCAGAGAAAAACAAATCAACAAATCCTAACATTAAGCTAGGCACTGACAAATTCAGACAAGAAATGAGACTTGTTTGGGTTTTTTTAAATAAATCTAAGAATGGACTACAAAAGCAGGCTGACTTTGGCACATTTTTAAAATCCCCAAATCAAGATCAGATGCCTTACTGGATGATACTTTGTTCTAAGAACGCGCAAGTTATTGGACTCATTACTGAAACAGCTGGATAAATGTCTCTAGCATGTGTCAGATGACACATAGATGATAGTATGTTATTTCCTTCTATCCCTTAAACCATAAGTTTGTGAGTGAAGAAATTACTTAATCCTGTAAATGTAAAACACAGTCTTTATTGTTTGACTTTAAAGACGTATTAAAAAAGAAAACAAACCAAACAAAAAACAAACAAAACAAAACAAAAAAACCAACCAAACACAAAACCAAGTGACCACTGTATGAAGTGATGTTGTAGGGAATATGGTATTTTACCTATGGCCTGACTATATAGTATGGGTAACATTTTGGCCAACAGGAGTTATGCCTTGAACTTCAAAAGGATGAGGTTTAAAATGCCGCTGCCAGCAACTGTCCATTATTGGCCCAGTTATGAGAAATTTCCAACTATTCTTCAAGCAAATTCAGCTGTGCACTGCCTACTTGTCTCCTAGTGTCAGATGGACTAACAGCAAGTTTTGTGGAAGTCCTTCAGAGAGATCAGGAACAAACATTCAAGGATGGTCTTTGAGTAACCTTTTTTAATTGTACTATCTCACAAGTTTCTGGCGCTGTTGACCCTAGAGAAAACTTCAATTACATTATTTTTAAACAACCATTTTACAGATTAATTTTTATTTACTTGGATAGGATTTATCAAAAGAGCTGAGAGAAAAAAATTCTATAAAGTAAATAAACAATATCTGTCTCCTAGGATTTTATGTCTAGACCAGACAGTAGGTTATGAAATAATAAAAGAGAGAAAGAGGAGGAAAAGAAGGTGTTATCAAAGGGGATAGAGGCAATGTTATACCTAGAAAAGGCTGAAAGAAAAAATAATGATGACCAATGGCTCAGCTGTTATAAGACAAAGGTTCAGAGAGGGGAAAATGCCTGAGTTACTGGGAAAAAAAAGGTTAAATTATTCTCCTTTTTACAGGCCTAAAGGAAGATGTGAGGGAATACGTTACTCTTCAAGCCAGATTCAGGATAGTGATGAGGAACAGTCCTTTCCAGCAAACAGTTTTAGCCACAACATAAAAAATTATCTGCTGGAATATTGAATCAATAAAAGGCAGTTTTCATAAGTGTAGTATATTCATGTTATTTATTGAAACAAGATGAAGCAACTCTCTGGCATATTATGCCTTTTAATTCACAGGAAAGTTCTCACCTTTGAAGAAGGGAGTGATATTGTTTAACTTAAGAGTTGTGTTTTACTTTTCATCAATGACTTGGGTGAAGGAGCAGATGCTGCCTCAGCAAGTGCACTGATGACACAAAGCTGGGAGGAGTGGCTGATTCCCCAGAGGGCTGTGCAGCCCTTCAGAAGGACCTTGGCATAGTGAAGAGATGGGCAGAGAGGAACCTCCTGAAATTCAGCAAAGGCAAACACACGGCATGCAAGAATAACCCTCTGCACCAGCACAGGCTGGGGCTGACCTGCTGGAAAGCAGCTCTGTGGAGAAGGACCTGGGTGTCCTGGTGGACCAAGAGTTGTCCATGAGCCAGCAGTGCCTTGGGGGACAAGAAGGCCAGTGGTGTCTTAGGGTGTATTAGGAAGAGCATTGCCAGCAGGTCAAGGGTTTTTCACATCTTAGATACTTTTAAGGGCTCTCTCTAGTGTAGAGTTTCTGTTGGCTAGTAAGGGGTTGAGCTCCCACTGTTGTCCTTTCCTTGTTGAGACACTAAAATGGTCTTTGAGTGAACAAAGTGAAAAAAGCATGTCTTTGGGACCTGTCATCCCAATAAAAGAGTCAATGGGACCAAGAGCTACTGGAAAGATAAAGCAAGGCAAAGACAGAAGCGAGAACAATGAAGAGTAAGTCACTGGAGAGCAGGGTGTGTTTGGATGCTTTACAACAGGCTGCAAGGTGTAAACTGCAGACTGCCCATGACAAAAGCTCCTCAGGTGTCCCTAGAAGAGTGCTGGTGCAGTTAACAGACAACAAAGCCAGAGGAGTCCAGTCTGCTGTCTTGAGGTAATCTTTGCCAGTTCAATGGGCAGGTAAATCCATCCAGGAAAGGTTTGTCCATAAAAAAAAAGATGAAAATTACTTTGAAGAGCTAGAATGGGACCTGCTGTGAAGGGAAAAGTGTCAGTGAAGGTGACAACAGCCTTCTCACCAGGTGACAAGACCATAAATGTCAATGGGAATTTCATTAGAGGGAAAGAAGAAAAGTACAGACTAATAAAAGGCACAATGCTGACAGCAGCTTCTCCTCAGCAAACATTTCCGGCCCACTTCTCTGTCATACACACAAAATTTATTGCCACTATCCAATGCATTAACCCTTACTGTATTAGTTAGGGCCCAGGGAATAGCCACTTCCATGCAAGTTATGTCCAGCCATAGGACGATGAGATTTGGCTGCAGAGAGAAGGCTAGCCATATTCTGCCCATTCTGCCTGAGATCTCTCCTTGTCTGCTTACCCAGCATGATCCAATTCCTCTTCCCCACACTTTTTATTATATTCTGCAAGCCTAGAACCCACTCTGTACACAGAAATTGTGCTCCTCGTCCTCAGAGCCAGTCTCTCATTGCATGTGCTGATAACGTGCTGGCTTCCCCAACCCCCTGCTCTATTTTTCACCTCAACCTGATACTAGATCAGGGTGGGTCTTGAGCAATTTCTCAGGCATTGCACTGCAAATGAAGATACCAAGTGAGGGAATTTGCTCTTAGTCCACAGCAGACCTCATAGCCTAAAGGCAACCATGCTGTAAGCACGCAAAGATCCACAGATTTGGGAACTCTTGATATTTGGAACAAGAAAATCTTTCTCCACCAGCTTTTCTTTAGATTAATTGCAACCACTCTTATTTTTTTCTTGATGCCCTCCTAGAAGATCTTCAGGTGTGTGGTACCTTCTTTAGAAAATCTGTTCCAGTTTGTGTTCATTGCTCCTTTTTTCCAGCTTCCCCCTCCTCTCCGGGGATTTCTCATCTCCCCCTCTCCTGCTGCTCTGGGGAAATGCTAAGGCTAGCTCCTAATTAAAATGGTTGCAATTCCCCACTGGAACAGTGGTACCAGGGCCTGAAACTATCCTGTGTTTGTGTCCCCTACAGACAACCTGGCTGTGCTCAGACACCTTGCTGCTCACTCCTCCTGTCACAGACTTTCCCATACTGGCTCCAGCAGGTTTCTTCTGTTTTCTCATCTGTGCTAATCTCTTTCCAGTGCTGCATGCAGGGGATGGGAAGGTCACTCCACAGATAAAATTAAGATCTCCCCACCCTGAAAATGACAAAAGGGAAAAAGCCATGGGGGAAAACATGAAGGAGGCAAAAATACAGCTCTACCTTGTGCTGCGTCCACAACGACAGCACTTCCATTTGATTTTCTATTGTCCTTTGTGGAGGTCCAACACACAGAACAGTGCCTGCCACCCAAACAACACCAAACATGTAACCATCTTACTGCCTAGATTAGCAACTTGCAGGAGATGTGTAAGCATGTATACAATATATGGCCTGCCCCACAAAACAACAAAAATAAAAAGCTGGCCCGTGTTTCTCCCCACGCATGTTCTGCCCACCACATCCACAGTTGTGCCCTCACTAGTGCAGCATGAGAGTATCTTTTGTGCAGCACTGAAACACTGCCACTGAGCTGCAGCATTACTTGTCATTCACAGCCATCAAACAAAGCTCATGTTCTGTGACTGTACACATCACTTCTGCAGCCACTGCCTGCCATGACAGTATTATTACTCTGGCTAGAAATGTCCACATCAAGTGTCTCTTGGAATAGGGAAACTCCTCATCTGGAGAAGATTTTGTAGCTGCATCATATACCAGCATCATCCTTATTAGAACCAGCCCAGGCAACGTACCAGAGGTATTGCAGTGTTTAACCACAGTGGACACCTCTTCACCTGGCATGTGATACCTAATAGCCACTATCAGAAACTGAAGGTTCTCTTCTGTTAGGTGGGAGCTAGCAACACAGGCTTCAGGACCCAGAGTTGCACCTCAGTTCTCTAAACCAAGCAAAACTCATCTACAGAATCAGACAATCAATTTGTTTGGAAAATACCTCTGATATCCTCAAGTCCAGCCTATGACTCTACACCACCATGTCAACTGGACCACTGAGTGCAACATCCAGCCTTTCCTTAAACACCTCCAGGGATAGTGACTCCACCACCTCCCTGGGCAGTCTATTCCAATGTCCAATCACCCCTTCTGTGAAGAAATTCCTCCTAATGTCCAGCCTGAACCTCCCCTAACTATGTCCTCTCATCCTGTCACTAGTAGCTTGGTAGAAGAGGGAAACACCCACCTGGTCCCAACCTCTTTTCAGGTAGTTACAGAGAGTGATAAAATTGCTCCTGAGCCTCCTCCTCTCCTTTGTCTACATAGAGGTGTCTATTCATAAATTTCAGAATATATACCCAGCGTCTATATTTTAAACCTTCTATGTAAACCATCATCAGACTCAATTAAATAAGCACAGATTTGGTAAAAATCACACTCATGCACAAATATATGTGTACAATATATATTCCTCCCATCAGCCACACACACAACACACAAATATACGCATGGATCCAAGTGGAAAAAAGTGCAGAGGCAAATAACTGTTTCCTGAAGGAACCCAGGCTATGCCTGACAGCCATTCAAATGACCTATGTGTAGATACAGAAAATCCAGTGGTAGGAATATTTTGTGTAGTAATGTTTTCCAAAGAATATGAGAGACTGGAGAACCTGATCCTCATTTAAAAATATAAGGCAGAACATCTTGCACAGCAGTTCAAAGTGCTTTGTTGGTGTAAATAAAGTTCAATTTTGCCACCTTATGGAGAAGCAGAAAGGACAGGGTCTCTCCGCCTGGGGATGGCAAGCAGAGGGCAGAACTGGAGCTGGGAGAGCTCCACCCTCAGGGTGATGCCAGGGGAGTAGGAGGAAGATGGGCAGCAGTCACTGCTCCCAGGAAGACAGTGCACACCCAGGCACAGCCACTGACTCACACACCTTGGCCTGTGTGCCTGGCATCAGCCCCATCTCAGTGGCTCTGACACAGAAAAGAAGGCAGAGGAGCAGTGACTGTTCCGCTGCCACCAGCAGTCTGCTGCCCTGGGCAACTGCCTCTGTTAGCTGTGCTTAAAGCTGGAACTAATGCTGGCCTTGATAAAGCTTAGGCTGAGGGGACTTGGCTGCTTTGGACATTGTTAACCTGTATTTTTTTTTCAGCTGTAACAGACAAGGAAACAAATAAAAGCATTATCACTGAAGTTGCCCAAAGGTTTTAATTCAGTATGCAAGAAATTGTATGGGAAGGTAGAAACACCTGCTTGGAGATTCAATTTAGCAACATCAGAAATTTACTGTTAGGTGTTTGAATATAAAACCTCAATGAAAAGAAAAAAAAAATGGAAAAATAATATAATCAAAAGTTTCAATGAAAACGTTTGAGTTTTCCTTACTGATTATTGCAAACCAAACAATTTTATGCCAAAATTGTCTAATTGACAATAAAATAATAATTTTGAGTTTGAAGAGCCATTATATTTGAATTTGAAGTGGTTTATGGGAATAACAGTATGATATAATATTTCATATAATATTATATTATATATTATATAGTATAATATTTCATGTTGCCTCCTGGGGTCTTCAAGAGGACTTCCTATCCCATGAGACACAGTGGAGTCAATTCGAGAGATTCCATTGGTGTTGTATCTGTGTGCCACAGTCACTAAGAGTAATGGTGGCTGACAGGGGTGCTTGGCTCTTCAGGGAAATGACACAGCCTCCTGCTTCCTCACAAAAAGAAAAGCAAATGGAAAAGACATGCAGATACACACTGATAGCAAGAGGCTTGGAAAGATCCTGGAGAGGATCTCAAGCTCGATACTTACAGTTCCACTGAGGAGTGAGTTTGCAGACAAATACTGGCTCTGCTAAACTGGGACCATCCACAAGTCTATGAAAATAGCACAGTGTTAACCAAAAGCCTGAATAATAGCTTATGGAAAAAGGAATTAAAGATTAAACAACATGACTATAAACAAACTTTACAAGCCAGGGGTACTTAAGGAGCAATTAGTTGTTATTTCACCAATAAAGAATCATCTGAACTGACAGGGTTAGGTAGAAGTAGTTCTTTCATGTAGTGATTAAATACACTTATATTTTCTTAGAATCAGTTGTTCAGGTAAAAAGTAGAAATGCATTCAGAAAGGATTCTGATAGTTCCACTGCTGGTAACAATGCAACTTTAGCTGTAGCTTTTGAATTTCCGTATCTCCTTATGGTAGGGACTTTGGAATGTGGCTGTAGAAAAGATTGCTCAGCGCTTGCTTACTGCTTTTAACTGGCCATGCTAAAAACATAAAAATGGACAAGGCAATCTTACCAGTGCTGAGGTGTCAGTTTTTAGGTTATGTCCTACCACACAGCAGGACACCAGCACTCAACCACATGGGCTGTCTTACACTGAAGGGAAAATGTCATCCAGCATCAGCTCAGCCAAATATATCCAACTGCTGGTAAGACATGCAGGGATGTTCCCAATAATGTCTGTCTCATCTGTCATCAAGCAGTAACTATCATTTCTCCTCAAATCAAAACATAGTCTGCTCAACAGGGAGCTAATAAAAAAAAAAAAAACCAAAACAAAAAAAACCCAAAAAAAACAACCCCACAAACCAATTCTGAGGGGAAGAATGACAGGGAAATTTTTAGGCACATAAATTATTTACATAAAAAAGATGTTGTGGTTCAAAAATAGCCCAAGCTGCTAAAACGTAGTTTAGAGTTACTTTCTGGGCAGCAACTGAACCAGCCTGAACTGAACCAGGAAGGGATTCTAAACTCATACTTTCCTTAAAGTCATAAGAAAGACTTACGCCAGAGATTGCAGCAGATTTGTTACCTTTTTCTGGCTGAAGCTGTGCAAATAAGAAAAGAAATATCCACTTAGATACTGAGTAAGTAGTCGAGCTAGAACAAGATTTCTTCTCAAAAAATAGTTCTCTTCCGATGCAGAGAATCCCTCCTCACAAAAACCTACAGTCAGAAAAGAAGATAGATTACATCAAACATGCTAAAATATTTCCAAATAAGCAATTCCTACTGTTAGGCTCCTCAAAAAACCACAGATATTTTCCTGGAGGCTGCCCATTATTGGAGCCACTTCAATTTGCAGATGGCCAAAGCAGAGAAGTCTAAAGCAAACAGACTGACATTCCCAACCTGATGCTTCTGTCTCAAATTTCTGTTAAGTCTCATGCAGAAAACTACATGCAGTAAGAGGATTAAATTTTCAATCCCTGTATCAAAGCATATGGGACTGAATAAACTCCCAAAACTCCTTTTCCCACATTCCCATGCTGAACGTCATGACCAGACTATAAAGAGAGGACAGAGAGGAGCTGTCATAATTGAAGGACTAGTTCTACCCTACTTTCCTTGTGAAAGCACAACTCTGAGCAGTAAATTCACCACTGGTTTACTTTCTTCCAGCAATATTGACCAAATCAATCAGTGCTGCAGCACCTTTTGAATGTAAATCCCTAGGAAGCTGCAGAGTCCATTTCTATTTCACAGCTCATCAAAGGGACTCAGAAACCATGGTGTTGTACTTGCAGACTGTAATGGGCACCAACACCCCAGATTTTCTCCACGCTTGCTGAGATCTGATTTGGCCTTAGACAGCCCATCTTAATCTATTGCCATGGAAACCATCACATTCCAGGGCACAAGGCCACCTCTTCCTGGGACACTGGGCTTTTTCCAGCTCAAGTAGAAGCAATTATTCTAACAAAAAAAGCGGGTATTAGTGGTGAGACACTGAAACAGGTTGCCCAGAGGTGTGGTAGATGCCGTTTCTGGAAACATTTAAGGCCTGATTTGACAGGACTCTGAGCAACCTCATCTGGTTGAAGAGGTCCCTGCTCATTGCAAGAGAGTTGGAGTAAATGACCTTTAAAGGTCCCTTTTAACCTAAACTATTCTATGACTCTATGAATATTCTAAGTAGCAACATAGGGACTATGAACAGATTCCTCTCTCCTGTATTTCAAGGAAACCTTTTGAGATTTATTGGCTGTTGCCAAGACAAAAAAAAAAAAAAAAAAGAGTGGGCTTGCTGAGACATTGATGGCTTGTGGGATATTGATCTTACTATTTCTCACCAGATGTGAGACGAGGGATATCGAAGATGATAACTTCTAATAAGAGCTACAGGGAAACATACAACAGGATAAATCATTCACTGTACAGTAAAATGCTCCAAAACCATTCTGTCAGCAAGGTTGAGTTTGTCAACAAAACAGCTGCCTTACTCACACAGAGATGTGCCATATGTTTTTTACAACCAATTATCTTCTCCACAGCTAGAACACTTTCCCCTACTAAGCCAAATCCTGCAACTTCTGGTCCCTATCAGAGTCCCTGAATGTGCAGGCCTGTGACAATTTTGTTCCCAGAGCTAGAAATCCTTGCCCAAATGACTTGAAAACCCCCTACAGCACCTATGAAAACCCCAAATCAAACATGCCTGAAAGGAGGGAAGGCAAGAAAGAGCTACCATCTCCTCAGAAAGAGCCACTAACCAGAAAAGGAAAGCAAGGAAGTTGCCTTCCTGCAGCTTCCAAACAGAGCATGTCATGAGTGCCATGACGAGGAGCAGCAACCCACATGGAGGAGTGGGCTCAGGGTCACGCCCTGCATTCCCTGATATTCCCATGCCATCAGGACATTCTAGTCTCACTGAGCTAGTGGTCAGCTGGAGACAAAAACACTGTCAAGAAATAGCCAGAAAACTCCTGCTTCTCAGTTTTGGAATCAAACCTAATTTAAAAGACTGCAAATCTGCTGAAAAATTAAACTATTGCTTTTAAGACAGCCACTGTGAGGGCTGCAGGCATGGCACAGAAGTAACCATGCAACTCTTAATTTTGGAATGGGATTGTGAGTTCATTTGTTATCTTCAATGAAAGAAAGAGACACACAGACACACATATGTTCACCAAAGCTGAGACACAGAGTGAGAAGTCCTTTTCCCTGTATTCTCCACACCTAGTCCTTGAGACTCAGCAACAAGTACCCTTGGGATGCAGCAATGGTGAAGAGGAATGTTTTCAAGTGGCACTGTAACCAAAGTGTGCTGAAGGGGGCATTGGTGGTTCACACAAGGTGAATGCAGGGCACCCAGCAGACCACACCAGGGCTGATGTGCCACTCAGCACACCACAGGGCAAAGCTGTGCCCTAGATATCCAACACAATAACATGTTGCAATTTATTGCATGTCTTGCGTGGCTTAAAAAGGCTAAAACTTTTGGCACTGAAGTCACCAGGAATGAGAGCAGCTCTGGGGAGACACAGCAGTGAAATCCTGTTGTCACAGGGTCACCACAGAGAGATGTCAGGCATAAACTTAGTGAGTGTGTCTGCCTCCTCTGTAGGGGCTCAAGGGAAAGCAGTTTACTCCAAAGGGTAAGCAGAGCAGGAGCTAAAAAAAGATAGATACAATTGCTAATACAAACTAACCTGTAAGGCCAAGGGTTTCTTTTTGATTTGTACTGTCTCCACTGATCTGTGACCCACTCTGACCTCTGCCTCTGACCCTTCACCTCTGGCAGTCAGTGGAAATTAGTCACTCCAAGTAAGGACACAGAGCCTGTGTCTGTGGTCCGTGCTGGTTTCCTTAGGATCAGGGCACTGTAGGATCAGGGCACTGTAATTGCCTGCAGCATGCACTGCAGCTCATGGTGCTCCTCCCACTGTCTATCCACTTTCCATGGTTCCTCAGCAGAAGGGCAATTTGCTGAAGGGTGCTCCTGTCAGAGGAGTTCTTGTCATTTGGTAGGTAGGTAGGTGAGTCGTCCAAAATTGGCTGCCTGCTCTTGCCTCATTTTTCCTAATGGGCAATTCAGCTTTGCAAGTTTGCCTCTCCAGTGCTGCCGGAAGAGTGAGTCACTGTCCATGAGTTGTATGCAGAGATCCAGAAATTTTGTTCTGTCTTGTGACTGAGCCTGGGCTGGCCCAAACACAGCTGGGACCATATGACTGGCTTCTTGCTAAACCAGAAGTTAATCTCATCAGAAGGCTCAGTCAACAAATGCTGCCTGCATTTCCTCAGGATCTGTCCTGGTCCCATGGGAGGGACAACAGGGACACAGGATTGAAATGGATGGCTTGCTCCCACTGCAGCATCTCCAGATTTGCAATTCAATGGAAGATGGAGCAGGCTGCTGAGCTGCCTTTGAAAGGGTCAGGGGGTTCAGAAGCAGCAGGAAAGGAATGGAGGCAGGGTACAAGCAGCAGAAGAGCCAACAGCAGAAGAGCCAACATTATTCCTCTTCATTCCAGGGTGAATGCTCCTGGGGTAGAAGAAAGAGCACACCTCTGATTGAATTACCAGCAGAAGAATAAGGAAATGCTGGATGGCTAACACCCATACCATTTAGCAGACATACATGTGGCTCACACTGGTGGTAACACAAGCTTACAGTCAGAAAACCTTTGCCCCAGGGGTACTGACAACAACTTTTCTCTGACTTGTGTTCATACCTCTGTTCTACAATCCTCAAAGCACCCAAAGCTTTCCATGTTACAGCTAAAGACAAAGCTAGTGTGTTATATCAAAGCATGAGAGACTGTTGATTTCTATATGAGTTGCAAGGAGCTGGTGAGACTTGCAGAGACCCAGAAATATATACTGAAGTGTGCAAGGAGACCATGGTGCCTTCCTCTTTGCCTCTAATCCCTCGAGAGGATGAGGTATTGCTGTAGGCAGCACTGCTTAATTGCTTGCATTATGATGAGAGCAATCCAGTCAGACAAAAGAGGGCCTGAAAAACTTGTGGATTAAACACCCTGATTTAACCACCAAAATGTACAAAAATTTTAATAAATAAGATCTCCTTCTGCAGTTTTGATTCATCTTTGTCTCTTAAGTTCAGATGGCATTAGTCCCAGGAAGTCATGGCAATCTAATGCAGTCTGTCACATGAGCTCATACAGTTTTCCATGATGACAAAGCCATGGTTGCAGGTAGTCAGCTCCAAGCCTGTGCTAAACTACATGATGAGAACTTTTAAAATCCTGCCATTTTGTTCAGCTGTGTGTCTCTGGATGATGCAGGGCAGCTGGTGGATATGGCTCCATGCCTGATGTTGGGATTGACTTCAGACAAGATGATAAAGATGGATCTTTCTGTCCTTGAGAGCTGTATCCTCTCCCAGTCCATTTCTCCATTTCTTTCTCACTCCTAGAACATGTTGTACTGGTTTGAAAGCAAAACCAGTGAGAGACTCCAAGTCAGAAATACAATTTAATAGGAAAAAAAAATGAGAAAAAATAAAATACATGCAATAGTAAAAAAGAAAACCACTGACAGAGTCAGAATACAACCTGACACCCCATCAGTCAGGGTGTTGGTAGCTGTCCCATTAAATGGTGGCTGCAGACCTCCTGGAGTGACAGATGTGGTTCAGTTGAAGCAGTGATCCTGTAGAAGGATGCATTTTTCCTTCGAAAGTCCAGTGATGATGTGGAAAGGTCCAATTTTTCTCTGGGATCCAGTGGAAAAAGGCTGCTTTGGTGTTCGAAATCTCAGTTTTTATCTAGGTAGGAAAGGCATGGCTCCTCCCCCTGGGTGGGACATCTCCCAATGGGATGATGTAATTTTATCAGTCATGCAGTGGGACTCAATGACCCATTAACAGAAGATATCCTCCTGGAGGAAGGATAGGTCGTGGAAAAAATAAGGATGACTGCCCACCTGGTTTTTAACAGATGGTGATAGAATACATAGTTTTGGGCACATCTTTATGTTGTAACCTAGGACCCATGTATAAACACAAAATTGTTTCAGGAAAGAAGAAAAAGGAATCATAGGACTTGTCTTTCTCCAGTTGTTTGTTCTTATAATTTCCCCAAACAAAAGCAGTCTTCCCCAAACACATGCCTGTTTTACTCACTTCCTCTAGCAAAACCGGTGCACTTTTTATGGTTTTATCTTCAGACCTTAGCAAGGCTAAGACTTGATTTCTTCACCACTCCTTAGTATGAGCCTTCTTCATACAGCAGATTGTAAATTGTTGCTTAGACTTCTACTGAGATAACAGTTCCTGAGTAACCTAATTCCATGGAGCTAGACCTCTCCTAGCCCTATCACACTTCTACTTAAAGGCTTAAAAGGCAAGATGTTATTTCTCTTCTAGTATGCAATGATTTATCTATTTCTAGTGTATTGCATGGCAGGCTCTATCCAAATATTTAGTGGGTAAGTTTCATCTGTTTCATTGGAAAACCATTTAGAAAAGACAGATACCTTCGTCAAAGATCAAGGGCAAAACCAGGGCCTCCTTCATTCTTTTCTATTCAACAGGATTTAACTCACATCTTTTCAGAGCATTCTGACTCAGGCAGCTTCAGCAAAGTGCAAATTCCAGCTGCTCTGATCTCATGGATTTAAAACTCAACTATTTCCATTTTCATGGCTACATGCTTCCTGTACTTTGAACTTGCTTTGAACTTTGGATTTGAACAAACTTAGGAGCTTCCAGTCATAATCAGTGAGATTTCATGTAGGCAAAAAAAAGGAAAAAAAGAAATAAAAAAGATGTTCTCTATGGATCAGACATAAAATCAGCCTTGGGTTCAGTCAGAAAGGTCAGATTAACTTCCTAATGAGCCCTACCTGAGTTTTAGGCTTGTACCAACAGCTGAAACTAGTCAAATTTCACTCCATTTCATGTCTCATTTCAGAGGTTTTATGCACTTCTAGACCTCACCATTTTCAACATATATAATTTGGCTTAATTACTCCTGATTGGGAGAGTAGATATAAATTATATTCAAAGAGAAGAAGGTGGCCAGGCCAATAAATCTCTCATCTGTTACTGAACTTTGACAAGGCCATTTTTTTCCAGAGTGTGCTGAAGTTGTTTCAGTTGGATGTAAAGTCATAGATGTCCACATGGTAAATCTGTTTCAGCCAGAATGTAGGGCCCATGGCTTCCTGGAGGTTGCTGTAAGTGTCCACAAGAGCTGGGGTCACCTGCAGGGCGAGACCTTTCCCTCGTTGTCTTCTGCCCCATGCAGAAAATGTGCTGCTTTTTGGGCAGCAGCACATCAACCCCCTGAGAGCCTGTGAAGCTACAGAGCTCTGCCTTAATGGGTGATACAAGAGTATGACCTCATTTTCCTGTGACCACCTGAACAGGAGACAGCACTAGACTTGCACTCACTTGAGAGAGGCCCATGGTTGTCCAATGCCAGCAGCATTCCAAGCATCCACACTTCCTGGGTTCTGTCCTTCTGCTTGGCCTACAGAAAGCAACAAAAGCTCCAAAGCTGCTTTCCTTGCACCACCTTCACAGGATCAGTGAGGGTATTTCTTCACATCTTTTCTTTCTGGAGAGTATTGTGTGGTATCATGTGAGCTGCATCTGTTTAGTTTAAACCTGAATGACACTTATGAAGCAGAGAGAGGTTGAAATCGGTAATGCTCCTCTGATATGCTTCAAGCTGAGGGATGGAGAAGGCTTGAGCATGACACAACAAAAGGAAGTCCAAGGCTTAGCCCAGTGCAGTTTCATGACCAGTGCCCCATCCCTGGAAGTGTTCGTAGCCAGGTTGGATGGGGTTTTGAGTACCCTCGCCTAGTGGAAGGTGTCCCTGCCCATGGCAGTGGGGTCAGAACAAGATGATATTTAAGGATCCTTCCCACCCAAGCCATTCTATGATTCAGTCTTCCTGTCCAGATCCCATGTGCAAACCAAGCTGGGTTCCCCCTTCAGGCTGCTGCAGGTACCCAGAAAGATGTGGTGTGATCTCTGACCATGGACTGACTGACTAACTAGAGACCTCCAAAGATTAATTACCACATCCCTTATTCTCCCATTCACTGATCTTTCAAGTTGTTTCACCAACACATGTTTGGGCAGGAAAATAGAAGTAGAATGCAAATTACTCATTATAAACATATAAATATATATAAATATATAAAAATATATATTAAAATAGATAATTTCTCCCATTCTCTACTCCTTCTGAGAGAAGAGAATGTGAACTCTATTTTAGCTGGTGGTGTTGCATCCCCTTTACGCTTATACAAATCAGGTAAAAATATTCAACGTCTCATGTCTACCTTTTTTCTTTCTAATACTTTTTAGCTACTTCAAAACAACTCAGATATACTGTGGGTCTAAAGTTCAGCTCCAAATCAGATACTATTAGGATCAACTACTACCGAAGCAGTCTGCTACAGAAAAGGTGAAGGAATTGGAAAGAAGAAAATTCCAATTAAAAATAGGAAGTGTGGAGTACAAAGAGAGACTCTGAAATGGTGGCAAGTGAGTATAAGAAAGACAAGCAGAGACTGTCAAATAAGCAGCAGGAATGCAAAGACATGGAGATTTTAATAAAAAAAAACATGATAACTAAAGCTAGTCAGAAGCAATTGTATTTTTCTCTGGAAACATTTTTATAACAATATGAATTGCTAGGGTTTGGCTTTTTTCCCTAGAGGCTCACTATATAAAAAAAGAGCTTTCATCTGTTTTCAGTACAAACAGGAAAAATACCTTTTGAGACTTTTCCTTTTAAGAAAGTACAAAGGAAAATATTAATTATATAATTGTACTTACATCTTCCATTGAATCTTCCACTGAAAAAAGTTTCAGACACCTCATTGAGTAATATGCAAGGTGATGGCAACCAGGGACAGCTTGGCTGCTGTCAAACCATTATCTTTCCAGCAGTGGTATTTCACATTTGATTGTAAGAATTTTACACATGCCTCATATTCCTTGGGAGAAAAACCACACCACAAGCAAATTATTAGGGGGAAATAACTTCATATCTCAAAAGGTAATTGCAGAGATCTCCAAAACTGCAAATGAGAGATTACCATCCTCCCCTCTGTTCTTTTCCTCCACTCCAAATAATTCCCAGCTTTTACTTCTGTTTTCTGCAGTCATTCATGAATTTTTTCTCTTCACTAAACCCCCAAATGAGCTCTTCTGTACAGAGCAGATGGGTCAAAAAATCCATCAGCTTGCCCATCTGCAACTCTTGATATCATGAGCACCAGACAGTTTTACAATACAAAACGCTGACTTTTAAATTTTTCCTAATGTAAGGCTATAGATACAGGTAATGATATAAATACTGAATCAGTTCCTCTGGAATTTTTGCAAAAGAGCTATTCTGTGAAAATCTTGGGAAACCTCATGACCCAGAACACTGGCTTATCAAAAGCCCCAACTTACAATGGTTATTGGTCAAGCAAATGTGTTATCTTAAATAGGAGGGAATACATGAAATTAGGATCTAGCTTCAGCCAGAGTTCCCTGCCTTCACTCCCTATTCTCTCCTCTACTTCTAACATTAGCTTGATTTAAGATTATGCTATTAAAACACAGGAGCCTAAGGGAATGCCCAGAGAAAATATTCTTCTCACACTTTTGCAGTATCATACACTAAAGATGTGCTTCCCATCTTTGTCTGTACAATCCTTTATGGAAGGAGTTGCCCGGATTATTCCTGCTTCAGTTTTTTTTTCCTGGGGGTTTGTCCTTTTCATGTGGATTAAGTCAGCTGGAGAAGCTGGCATCAGGCAGTCAGAAGGGTGTGTGTGAGGACTTCAAGAAATGTCTCTGGGGAGAAGGAGGGAGAGCAGTGGCTTTGCTCCAACACTGTTTCCACACACCTTAGCCTTACTCTCTCCAGCTGAAGTGCCATCACTGTGCCACACCCCCCTGGTCAGCACAGTCAGAACTGTCCTATCGTGCGATCACACCCTCCCTTACCAAGTCATTTGGTACTCTGTGTCTCTGCATCTCATTTCCAGCAGGCCTGTGTAGGGAGCTATTGTTGCTGTTTGGCAGATAAGCATGAAAAAGAAAAAAGACAAAACATTGTAGTAGTCCTGATCTCAGCCAGAATTCAAATGCGTGGAGGACTTTCCTTGCCAAATCAGTGAACAAACAAATAAACAAACTCTTTTTTTTCCCGCTATTTTGGCTCCAAGAAAACATGTCATTCAATTCAAAAGGAATGCTCCCTTTCCATTTTCAGTAAGTTTAACAGAAACAAACAATGGGAATAAAAGACTGAAGGCAGACATTGCTTTATTCAGCAGTGCAATGTTAAAAAACACAAAGCCCAGAGAGGCAGCTTTTTCCATCTGATGGGACCGTGAAATATTCATGTTTCCCCATTTTAGGTCTACCTCCTCTGTTATAGGAGGTTAACATCTTCACATTTCTCTGCCCAAACCTAATCACTTAGTTCCTAATGATGACTCTATATCTACATTCTTCCCAGTCTGTTTATCCCAAGCTTTTTCATTATGCATAAAAGAGTGATTAGTCGAAATGATAGTGACATTTGATAAATGTGGGTTAACTGATATTCTAAAATTCAAATGAAAATCTCAGCCTTAGGGAAAGGGAACAGCAAAAAATAATCACCTTGGGAGCCTTCAACAATATTAAGACTGGCATCCTGAGGCATTGAAAATGGCTGGGGAGCCAAGCACTGGCAAGAGCAGCATCTCAACCACAGCTCACCAGCACCAAGAGGCAAAAATTCAGAAGGAAACCAAATACTGCTCAATGTAGCAAGACTGCAAGGCTACATGAGAACCACTTTGTGAGACCACAAAGTCAGTCGCCACAAACCCTGGTGAATCCAAATATTCTCTAGTTACCCTCCCTGTACCAGGAAAAAAAGCTGGGTGGGAACTGTTCAGGCAGTGCCAGCTATCTCAGAAGGCAATTTAGCAGCACCAACAGTGTGCTCCCCCACCTCTGGCACAGATCATCCTCTGCCTCTGCACATCTAGAAAGGTACATGCTGTGTGACCATTCTTTGCATTGGACTTCAAAAAGCAATGAAATCCATTGCAGTTTTGCTTGTAACTGTTTCATTTCCACATTGTCTCCATTTCCTGGGATTTTGGCTTTTCTCACTGCACTTTGTTCTTTAATGACTTCTTTCTTATTTTTTCTTTCTAAAAATAACAGTAATTACAGGAAAGGTTCTGTTAGGCTATTCTAAATAAACGAAGACCCTTTAAAAAGAGCTGTTGTGAAAATGAAATTGAAGTATCATCTGCCTTGCTGTCCACGCTTTCCCAAGGTGTTTTAGCAAACCTGCAGTATTAACTCTTTATATAAAAGAGACTTTAACATTACTGAATCTGGCCAATGCAAATCATGTAATTAGCAAGATTTGGTTTCTGCACTCTGGATCCTTAGATCCCCAGGAGTGTGGTGTGTAATGAACTTTAGTGTAAAGTCAAATGCTCTTTTTTGCTTTCCTCATGTGAGTTTAACCAAAAGTCATTAAGCAGTGTTTCAGCAACACACAAATACAGCAGGATGCTGAGCCATATTGCTAGAGCTGAATACAATGGCTGTGTGGAGAGTAATTGAATCAATGAAACCTGTTTGCAGTGCCTGGCCAGCATGTGCAAGGACACTGCCCGAGTTTTGAGAATGAAAGCTGAATGATTGGGAATGCCTGTCCTGTGACCTGTGTGGGTGGAGCAGTGCTAGCTTTGAGCTGTGCAAGGATCAGTGCTTCCCAAATCTAATTTCAAGCAGAGAATTCCTTCAAAAGGAAAAGCGAATTTCATTCTGCAGGACTCAAGTAGTCCCTGAGCTCTTCCCTGATACTGGCAAGCAGGCTGAAATACTGCCAGTAGATTTTTAGCTTGGTTTCTAAGGAAACAAGGCCTTTGTAAGCACACAGGAGTCCGTGCCTCTGTGTGTGTATGCATGTGAGCATCTTGGATGCCCTTCACCTCCAAAAGCTTTTGAGCTCATTGCCTGATTTCAAACCAATTTTGCTGAAGCTATTGAAGGTACAGTATTCTTACAAGAGTCCTGAAAATAGGTGATCACATAAAGGCTGTGCTGTTCATCCTGCTACCGACAGAAAGGCTAGCAGAACTACTCTTTCCAGACTTCAAGAAATACAGGATACTGGACACTGTACTTCATTATTTCCACAGATCATGAATCTGGTTGTTTTCCCTTGAAGCAAACACTGGATTAAGCCCCATCAAATGCCCCTTCTAAGAGCCACTGAACACTGGCCCACACTGGATGCAAACTGATGCTGGCAAAGGGACTATAGGCATAAACTTGATAAAGCCCTGCATTGTTAGTGCATTATGGTTTGCAAGGAGCACAGGGGCCGAGCATGCACTTGAGTCTCAGCTGAGTGGGCTTCAGGCTGTTGTATATGTGTAGTATTTAACCAAAGCACCAAAAATCCCCCAACTTGGTTGCTTTTACTGTTGCTTTTCCTCTTTGTGCTGACTCTGCTCTCTAAATGTATCCAGAAAGTGTCTCTAGGAGAGAGGGAATGGAGGGCGCCAATGAAGCGGAGATGTACTTAATGCAGACACCATTAATAAATCACTGATAGTTAAGATATAGATTGGGTGATGGGTGGCAGATGGGAAGGAGGAATGTCAAATTGCTTTTCTCATATAGATTATTGGATTAACAAGGAAGCAGCGGGCATGTGGCAAACCAGTGTAACAAATTACTATCATAAAAAGAAAAGATAGAGCTCATCGCAGGCTGGTAATAATGCCATGTTGGCCATTAGCTCTCTGGAGAGGTACTTAGAGCACAACATCCGTCTTCTGGAAAAGAGACGGCCACAGCAACACCAGAGTGAAGGAGGCCCCCATTTGCTTCTCCTTCCCCCTCCCCCTGCCTCTGACACTAGAGCCCGTGCTGTTGAAGCAGGGTGGCCTACAGCAGCTGTAATGAATAATCACCATAGCTTTTAATAAGCGCTGCTAATTATTCCCCCCGCCCATGACCAGGCATTTGCATTCCCCTGCACCAACATAGACAATATTGGCATGACATCAGTAGGCAAGCAACAAACTGGCAAACTGACTCTGTTCTTGGGTCCTAATCCTGCTCTGTCTGAAGTCAATGACTAAAATCCCATTTGCTTTCAACAAAAACAGATCAATTCTTAGTTTTCCTGCTGCTCCAGCCACCAAGCATATGTACCTACCTACACTTAAAGAATTATGTACTATTGTGCTGCATGTAGTGGTCCCTGATACTCACTGAAATAAACCTCAGGTTGGCTTTAGTGCCTTCTGCCAGAATCCTCATTGCCTCCTACCAGGAACTAGGTATTCCTGTGTGCAGAGAGCAAAGGCAGCTGGGCTGTGGACTACAGGTGTTATGCTGTTAGTATCTTTTAAAAATAATAAATAAGCAGTGGGGCAGCTGTGAAAGTCCTATGCTGAGAAAAGAAGGAATGAATAGCATAGCATGTCATCGCACAGCCCAGACCATCTATTTTGGTTGCTAGTAAGTTATTTATGGGTTCAGTCACTTGGTCTCACAGACTTCCATTTCAGCTTAGGCTGGGTAAAATCATGTTTTTCTTCCCTCCCCAGGCATGTTTCCATGTTTTGGTTTCAGACACCCTACCTTGATATGTAGGAGGCTGCAACCCTCTCCCTTTAACACTCCCTCCAGCTGCCCCAGCCCAGCAGAGCTCCTGATGCCCCAGCTGTTCACACAGGCTCCCTTCCCCCAAGGAGTGCAGCCAGTGTGACTTAAAAAAAACAGAAACTGATTTCCAGACTTGGAGTATTTTTCTTAGCCTTGAAATGTGCTAGAGCAGTAGGGCTGGCACAA
Organism: Toxostoma redivivum; assembly: GCA_013397375.1. Lineage (NCBI taxonomy): Eukaryota > Metazoa > Chordata > Aves > Passeriformes > Mimidae > Toxostoma > Toxostoma redivivum. The sequence goes on along the minus strand of VXBI01005056.1, from coordinate 7,471 downwards.
TAATGCAGGGAAGCCTTTCTCTCACTCAAGTGCCTTTCTCATGTGAGCAGGGAACACTGCTGCCGCAGCAGAATCCAGCTGCTGACAGCCCTGGATGTTCAGAACCAGTGAAGCTTGCATGCCTTTCAGAGCACAGGCAGCAAGGTGTGCACAGCAGGCTGCAAGGCAGAGCCTACCTTGTGCATAAAATCATAGGTAAACAAAAACTCACATGATATTTTAGCAGCTATGTGCTGCAAAGCCTAGCGAAGGCTGCCCAGCTGATATTTGACTTGGAGGTGGTTTTCTCCAAACCCTGTGCTCCTCCTGATTCATATCTGTGATGAACCAGGGTTAGAGAAGAGTAAGGAGCAGATCCCCTCCTGTGGCACCTTTCTGGTGCCTCAGACCCAATGCTGAGCTCCAGCATGAGCCCCTCCTGTGCCATTCCTGTGTTTCCATACTCACTCCCTCCTGCTGGCCTGACCTCAGCCTCCCTTTTCCCTCCTCTCCTCTGCCAGCTCCCAGTTCCATGCCAGATAACTATCTTTTGATCTCTGCCCCCCTTTTTCCACTCCTCCTTCGAACTACGCCTTTGCCCAGGCAGCCAGGCTCTCTAAAAGCCTCGTCATTTCATTTAGCTGCTGACCCTTTGGCTCCAGGCTGATTTTGGCCCAAAGCCTTGGAGACTAGGACACAGAAAGGCAAGAAACACCAGGAAGTTTGAAGAGGGTTGTTTTCTAGTTTCAGCGGTCAACCTCCACATCAGAAAAACCACAGGTGCTGTTGGTCCTCAAAGGTCGTTTCTAGAGACTGAGATGTCACAAACGCCTTGTTGGTGTCACCCAAATCCCATGCCAGATCTGTGATCAACCAGCTTCGGCTTCCAGAGTGGTTATCTGGCGCTTCCCACACGCACAAAATTAAAACCCCATTAAAGATGAAGTGCATGCATTTCTCCATGTGCACATTTGTGTGTACACTTAATGTCTCAGGACTGGTGGGACCGGGCTGGGACTGTCATTACAGCCACACCACAACCTACCACAGGCGCCAAGGGTACAGCTCTCCATGGAAACTCTAATCCCTGTGAAATGGGATCTTAGTTTGTTTTTGTTTTAAGAAACACACAAAAAATAGCTGAGAGATTGCAGAGCTAGATAGAAACCTTTAAGAAGGCAAGAACACCAATACCTTATCACACAGTCTGCCCCGAGCCCTATTCCCCAAAGAGTCAAGCTGGCTGTTAGGGTTTGTTTCTGAAGACATAAGTTATTTATGATTTCCACCCACCTCTCAACATGCACTTCGTCTGTTGTCTGTCCTTTGTCAGTAAAAAAAACAAAAAACAAAACCAACAAACAAACAAACAAAACAAAACAAAACAACCCAACAAACAAACAAACAAAGATAAAAATGGAGGGCAATTTCAGCACCTACACAATTTTTCCTGTATAATTTATCCTGCACAGATGAATAGAAATAATGGAAGTGGTTTAAATGTACAGTGGAGAAGCTGTTTGTCCATCATATGCTTAAGGGAAAAAATAGCAACACCACCCACTGATTATGCAGTCAGTATTATGGCTTTACATATGCTGCTGTGTGGAATGAATTCAGGAATGACAGTATCATTGTATACCAGTTGAGGATTCATTTTCTGGCAAATCTATAGCTCAGATCATTACTCACAAAGCACAGCTCTGGTCTGGCTTTCTCACTGAGCTGTAATAACAAAGTTAGAGAGTGCTAAATTTCCACACAGCATTTCACTGCCTTCATTGTGGCATTGGTACCACAATTTCAGGGAGGGATGGAATAACAAACACTCAATTTCCAATTTCCTGCCCAGTGCATCAGGGTAAAGCTTCATGTCCAGTCTGTCCAAGCAGCTGCACATCTGCAAAACACTGGGCATTTTCAGGTCCCCTGTCCTGGGAGCCAGACTTGCCCCACAGGTGTTGTCACCTCCTGTTAGCCAGCACAGCAAGTACATCACAGGACTAAGTGCTCTCAATAACCAGCATCAGGCTTTGGTATGGGCTGGTAAACTGCTGAAGTACTAAACTAGACTTGATTTAAAGGAATAAAACAACCCAAACCCTAAAAGACCCAGAGAATGCCCCAGTTCAGTTCTCCATAGAAAGCATGGGTATTTTTCAATGAGGAAATGCTCCTGCTTTAAGTGTCTTTATGGTGTATGGCCTCTTGAGGTACAAGCCAGTGCAACATGGCCCATTTATAACACAGAGCAGCCATGGGAAACAGTAAGGGCCAGTATAAACATTTGATTTATGAGATTAAATAAAATGTGTTTATCAAGCCAGTGAGGTGCATATAAAGATAAGAAATTGTGCCAAGTGTATAAGAAGTCCATTTTCTAACACACTGGCAGGTTTCAAATAAAGATTTCAACAGCAACATTTGGTAAAAGAGAAAGAACTCCAGCTTCTCTAGGCATCCTTAGAAGGCTGTTTGTCGATCTATGGACCAGAGGGCTGTCTTTGCCCTCTTAGGCCATTGGGACAGGTGGTTCCAGGCCTTCCCTGTATCTGTTAAAGTGCCAGGTGCACCTGCAGGATTTAAAGCATATAGGTCTTTGTGCAGGAAGCTAATCTCTTGAATTTTATCCATTAATTAAATAGATGCCAACTGGAGAGTACAGGTGTTTGGCAGTTCCATGAGACACACACTACAGAGGCAGCAGCTGCTGTTATATTACCTGAAACTGCCAAATGTTCCTCACTTGTAGCCCAGCACAGAGGACTGTACTAGGGGTGACCCAAATGCTGTGACTCTGTGCTGCAATGAGACTTTGGCCAGCTTTACCTGTAGAGGAGGCTCGAGTCTCTGACTGATGAGTCCCAGCAGATCTAGCCATTGGATTTAGGACACTGTGGTCCCAGCTGTGTTTCTGCTTGAGGTCTGACATGACAGCAGTGATGCTCCATGGTACCTGTGCCTGTGTCTCTGCTCCCATGGTGCTGGTCAGGGAGAAGCAGTCAAGAAAGCAGCATGACTGGCAGTGTGTGGCAGCAACAGAGGTCACAGCCCCCAGCTGCAACAGACCCAAAATCAGGGGTGCATCACATGGGTTATATTGTGGGGAAAAGGAGGAGGAGTATCACTCATACTCCACAAACTAACAAGGGTCTGAAAGATGACAAAGCATCCCCGTATCTCATCCCCAGCCTGCCAGGGCTGTACATTTGAAGCAAGTCTTGGCAGCCCAAGTGGAATGGCTGGGAATGGATCTAAATGCCACAGCCCTTGTAGCTTCATGGCCAGAAAATGAGCAGCCAGGACTGGCTTCAGGTGAAAAAATATCCAAGTTTTAACACAAACAGCCTCCCTTCTCTGAGGCCCCCTCTCCCTTTCCCCTCCCTGTCTTGCCTTGGTTTTGTTTATGGTGCGGGTTCTGGTCTCTAAGTGGGAGGTATCTGCTGGGTACTCCAAAATGGAAAGAGTTCAGGATCTGTTCCCACACCTATGTCCCGGGCCACTATCTATGTCCTAGTCAGAGTTTTAAAAGGAAAGAATTTGAAGGTGGCATAACAGATAATTGGAGATGCCCATTGCCCTGCCATGAACACAGGACCGTGATGGCCACAGGTGAGGGGAAGCAGTGGTGAGACCCTGAGAGGTTATTCAGTGAGCATCCAGGCTTAATTTTTCAAGAAATGCTTAAGATTACAATGCATCCAGCTCCCATAAACCTCCTGTGAAGACCCACACCTCCTGCAGGGATGAGATCAAGCGTGTACCCACTGAGTTTTCTGCAAGAGCTACAGTGTGCCTGATGCAGGCACAGGGATGACAGAACAGCAGGGTTCCCTGGTGAGGCCACCGGAGCTGTGAACAGACAGAAAGGTCTCCCCCCACACTACCCCTCAGCTGATTATCATGCTCCAAGAAGGTTTTGCATGTGCGAGATATCTGTACGGCTTGCTGCCAACTTTTTGTCAAAGCACTGATTTCTCATGATGTGAGTTACTGCTTTCTTCTAGTAATTATTGATAATGCTCTTGGATGAATTACAGACATTTAAAAATGAATTAGACTGTATGTGTGTCTGTCTCTCCTGTCCCCTTTCTGTTTCCCCACCACAGGATCTATAGCTTTGAAATGTTGATACATATTCATTACAGCTTCTAAGACTTGAAAGGCATAGCTAAAGGGAGAGCTCAGATCAGCAAGAATGTGAAAACAGCAATGAAAGCAGGATCCTGGCTGTAAGCACAGTGAGTAAGCAGCATTTGAGCAGTCAGCACAGGGAGCAAGGTACCAGGTCTGAATCTTGGTTCTGGCTCTGCTACTACTTCTGATGGCTGCAGACAGGACCTTGTGTCCTGGCTCCCTCGGCCACAGGATTGATGTGGTGATGCTTACCAGGCCTCTGAAGCATTATGTGCCATAAATGCAATCTCAAGTGACAAATGAACACAGTCATCACCTTTCCTGCCATTTCCACTTGACAAAGCAATGAATCCATCCAAAGCAATGAGAAATTCTTTTTGGAAAGAAAAGAGCCCTGAGCATGTACCAAAACCACAGGTGAGAGCATCCTGTGCTCATGGTGTTGAGAGCAGAATCCCAGCAGCAGATGGTACATACATACTTTTGTACAGGCAAGCACACACTGGCACACGTGCTCCATGCTTCCACAGAGACAGGCTTTGTTCTGCCTTGTTTTGAAGAGTTCCCGACAGAGAAGCTCAAACAATGTTGCTACTTTGGATGTTTCTTCCATACCCGTTCCTGTAGTCTGGGATGTGGTGAGAAAAGGCACATGAAAGATGGTTGTGTTAGAGCTGTTGCAGTGGTGCAGGTCTGAAGAGAAGCAAACCCTCTTTGTACCAGTGGGGTGGCATGGTGTCAACACTTCCATCTGGCTGTTTTTTCCTCCTTTTCCACTACAGCACCCTGGGTGAATTTCTTTGATGTGAAGGTATTGTCTAGGACTAGAAGGCATTTGGCTAGTGATCTCCATTCAGGGCAGGACAGAAAATCATATTTGATAGGAATTCAAACATTAATCTGGAAGAAAACCTTCCCAACTGAATTTCAACTACAGAGAAATTTTGGATTTTAGCAATCTGGCATTTTTTTTCAATAAAATCAATGCAGTTGGAGCATTCCCAAGCAGGCGTGGCTGTGACCTCTGAGCAGTTCTGCCTCTCCCTGGCACAGCTTCAGAAAGCAAAACTGTTGCATTTAGGACATCTTCAAACTCTTGTGTGAAGGCACATTTACCTGTTAAAACTCTGTCTAGATTACTTATTTAGTGCCTTTACAGTCAAGACACCACTTGCAATTATTTTATTTCTTCCTGAGAATCGCTTTATGCTTGTGCTCAATGCTGGTGAAAAGTTTCATATTAATAGCAAAAGGCCTCAACACAGAGCAAGCTGAGAACTAGCACTGCTTGAATAAGCTTTTCCCTTACAGATTCTGATGCTAATGTGTCTCCAGTATTATCCCCAGAGATTAGAGACTCTTTCACTTCCTAGCCTCTCTGCCAGGCTTGCCAGTGAAAGAGGGAGACAGTTTCCAGCAATGATGGTATTTCTGACATGCACTGATCAAGTAGGAACTGGACTGGGATTAAGTTCATTTCCTATCCGCTGACAGCCAGTCAGCACGTGATAGAGATTTGCAGTCCCTGCTGGTGTGGGGGCTGGATTCATATTGGCAAACTCCACATGAAAAGGCTGTCTAACCCATTACTAAACTGTTGATGCCAAGACATTTCTCTGTCTCCTGTGAGGATTCATTTTATAGTCTTTATGAATAATAGCCCTTGATATAAAATAGTCAGGCATTATAAGGTACAAAATAGAAAAAAGCATATACAGGAAGAAAGCATAGCTTTCTGTTTCTTGATGCATAAAGATCTATCTCTGAACTCTGGAAATATGCAGGCTGGATAAAGGATGCCATTAGATTTACAAAAGAGACCTTCCTTTGTCCCTTACACCAAGGTCACATCTGGAACATAGGCTCAAACCATCATGTGAGAAGAGGGATGCAAAGCAGGTTTCCAGGAACCCTGACCAGCTGCAGTCCTCAGGGATGCTCTGTGAGAATGAGTTGGGACTTACTGTAGGAGCAAGAGCCCCTCTTTCCCCTGGTGCACTCAGAGGAGAGGTCACATAGGAAACAATCCTCAGATAAACAAACAAGTTTTACTCAAGAGTGCCTGGGCAGAGGACTTTTCCATCCATGGCAAAGCACAGGGTATGAATTAATACTCTGACTCACCTTATCACAAGTGCATCGTAGGAAACTCAGTAAACCAAACACAGAGCAGAAATCATGTGTCAGCCCCAAGCTCTGCTTTCTCTTGGGTTTCTTTTGGGGTTTTTCCTCTGCCACTGCCATGCAGCTCCCTCCTCCCATGGCAGAGATTGCAAGACCCACTTGTTACAAGGATCGGGCAGAAGGCACAGGACAGGCACTTGACAGCATAAACTGACTTAGTACCATGGGTCCAATGTCTCTGTCCCAGTTTTACACTGGGAGAGAGAATGGCCAAGTGTGGTGTTAGGTAAGCTATGAAATATGTTGCTCAATTTACACACACTTGACACTGTGGAGGGCATTGAAGGAGCAGCAGCTGGAGTGAAGGAGCAACAGTTTGGGGAGTCAGCCCTGCTACCCAATTGATGGGATGCCTTAGGGCAACCATCCTAGGTGAGGCACAGAATACATTTTTAGGCACCCTTTCCTGGAAGGGATGAACCATGCCCCAAGTGCTACTAGAAACACTCCTTTGTGTGGTCATGCAATGCAGCTGATGTACCTTCATAAACCGCCACAAGTCAGGCTTTGGCTTTGGCTTTGGCTTTCAGTGATGGTTCTGTCTGATGGCCAGGATTGTTCTATTGGATGACTGACTACTTTAATGTGGCCTTCATCAATGCCTTTCTCCCAAGATAAGGAAAGTGTCAGAAAGATATCAGTAGTGGTTTAGGGGTAGCTGGATGCTGCTGCTCTGAATTAATAGCAGGACAGCCTCCGCTCACATGACCTGGTATGAGGCAGCCACAGGACTGTAGTTCTCATGACACCAGCGTATGGTCTCCTTACAAGCAAACCTATCATGTCCATCAAGTTACTTTTATAAGGGTAGATGAGACTCCAAGTGGACTGCATATTGCCCTCTGATAACAGGCTACCTGGTCTCATGCTGTCTCTCTTATTTCCTAAAGCCAGGCCACTCAGGAGAGCGAACCACAACTGAAAGCTTGGAGAGTAGAAGGAGACATAACGCTGGGAGTTGTTTCAAGCAGCAAGCCAAGACCTTTCATAAGGTCTGCAGTTTGAGAAAATCTGTGTCTCTAAAAAGACAATAAGAGGTTTCTGTGGACTCAGCCAGGGGATTCCAGCTAAATGATGTGCCAAGCTCTGGGGCTGCAGTGGACTGTCACAGATGTAACAGACCAAGGCAGGCATAGACCAAGGCAGATACATGTGGATGCAGAACACCCCA